>CM066035.1:615318572-615766803 GCA_033557465.1 Ichthyophis bannanicus
CAATAGCAATGTGTCCCCAATCACAGTAAGGTCTCCATAAATATTCAATACATCACTAAAAACATTACATGAATGAAACTTTGGATAAACACATAATATAAACACAATATTTAATCAATGAATAATAGGTATAAATTAGATCCTTAATTCATCCAATATTTCTCACTATTATCTTTAGTTCATTCAGTGCTCTTCACTATTGTCAGAAAGCACCATAATTCAAATAGCAATTTGCTGTATGTACCTAATACACTCACCTGATTTGCCTGATGGTTACCTTACTGTGATTGGGTTTGGTGGATATCTGTTTAATTCCAAAAGAGCGGAAAGACCCCCAGGCTTGTGCATCTTATAGGCCAATTTCACTTTTCAACCTCACTGCAAAGTTGTTTGCCAAGATTTTAGCTACCCACTTAAATAAGGTTATCCTAGCTCTGATTCACAAAGATCAGGCTGGCTTTTTTTCTGTTTCTATGAGTGATATGCAGAAATATTTCTTTACGGAAAGAGTGGTAGATCCGTGGAATCGTCTCCCAGTGGAGGTGGTAGAGATGAGGACAGTATCTGAATTCAAAAAAGCATGAGGCAAACACAGAGGATCTCTAAAGGAAAAACGGGGACTGTTGTAGTTGTTGATATGGAAGGACAGACTAGATAGGCTATGTGGTCTTTTTCTGTCATCATTTTTCTATGTTTCTACAGTATATTGGATCGGCAAGCCTCTGCTCACATTAGGAAAATCCTTAATCTTGTTTGGGCAGCTCAGCAAGGGTGAGATCCAGAGTTACTACTATCTTTAGATGCTGAAAAAGCTTTTAATCATGTATCTTAGGATTGTATGTTTAGGGTGCGCAAACGCATGGGGTTTGGGGAGGGCTTTGTAGAATGGGTGCAGGTCTTGTACCAGAATCCTAGGGTGTGTTTTAGGGTCAACAGAAGTTATTTACCCTTTTTCCCCACTTGGAAGGGGTCCCATCACCTCTTTTATTTACACTCACTGTGGAGCCACTGGCGGCCTGCATTCAAATGAGCTGGGACATTCGGGGGATATAAACATAGGAGGCCAAGATTGTAGCATTTCAATGTTTGCGGACAACGTTATACTGGCAGTCACTTGCACCCTGCCGATTATTATATGGAAAATCTGTGAGTTTGGGCAGCTGTCAGGGTTCTGTTTAAATTGGAGTAAGTCTGAAGTTTTGACTCTTATAGTCCCTGATGATTTGAAGGTAAGCCTACAGGGATCTCTGCCATTCCACTGGGCGGAGAAAGAGATATGTTATTTGGGAGTGCGTATTGGGCATCACTATAAGGATTTATATGATCTGAACTATAAGAAGTTAGGGTGGAGCAATTGCTTAGTGGCTAGGGCAGGGGGTTACTGTCATGTGTGGGGAGAATTGCTGCTGTGAAGATGTTGCTACTTCTGTGTTTTTTGTACCTCTTCTCTGCCCGGGTATTGAGGACGGGGCAAAAGAGAGTGCAAAGGTTCATCTGGAATGGCAGGACTACCTTGCAGTGAGCTCAGAGTGATGGGGGTTTAGGCTTACTTGATTTTCCCAGATACTATAGGGCAGCATAATTGAAGGTAGTATACTCTCGGATTAGGGAGAAGCAGTGGCAGTAGGTCGTGATAGAGGAAGCACTCTCAGATCCTGGACCTTTGGAGACCGTGGTATGGAGGGATGGCGTGGGCAGGGGACTAAGCCATATGTGAACTTCACCCTTAGCATTTGGCAGCGCCATCATTGGCAAGTAAGAGGGTTTCCCCTGTTATGTCCTTGTCTTCATGTTTTGGAAAGGGTGAGGGTCTGGGACATCGGGTGTTGCAGCGCTTGGAGAGACATGGCCTGGGGCAAGTGTCTCAGTTGTTTCAGCAAGGGGAGGTGTGGCCCTTTGAGAGTTTGAGTGACACGTATAAGCTTGAACAGCATGATTACTATAGTTATCTCTAAGTTTGTAATTTCCTACTGCAGGAGATAAGAATGGAGCTGCTGAAGGAGAAAGGGTGGTTTGAGGTGTTGTGTATGGAAGTCTTGGGTAGGAAAGGGATGCTGTCTCAAATCCATAGGGGTTTGAATTTGGGTGGCTCGGGAAAGTTGGAGTACATGATTAAATGGGAAAAGGACCTTGGAGTGACTTGGGCTGTAGAGGAGTGGAAGTGATAGTACGGGGGGTATCTAAATTATCTGTGGCAGCCAACCTGCTAGAGAATAGATATAATCTACTTTTCAGGTGGTATCTTACACCGATGAGGATGTTTAAGGTGGATATTTTGAAATCGGGAGATTGCTGGCGGAGCTATGGAGAGCGGGGTACATTGATGCATATGTGGTAGGACTGTAGGTGGCCCAGCAGTTCTGTGATGCGGTCATAAAGATTATGGAGGGGATGGCGGGCTGCTCACTCCCGTGTAAGCCTGCGGCTTTCTTCCTCCATCGGTGGCTGGACATGGTACCCGCAGAAGTTACAGGGAGTGATTAAATATTACATAGTTGCTGCTCAGTGTGACATTGCAGCCCATTTGAATAGGCCTGTGTTGCCAAGGAACCATGGACCTTTATTTGAAGCATAACTTCACTCAAATATGGGTGAAGAGAGGCAGTGGGTCGGCAATGGGAGGGGGTGTGGAAGTGGCTGGCGACGCATGGGTGCTTAGAGGGTGAGTATGGGAAGTGAGGTAGGGATGGGTAGGTGGAGGAGGGGAGAGGCATGGTGTAAGGGCCTTACTGGGCCGCAAGGGCCACTATCTCACCTTACATGGAGGAAATACACAAAGACATTCTAACTGAAAGAGAGAGGCAGACCATGTTTCAGAGTTCGAGAAAAGACGAAATTCATAGGGCACATCCTTTTTTCTAAAATAATTAGAATGCTTAGCACATAGAGAACATGTATGATGAGCCTTATGTTGATAGGAGTGGGTAGATAAAAGAAAGGAAAAGTTCTATAAGGGAAAAACAGCAATAGGAGATGTTAAAAGAACAAAGGAACCTATACCTGTCCAATTAACTGGCAGACAAGGGTAAACAGTTGTACCACACTGATAAAAAGATCCATGAATGGCATCCCTAATGCTGCATGGGGAATAGCAAGGTTGCTGGAGAAATAATGGACTTACAGTGGTTATTATTACCTACAAATGGGCCACTACTAGGGCCTAGAAAACAGGTATTAAAATTAAGCTTATGGGCAGTGCCAACTGTGTGGCATGAATGCTTGGGAGCAGTGAGAAGATGAGAAGCAATGTTTAATGTTTAATTGAATTTGATATACCGCTCAGACCCAAAGGTATTAGAGCGGTTTACAATACTAGATCATTGAGGGAAACAAGAAAAGAACGCCATTTGTAAGATAGGACAGAGTAGAGGACAGAGAAAGACAGATTAGAGGAAGAGAATGACATGGAACAGCAAATTACCCTGATATGTAAAAGACATCAATACATCAATAAGGATTCTGGAAACAAATGCCACGGACCAACGCCTAAGGGCCAGGCGCGGGCACGCCCCGGCAACGGCGGTTTTTAAGCCGTTGTGCCAAGCTTGTAATTGGTGGGCTCGGGGAGGAAGGGGGAGCTCCTGCTCTCACCCCCGTCAAAGGCGCTGTTCTTCCTGGGCCCCAGCAACGGCGGTTTTTAAACCGTTGTGCCAAGCTGGTAATTGGTGGGCTCGGGGAGGAAGGGGGAGCTCCTGCTCTCACCCCCGTCAAAGGCGCTGTTCTTCCTGGGCCCCGGCAACGGCGGTTTTTAAGCCGTTGTGCCAAGCTGGTAATTGGCAGGCTCGGGGAGGAAGGGGGAGCTCCTGCTCTCACCCCCGTCAAAGGCGCTGTTCTTCCTGGGCCCCGGCAACGGCGGTTTTTAAGCCGTTGTGCCAAGCAAGGTCAGGAGCATTAGACGAAGCAAAGATACAGTTGAGTGCTAAGGAAGGAGGAGAAAAAATAGCATTACAGGAAGCTGGGCCTTCAGGTTCCCATGTACTATGTTGGGGGCCTGAAGCACGGTGTTCAGAAATAAACAGAGAAACATTGACAAGGCCAGAAGTAATATTAGCTGAAGAGGAGAGGAGGGAGAATTGCATTTGGTCATAAACCTTTGAGCCATTCCTAAAGGTGAGGGTGAAAGCACAGACCTGCATCCTAAAATACTGAGCACAAGCACCCATATGGAGAGCAGAAAGAACTTGTGAGAAATCTACTTCCTCTGTTAGAGAAAAGTTGTCATAGAAGAGGGATGGAAACAATAACTGCATATTACACAATCAGAGGCATTCTGTCACTGAGCATGTCAGGCTAGTAAGTTGTTCCATGAGTTAGAAGTGTATAACAGGGGCGTTTCCTCAATCCCTCAAACATACCTCCATTAGACCTCTGATGAAAAACGGCAAGCTCAACAGCCTGAAAGTGGACTCATACAGACCGATATCGAGCATACCACTTCTTGCCAAAATACTAGAAAAAGAGATACAAAGACAAATTCAAGACCACGTTGACAACATTTCACCACTAGACCCATGCCAACACGGTTTTAGAGAACAACATGGCGTGGAAACCCTCCTCACCACACTTACCAATAATATAACCACAGGAATTGATAACATCCGGCAGGGATTTGTCCTTATTTTCCTTGACATAGCAGCTGCCTTCGACTCAGTATGTCATGAGCTACTACTGGTGTGCCTCAGAGAGAAGGGTATTTCAGAGATGGCGATAGTCTGGTGCGAATCTTACCTCACAAACAGATGGCAACATGTATGTTCAGGTGCCTCAACTTCTAAACCTTTCCACCAGAAGCAAGGAGTACCGCAGGGATCCTCCCTCTCCGCCCTGATGTTTAATATCTACATGCTGCCTATCTGTAATCTCATTCGCTCTTTTGGGGTAAACTGTCTGATATACGCGGACAACGTCCTACTTTACATGCCCTTCTCGACAGAAAACCCAGACCTTTCACCACTTACAGAATGCTTTGATGCAGTATCCAATTGGCTCCAATCCCAAAACCTTAGAATTCAGCACAAGAAAACTGAAGTGCTGTTCATCACAAGGAATTTAAATTTCATCACGTCAACAAATATAAAAGTCAAGGAAGCGGAACTTCAGACTAAATCCTCGATCCGGTACCTTGGAGTCACCCTGGACTAGCGCCTTGACATGAAGATCCACATAAGCAACGTAGCCAGAGCGATATACCACAAGATCCGTACCCTCAGGCACCTTCGTTTCCTACTAGAACCATGCGACTTCCAGACTATCTATCAGGCGCTAATCACGCCTCATTTTGACTACGCAAATTCAATCCTGCACGGTCTCTCTCAATCTACTTTAAACCCTCTACAGCTCGCGATGAACACAGCAGGGAGAGTTCTATTCGGAGTGTCTAAGAAAGATCATATCACACCCATCCTAAAACATCTTCACTGGCTCCCCATACAGTCCAGATTATCTTTCAAAATTCTGTTTCTTACTTTCAAATCAATCAATGGGCTAGCATCTACATCATTAGCTGAGCTTATCCATACCACACCATCCAACAGATCCAGGAGATCGGCAGCTATCAACACATTAGTAGTCCCAAAAGAAATTACCCAATGCACCCATGCTACAGTTAACAGAGCTTTTCAACTATATGCACCGAGAAGCTGGAATTCTCTTCCACCCAACATAGTGCAATCACTGACTTGGTCCAATTTAGGAAGGCAGTGAAACATTACCTATTCCTTCAGTACTACAAAATAGACGATGATACAGTAGTGTCACCCGCAGTCTAAAATAGATATTATGTCTAAATCTACCCTATAAGACACTCATGAGTATAGCCTGTATAATATGAAAATCCAATGTAAATAGTTACCCTAAGTTAACCAAGTTTTATTTCATGTTTCCTGTAAGCACAGTTCATTATATGCAACGTGTATGTTTTATGTTTTATGTAAACCGCACTGATGTCGAATAGCGCGGTATAAAAGAAATGTAAATAAATAAATAAAATATATGTTGTGGTAGTCTGAAGGAAAAGAGGTATCATTCTGGTGAAAAAGAACTGCAAGGGTTAAGAGAAGAAAAGAGAAAAAAAGACAAGTAAACCGTATGCATGGTGCAAAGAGAGATAAAAAATGATTCTAGAAAATTATGAGGTTTGTCTATACTTGAGCAATTGTACACACAACAGAATAAGAAACAGAAAACCTAAATAAATGGCAAAACAAAGAAGAAATAAAGAATTCAAAGTATGCATACACATACAATTCTATATCTAGAAAGCAATCTCTTACACTAATAGTTTCAGTTCAGCAGGCTATGCAGTGTTCAGCATTTTATTTATTTATTTATTTATTTTTAGCAAATGCAAGTCAATTAGTTCTCAGATACTATATGAAACTGAGAGTAATGCAGAAATTCTCTTAAAAATGTTCTTTTTTATACAGGAGGAGCTGGACCAAGGCGTGGTGATTGTGTCTTGTAGGCGTGGTCTATAAGAGTCCATGCAGTGTGGAGGGCAGTAGCATAGGCAGTGACATCATCCTGGGTGCTGCCAGACGAAACCTGGAGGAGGGGTAAAGAGGCAGTTCTACCAGTCAGAAGTTGATAAGGAGTCAGCGAGAATTTCTTCAAAGATTTGTTTCTCAGGGAAAGTAGTGCTGAGGCGACTTGAAGCCAAGTCAACCTAGTCATTACAGATCTTAGATAAAGTTGTTTTCAAGAAACCTTTAACTCTTTCCACTAGTCCTGTTGATGGTGAACACACACACAAAATGTAAAAAGAAAAGAATTAGTAACATTCAAGCTGTGCTTCAACTGCAACCACTTTTTTCCTTCAATAAACTTCTCCAACAAAACTTCAGTTCAAGATCCTCTCGCCAGATAACTGACAATATCTCTTGCTACAAAATTGCTGCAAATACACACCAAACTCTGCCAGACTTATCTGTACTGTCTCTTTCTAAGGTTCTTGCTTTAGTGTACAATACATTCCAATCCCAATCCAGTGGCTCAGAAAATCCATTCCATACTACAGTACAAACTCATACAAATAGAAAAAAAACACTAGCTATCTAAATACATTAACACTGCAAAATCCATCATAGAATCCCCTTTCCATATTCATTAAATTAGACCTCCCTAATCCGTTTACTATCTATAAAAAAAATCCCTCTATAATGTCATATCTCATTTCACACAATACCTTCTAATCACTTGCTCATACCATCAACTACATCCTGCTACCAGCTAACATGCATGCATAAACCATCATAACATATTAATCCTTACAGACTAAGACTTAAAACTTTCCAAATTAAGGATTACCAAACAAAAAGGAGGTGATAGTGCCTCTGTATAAGTCTTTGGTGCAACCTCATTTGGAGTATGGTGTGCAATTCTGGAGACCGCACCTTCAAAAGGATATAAACAGGATGGAGTCGGTACAGAGGTTGGCTACTAAAATGGTTAGTGGTCTTCATTATAAAGCATATGAGGACAGACTTAAGGATCTTAATACGTACACCTTAGAGGAAAGGCGGGATAGAGGTGATATGATTGAGACGTTTAAATACCTCCGTGGCATAAATGTTCAGGGACAGAGCCTCTTTCAATTGAAAGCAAGTTCTGCTACGAGGGGACATGGGATGAGGGTGAAGGGAGATAGATTCATGAGTGATATGCGGAAATATGTCTTTACGGAAAGAGTGGTGGATCCGTGGAATAGTCTCCCAGTGGAGGTGGTAGAGATGAGGAGAGTAACTGAATTCAAAAAAGCATGGGACAAACACAGAGGATCTCTAAAGGTAAAAAGGGGACTGTTGTAGTGGTTGATATGGAAGGACAGACTAGATAGGCCATGTGGTCTTTTTCTGTCATCATATTTCTATGTTTCTATGTTTCTATTATTGAGCCCTGCCATGGAGGTGAGATTATGCTGAATTGCCTGTACAGTAGCTACCTTGTGGAATTTGTGTATGAAGAATTTATGTTGAGAAAAGGATATCCTGTAATAAAGATTTTGTGAGTATTGCTGAGAAATTCGTCTCTGTTTACTTCCTCTGTGGAAGGTGAGATAGTGGCCCTTGTGGCCCAGTAGGCCCCTTACATTTGGCGAGCCCCAGCCAGCAGTAATTACAGCACCCCTGCCGCCCCTCAATGCACAGTTGGCCCGTCTGGTGCAAAAATTAAATGTGCTACAGCAATCACAGGATGAGTAAATATTACTGTTTCTTTTGAATTTGCATTGCCCTTAAATTTGTTAAAGTTTGGAGGGAGACTGATTTGAAATTTATATTATTGTTTCAAGTATAAAGACTACATTTAACAGAAAGATTGAACTGAGTTCCCAGAAAAATATGAGGATGTTTCTTCTTTTTTTCTAAAACCTTACATTCAAAGTACTAACCATCAGATTCAAGGCATTACACAACTTAACAGCCACATATCTAGAATCACTCTTGCAAATGACTACTCGCAGAATACACTTGTAATACACACCAAAGCCAGAAAGAGTAACCAGTTGACATGCCGGAGGGCATTTTCATTCTACCGACACTTTGGAATTCTCTCCCCGACTCAGTAAGAAGCATATCTGTCCTCACATCTTTCCGGAAGCAACTCAAAACCTATCTATTTATAGAGCACTTTGAGAAGAACTATAGCCCCCCGAATACCAGCCCAACATGAATCAACATGGGCCCAAAATCCCAAACTCCTTAAGTCGTAACCATTACATTTCTCCTCTGTTACTGTACAAACTTGTGCTGAGATTATCGCACAGCTTCTACCCTACCTTGCGTTTCCCTCCATATCCCTATCACTATGTAAATATTCTGCAAACTTGTTTGCCTCTTCTATACCTGATAATACAGATGTTTCCATCTGATAAATATTAGTTGATATTACTATGTTACATGTAATTCAATGCTTTAGTTCATGTTAACCAAGTTCCATGTAATTCTTGTTTATAAACTGCTTTGATTCCAGTGAAAAAGTGGTATAGAAAAAAACATGTACACTTACCACGGAAATGAGCATATGGCAACCGTTATGTCCACATAGTAGCAGTTACTGCGATCCCACACTAACATTTGCCACATGCTAAAACACGCGTTAACCGCTTAGTGTGCTTTAGTAAAAGGACCCCTAACGCAACAATATTCCAAGCCATTTATGCAGGCAAAACATTTTACCTATAGAAGCTTGAAAACCGCCCACCTTTTGAGGTATGCACATTTTAACTGGAATTTTAATTGAGAAGCATATTTACATCAAGGTAGGGAAATAGCACATAAGTAGATGACCAACATTTTCAAAGGAAGAAGGACTTACTAAAAATCAGGCACAATCTAAGATACCTCTTTTTTTTTTTACAGGGCAATAATTAAGTAAAAATATCCACTTAAGGTTCACACCAATGATTAAAATGAAACTATAGCTCCAAGTGTCCATCGTATTTCCATCAATGTGGGCTGTTTTGATTATTACCCCTAAAGCGTGTAATTCTGTAACAGCCCACCTAAGGTATTTAGCCAATATGCACATAAATAACTCTAGTTTTCAAAGGCAATCATACTTTTCCTTTGAAAATTACCCCATCAAAAACACATGCACACATGCTCATTTTAGTAGCCACCCTCTGCACCGACTCCATCCTGTTCACATCCTTTTGAAGGTGCGGTCTCCAGAATTGCACACTATACTCCAAATGAGACTTTTACAGAGGCATTATCACCTCCTTTTTTCTGCTAGCCATTCCTCTCCGTATGCACCCTAGCATCCTTTTAGTTTTTGCCGTCGCCTTTTCTACCTGTTTAGCTACTTTAAGATCATCAGACACAACCACGCCTAGGTCCCGCTCTTCTTTAGTGGATAAAAGTACTTCACCTCCTATATTGTATTGCTCCCTTGGATTGCTGCAGCCCAAATGCATGACCTTACATTTTTTAACATTAAATCCCAGCTGCCAAATTCTAGACCATTCTTCAAGCTTAGCTAGATCCCTCCTCATGTTATCTACACCTTCCTGGGTGTCTACTCTATTGCAGATTTTGGTATCATCCGCAAAGAGGCAAACCTTACCCGACAGCCCTTCCGCTATATCACTAACAAAGGTGTTAAAAAGAATCGGACCAAGGACAGATCCCTGGGGCACACCACTGGTAACATCCTTCTCCTCAGAGTGAGCTCCATTTACTATTTCCTCCTCCTTTTGAATCTTTGCCTTCTTGACTACTTTGCTAGCTTCTCTAAGTTTTTCCAAATACAGATGCCTGTCTTCGTCTCTCTGTGATCTCTTGTATTTCATGAAGGCCTCCCTCTTTTTCTTCACTTTTTCAGCTACTTCTTTCGAAAACCATAGCGGTCTCCTTTTCCTTTTACCTTTATTTACCATTTATCAAAAAGGTTGGTTGCCCTTAAAATATCCCCGTTCAGTTTTGCCCACTGTTTTACCTACATCCCCCAGCTGTTTCCATCCCACTAACGACTCCCTGAGGTATTGGCCCATCTTCGCAAAGTTAGTCTAAGTCTAAGATCCTCACCTTTGAATGGATTCTAACAGCCCTAGTCCTAATACTGAACCACACCATCTGGTGATCACTGGATGCAAAATGAACTCCCACTACAACATCAGAAACACTTTCACCATTGGTAAGCACCAAGTCCAGTATGGCCCCTTCACGTATGGGGTCTCTTACCAATTGCCTGAATAGTTCTCCCTGTAGGGAATCCAGGATCTCCTTACTTCTAGATGATACTGCAGCAGGAATGTGCCAATCAACATCTGGCATATTGAAATCTCCTATCAGTAGCACTTCCCCTTTCCTAGCAATGCTGCATATGTCTTCAATTAACTCTCTGTCCACCTCTTCCTCTTGTGAGGGAGGTCTATATATCACGCCAATGCAAATAGATTTCTCTTTCCCTCTTTCTAGTTTAACCCACAATGCCTCCTCTCTCCCTTTTAAGCTCTGTAATTCCAAAGCTTTAATAGTAGTTTTTACATATAGTGCTACTCCTCCTCCACTTCTTCCTACCCTGTCCTTTCTGAATAAAGTATAGTCAGGTATAGTTACATCCCAATCATGGTTTTCTGTGAACTACCACTAAATCCAAGTCAGCCACTCCCACCAAAGCTTTAACATCAGGGATCTTATTTCCCATGCTACAGGCATTTATATACACTGCTTTCCATATGTTACCCCTGTTACCCATTTCCATAAAGGTATTTAATGTATCACCTACCTGGGGGCTTTCACCTACCTGGGGGCTTTCTTCACCCATCCCCAACAAATCTAGTTTAAAGCCCTCTTCAGTAGATTAGCCAGTCTACTACCAAAGACGCGTTGACCTTTCTTGGAAAGATGGATGCCATCTCTGCTCTGCAACCCTTGGAACAGCATCCCATGGTCTAGGAAACCAAAACGCTCTCGATGACACCATCCACGCAGCCATGCATTCATCTCCAGGATGCGAGCCTCTCTGCCTTGGCCTTTACCCTCAACAGGGAGGATTGAAGAGAACACCACCTGTGCACCTAACTGCTTCACCCTCTGTCCCAGAGCCATGAAGTCACTTTTGATACGTTCCAAGGTATACCTGGCAGTATCATTTGTTCCAACACGGATTAGTAACATTGGGTAATAGTCAGTAGGCTTGATGAGTCTCGGCAAACTCTCCGTAACATCTTGGCTTTTGGCACCAGGCAGACAGCATACCTCTCTGGACAGCAAGTCTGGTCGGTAGATGGACGCCTCAGTACCCCTCAGAAGAGAGTCTCCAACCACCACTACCCTTCGTTTCCTTCTGGTCACTGATTCTGCAACTTTGGGGTACTTGAGCTCTGGTTCTTCCCTTTCCAGGGATGCTTTCACCTCCTCCACTTCCAGGGCTGCATAATGGTTCTTCGATTCAAGGGCTGGAAAAGTTGGATTGGTGATTTGGCAGGCCCTGGTGACTTGTGTCCAACCATCGACATTCTGTTGGCACCCATCTTCTCCTCTGCTGGAGAGCTTGGTTGCTTCAAGAAGCATCTCATCAATGTACTTCTCACTGTCTTGAATGCTCCTCAGCCTCGCCACTTCCTCTATGAGTTCCTCCACTTGTTTCCTCAGAGCTTCAGCATGCAGGCACCCTGTACATGGAACCGGTCCTTCAACTGGCATTAGAACCTCTGTCTGGATCGAGGCAGAAGCTTGTGATAAGGAAGCTTATCATAGCTCAGGAAGGAGCTATAGAAAAGGTGAAGTGACTCTAAACAAGCAACCTGTCAGTTCTGGTAGAAATAAGAAAACAGAATTTTCCCATAAAAGACTACCAGTCCCAGAATGCACCAGGTTTCCAACAGCCATTAGAGGAGCTGAAGTAGGGAAACATGTGTTCAATCAGGAGGGCTATGAGGTAATCCCTAAGCACTCATCTCAAAGGGCAGGGCCTGATTCAGCACAGCTGCGCTGTGTTAGGGAGGAGCACTCATCTAAGCAGAATAAAGGTAGAGTTTATTCTACAGAGAATCAGCTTGAGCTTGATCATCTTCATCATCTGGAGGATCATCAGAAACAGAAGCCAAACCGGACTGACAGAGAGGGCAAGAAACCCTTTGGAAGAAAGAAGAGAAAAGCCTTTGAGAGGTCTAGAAGAGTCCGGAGCAGTACGTATACTGGGAGGCATTCCAAGGGCCAGCATACACCATTGGACTGGGGAAAGCCAGAGGAATGGTGCTGCAGAGCTAGGAATCTCCAGACGGTATCTGTGAGGGAGACGGCTGCACGTGGAAGGGACCCTAAGACCCGTGCCAGAAGATATGTGAAGAGAGATCCAGTGTCCAGGGATCTGGATTGGAAGGCTGGACATAAGAACTGGACTACATACTGGCCAGGCTATATAGAGAGGAACTCTAACAGCAATGGAAGCTCAGGTATGAACACTGATCTATGCCCTAGCTATAACCTTGAAAGACAGCAGGGAAACAAGTATTCTCCTGAAAGTGCTCCATTGGGAGATTCATCTGTGCCAATCCATGATATTGAACCCATGCTTGTTGAAGAAGAGGGGGTGATAGCAGATGAAGAATCTGTTTACATGGACTGCTCTCTGTCTAAACTCCTTTGGTGATTTTCTGTTATAAAGTACAGCAACCATCACAAAGAAATACAAACTTGTTCTTTAATCTACTCAGAAAAGCTCTTGAGTAGGATTTTTAGCCACGCAGTAGAAAGCAAGCCAGCTAAGGGGTTTCAGCTGGATAACTGCTAGCAATTGAGCCTTACCTAATTGCTTGTGAGCTAGGAGAGAATCACTTCTGAATCTATGTGGGAAGATATAAGAAGTTAACCTGAAAAGAATAGTTTTTTTCTTTCTTTGTGGCTTTTGGTTTGTTGTTTGATACTTGCTAAGAGAATATTAGCTAAGCCTACAGAAAAGACCAGTTTGTTATCAACCAGGTCTTATTTCTTTTGCTTTGATTGCCTGATAAGTTAAAATGTTGTTTTCCTGATTTTGTTTTTTCAAGTTTAACACTGAAAGCAAGTAACCTGATTTAGGTGCTGCCAAGCATATCTGTGTTGGGAGAAATAACCCCATAAATAAATATCTTATTGGCTTTACCCAAAAGCACAACTAATTATTGTGAGCAGCTGTGTCTGGTGTGAATGAACTGCATTGCCCACAATCCCTTGCAAATCATATAGATATATGCACTTGCCAAGACTGTGAAGATTCTCACCCAGGCAGCCGTCTGACAAGCTGTAACAGGGGCAACAGCTTTAGCGATACAATTTTTCTCAGCCATTGTTCTGTTCGTGGAGCTTATGTATCTGTTAAAGCAAAAGAGAGAGATCTACCAACTACCAGCCGGTTTCCCAGCTGTCTTTTCAGAGAATAAGCAGTTAAATCTCTTTAATTATATTCAAAATGTGCTGGTCCAATTCTCTGTGATTTGTTAAATGGGGAGGTGCCCTATAAAGCAAGACTGCTCACAAGGGGTGTGTGGGAGTCGGGGTGGGTAGGGAGGAAACTAACACCTGATTAGGTGTTAGCAGTTCCCAAAGCTGAGGAGGTTACTAGAGTTCAGCAACCTACTGTGCTCAAGGAAAGTTCCAGTAAAGCACCAAAAAGAAAGTAATCTTGCTTTAAAAATATACAAAAAAAACCTTTTAAGAGCTCCCAGTCAGAGAGCTAGCAATTTAATATAATAAAATAAACCCTCAAATCCTTACTGTTGGTTGATCTGTAGAGCCCCTGTTAGGAAAGCCTCAACAGGGCAGGGCACTGGAGCCTTTTATGCAGGCCTCAGCTGCTCTCAGGTAATCAGGCCCACTAACTCCTGATTAGGTGTTAGCAGTTCCCAAGGCTGAGGTTACTAGAGTTCAGCAACCTACTGTGCTCAAGGAAAGTTCCACTGTATAATCTCCCCAGTTTATACAGTTTTTCTGAAAGGCTGGCAGGATAACAATGATTAGTTCTTTTCTTGCAACTGGGGTTTTTTGTGATACTTTTTCTGCACAGGATTGGCACATTTTCACTTTTCCCAAGGTACAAGTTAGCATGAAAAACATTATGTCACCTTCCCAAGGTCAGTGACTAGTCAAATCTTACTTCCTGGTCCCCCCTCATGTCTCTTTTTTTTTTCATTTTGTGTTATCTGGTTTCCTTAGCAAAGTACACTAACTGTATCACGCTCAGGATTTTCTTAATGCTGTTGTCAGCAGTTCATTCTTTCCCCTAATTCTTCTGTTGGCCTAACAGTGGTCAAGGGTCTCAGGCAGGCCTGTGACCTGTATCCAGGCCTGCCTCACAGGCCTAGCTACAGAAACACTGTCCTGCCTGTCCTTGCTCAGGTCCAATTCTCAACAGTGAGATGGGGGATCACTCAACTGCCAGATATAAAGGGCACTGGAGGGGGGGGGGAGAGGAGGAGGTGGGGTTTAGTGGGGGGTATTTTGCATTTTGTTCTGGTTCTTGTCTACCAGTTGTGTATTGTTTGTTTTTGTTCATAAAGGCCCTCATTCCAGAACGCGGGTTGTGGGGCTGCATGTCCTGCCGGGATCTGCACCTCCACAATCCGTCTAAACTCTATTCCCTCACCGGCTCTACCCATACATCCTGTGCTTCAGGACGGGGAGATCCAGTGTGGGGTTAAGCACGAGCAGGTGCCCGGCAGCACGTACAGGGCCGATTCAGATCACGGCCGTGTATGTGCTGCTGGGCCTACTGGGGTGTACTGCTTATACCACCTTAGAGATGGTATATCAAATGCTAATAAAGATTAAGATGTCCTCAGTATTCGGGGATTGTTCTTGGCTTTACACAGCAGTCCCCAATCGGCCGTGCTCCATAGAGCAGTTGTCCCCAATTACAATAAATCCAGCTCGTGCATGTGGCTTGTAGGACTGGTACCCAGTGGCCTGCTCTGAACCAAATAAGATGGATTCCTAATGCAAGAAACTGCTGCTGTGTTCCAAGCCTCAGACCAACTGACCCCCATGCAACTGCTTACCAAGTGTTTGCATGTGTGCATGCAGAATATTGTTTCTGGCTATGACTACATGCAAGATAACCTGCTTCTCAGGCCTCTCATCCACAGACTGTTCTACTGACCTTGTACATTTGCAACAATGTGTGAAACTGCATACCATCATCTTCATTTCATCTCCTATCATGGACCCTTTATCTGCAGGATAACCATCTGATTCGCTGAGACACCTCGCAGTATCTCATGCCAATTTATTTTGCAAGTTCTATGCTAAAGTTAACAGTTAAAGTTTGTAAACCGCCTTGATTAAAAGAAAAGACAGTATAAAAAAATGTTAAATAAATAAACAAGCCAATCATAAAATGTGACAAGAACTGATCACAAAAAATAATATTGTATGAACAGAAGAACATTTGCGCCATTTTGTGCCTTCTGTCTTCCTTGCTACTTCTGCAAAAACAGATACACACTATGTGTGTGTGCATGGCTGTTCCATTAACCTCAGAACAGAATAAGACTCCCACAGATACCTAAGGTTCTGTGTTCTCACACGGCTCACCTCCGAACAGCTGCAGCCAGCATTATCTAGCCTAGCTGCATATTTTGAACTTCGTGCTGATCCATAGACTGCCTTGGATCCCACCTGGCAGAGCTAAGGTACTAGTCTTAGGTCTTCACCTGGAGGGTGGTTATTAGTCAGATAGCTGGTTTCTGTACTTTTCCTAAGTGCAGAGCGTGCCTGTGACCTCTGGTTGCTAATCAGTGATTTATTACTTTTGTATAACTGTAATCATAGTATTGCTACAACTTGCTACCTCATATCTCTAATATATATAGTTTGTATATCTCTTATTTTTCAATCCAAATAAAACCTAATATATATAGGCTTGGTTGTCTTTCGTGGTTCATTTGTCAGAAAGTCTCACCGAATTCTGGGCAGGGAAGCAGTACATTCCACTAGACATAACAGAACGTACCTTATTTTGCCTTTCTGTCATACTCCCTACAGGCTTCCTTCTCTCTCTCTAAGCATCTGCAAAACCAGCCAGCTATTTGACACAAAAAATTCCACCTCATGTTACCTACCCCCTACAGAGAGAGAAGTAAATCAGAACCAACTGGCTGCACCAGCCAAGCCTCACTCCACTGCACTGACACTAATTCAGTACTAACTTGACCCAGGCCCAGGGCCCAGAGACTAGGAGAAGCTAAGCCCAACAGCACTCCAGCTGTTGAGCTGCATGGCACTGCTCCTGCATGCAGGGGAAAACTCTGGCAGCTGGCTGAGGCAGCTCTATGCTGTAGTCTGGAGAGTCCATTTTGCGCTAGTGCCTGCTGTGGAAGAAGAATTTCAGCCATCTGCAATAACGGAAGTAGGACCAACTGGTGCAGTAATGCCATAGTATTAAAGTGGCGTGGCAGTGGGGGAGGGGGGGTTCTTTGTGCTGCCTGCTGAAGCAAGGGGGCATGCTGGATTGGAGGGAGGTGGGCACACAGTGTTGCTTTTTGTGGGGTTTTTATTGTGCTGCCCACTAAGCAAGGAGATATGCTGAACTAGGAGGAAAGCAAAAGAAAGATAGTCATCCTGGGGGAGAGAGCAAGGGAAGCAATAGGGAGATGCTGGATTGGGATGGAACAAGGGAAGCAAAGGGAGATGCTGGACACCAAAGTTCAGAGGTGCTTAGCTGTCCACCAGCATGTGATATGCGGAAATATTTTTTTACGGAAAGAGTAGTGGATCCGTGGAATAGTCTCCCAGTGGAGGTGGTAGAGATGAGGACAGTATCTGAATTCAAAAAAGCATGGGACAAACACAGAGGATCTCTAAAGGTAAAAAGGGGACTGTTGTAGTTGTGGATATGGAAGGACAGACTAGATAGGCCATGTGGTCTTTTTCTGTCATCATATTTCTATGTTTCTATGTTTCATTCTGTTCCTCCAATTTTTAAGATACAAAGTCATAGAGGGGCTGATATTCTGAGGCAGTGGCCAGTGTATTTAGAGCAGCTGGACGCCGCTGTTTTAACATAGACTCAGATATTCCGTGCCAGGGTCATATCTGGCCACCAACATTGAATATTCAGTCTGCCTGGATAGTGTTATAGCTAGCTGAGCAGTGGTGATATTCATTCACTGCCTGGTTAGCTAAACTGGCTAAAGTTAGGCCAATCTTTAAAGTGTCTAACTTTAGCTGGTTTAAAATAACCAGCCAGTAGCTAAATATTGCCACTGACCAGATATCTCGAGCACTACCCCCAGAAATACTCAATGCTTTAAATGTCCTGCACTCCTCCCCCCCCCCCCCCAAAGAAACTACCACCCTAGGCAAACACCTGATTTGTCTGATGGTTGGGCTGGCCTTGGCCACCTAGGCAGGAAAGACGCATAAGCACATATGGGGCCTCTATTCTATAAGGGCAGCATATGTGCCATTATGAAACAGGTGTAAGTTTGTGCACATATGTACCAGTAAGAGTCGGTGCATACAAAAGTATTTTATAAAATATATACATAAGTGCCAAACCCACCCTGTTATACCCATTCTCCATCCCCAGGAATGCCCATCCATATATGGCACAAAAATCAGCACTCTCTTTTCTAAGGGCCTACTTTTATGCATGTATATCCCCAGGGAATTCTTTAAGCATCTACTCGATTGTGTAAAATGATGTTCTACACACTCAAAGTCACTTATAAAATTACCCGGTATAAGAGCAATTTTATAACAGGTCACCTAGATAAAAAGACCAAAAAGGCACTTATTTTTTTGGCTTTTTTTAAAAGAGAACATAGGCTTTGATGTGTCTTTCTTAAATAGCCTCATAAATCCTGCAGAAATGGCTGACAAAATGCACCTGCATACATTTATATCTACTCAGGAGTTAGTGTGACTATACCCACTTGAAGCACATGCATAGGCACATATTTAATACATTACTTGTGTACTTTGCTGCTCCAACGTTGTTCATCCAAAATTTCTCCCCTAAACATGCTAAAAGGGTTCCAGGGGTGATCCGGGAAACTACAGACCGGTGAGCTTGACGTCAGTACCGGGAAAAATGGTAGAAACCATCATAAAGAATAAAATTACTCAGCATGTAGATAGTCATGGCCTAATGGGAGACAGCCAACATGGCTTTAGACAAGGAAGATCTTGTCTTACTAATCTGTTATGTTTTTTTGAAGGTGTGAATAAACAGGTGGACAAAGGTGAGTCGGTTGATATTGTGTATCTGGACTTTCAGAAAGCCTTTGACAAGGTCCCTCATCAGAGACTTTTGGCAAAACTAAAGAGTCATGGGATAGGAGGCAGTGTACTATTGTGGATCAGGAACTGGTTAAAAGATAGAAAGCAGAGGGTTGGGCTAAATGGCCAATTTTCCCAATGGAGAAAGGTGAATAGTGGTGTACCCCAGGGATCTGTGCTGGGTCCGCTGCTTTTTGACATATTCATAAATGACCTGGAAAGTGGAATAACGAGTGAGGTTATCAAATTTGCAGATGACACAAAACTATTTAAAGTTGTTAAAACCCAAGAGGATTGTGGAAAATTGCAAGAGGATCTTGATAAATTGGAAGACTGGGCATCAAAATGGCAGATGAAATTTAATGTGGACAAGTGCAAGGTTATGCACCTAGGGAAGAACAACCCAAACTATGGTTACATGATGCAAGGTTCCACATTAGGAACTACCACCCAGGAAAAAGATTTAGGCGTCATTGTGGATACCATGTTAAAACCCTCGGCCCAGTGTGCAGCAGCGGCCAAGAGAGCAAATAGAATGCTAGGTATGATAAGGAAAGGAATGGAAAATAAAACAAAAGATATTATAATGCCTCTATATCGTTCTATAGTGAGACCGCACCTTGAATATTGTGTGTAATTCTGGTCGCCGTATCTTAAAAAGGATATAGCGATTTTAGAAAAGGTTCAGAGAAGAGCCACCAAAATGGTAAAGGGGATGGAACGATACTCCTATGAAGAAAGGCTAAAAAGGTTAGGGCTCTTTAACCTGGAAAAGAGACGGCTGAAGGGAGATATGATAGAAGTCTATAAATTAATGAACAGAGTGGAACGGGTAAATGTAGATCGATTGTCTACCTTATCAAAATATAGAAAGACTAGGGGGGAGAGATTACCGCTGCTGTTCTTCTGTGGAGGGGGTGATTCCACCTGGTCCATGCAGCTTGCCGGCTTCTTCGGGGCAGCTCCATCGACGTCACCGAAGGCCCCTATTTAAAGATCCCAGCGGCCCCTGGATATCGGGAGAGATTACCGCTGCTGTTCTTCTGTGGAGGGGGTGATTCCACCTGGTCCGTGCAGCTTGCCGGCTTCTTCGGGGCAGCTCCATCGACGTCACCGAAGGCCCCTATTTAAAGATCCCAGCGGCCCCTGGATATCGGGAGAGATTACCGCTGCTGTTCTTCTGTGGAGGGGGTGATTCCACCTGGTCCGTGCAGCTTGCCGGCTTCTTCGGGGCAGCTCCATCGACGTCACCGAAAGCCCCCCTTGGCTTTCTCCTCCCCTTTCCCCCTGGATAAAAGTGATTTGTGTTATTTCGGCGTCTGCCGTCGGCGCCTGCAGTGGGCGTATCCTAAGGGGCGTATCGAAAGGGGCAGGTCACGCCCCTTGGGAGCCCCTTAGGAGCGACTTTGGAGTGCGTTGGTGGTGTCGGTGTATTATGCCAGGGGGAAAGCGAAAGAAAAAGGTTGTCTCCACGGAGAAAACTTCGGGCCCCATGGATCGACATTTGGTGTCGACACCGGCCCCTGCACAACCAGGTACTGTTTCTTCTGTTCCCTCTATTGAAGGTGCTAGCCTTAGCTCGGTGGAACGTACGCCACCTTTACCTCCGGGTTTTTTGGAATTTACTGAAGTGTCTTCTCTGTCCTCGGATCCTTTGAAAGTCGGAGTATTGCCTAAAGCTGTTGATTGGAAAGAGCCGGTTATCCCGGTTGGAAGTCCCTCCGGGGCTTCAATTTCTTTGGTGGATATTTGGCAAGTAGTTAAAAGAACTGAGCGGGTCCTATTAGAGACTGTTCCTCTACTCTGCCAATTCACAAAAGATGTTAACTGTAAGTTCCAATCGGTGGACTTGCAAGTAAAGAACTTGTCTTCCAAGTATGTGCAGCTAGATACCCAAGTTAAAGCATTTTCGTCATGGCAGTCTGATAGTGTGAGGGATAGCATAGTTTTTTCTCAAAAATTGGAAAATCTGGAAAATGTGCATAGGTCTAAAAATTTGCGGTTGTTAAATTTTCCCTGCATTTCTTTGCTTTCTTCGTCTATTCTTTTTAGAAAATATATGAAGGATATATTACAAATACCTACTGCAGATACTATGTTAGTGTGTAAGTGTTACTATTTGCCATCTAAGGTGGTTTTACGTACCAATAGTGATGACCCAGCTGTTTTGGAAGAGCCTGTTGCGTTTGATCTAACTGCCTTTTTAGAGGACACTCAGGATAATATCTCCACAAGGGCCACCTTGTTAATTACTTTGTCCTCTGAGGAAGATAAAATTTTAATTCTTAAGGCTTATTTTCGGAAAAAGGATTTGTTGTTTTGTGGTGAGAAAGTTTCCATCTTTCCTGATGTGTCACGGGCAACACAACTTCGTAGGAAATCTTTTCTTGTTAATAAAGCTCGGGTAATCACAATTGGGGCCACCTTTTTCCTCCGCTACCCTTGCAAATGTATTATCACGCTGGACCAAAATAAATTTATTTTTACTACTCCTACTGATTTAGACAGATGGCTTCTAGAAAAGGAGAAACAGGTACAGAGGGTTTCTTCCTCCTCTTCTTCTTTGCCTGATGAGTAGTTTTGTATTCGGAGGGAGCGTATAGGCTAGTTAGAATAAGATGTTAGTCAGGGACCCTTGTTTGTGTACCTGACTTTGTTTTCTTGAGAAATTTGTTTTTTTGTCTCTTTCTCCCCGTGATGTGGGGTGCTGTACTTGCTTTAGATTATGTAATGCTTGATATTTCTTGATATATTCAATATTGTTTTTCTTTTCTGATATTGTATTGTCAGAATGTTTAAAAAATTCTAATAAATATAAATATTAAAAAAAAAAAGAAAGACTAGGGGACATCTTTATCTTTATCTTTATTAAAACACTTGATAAACCGCTATGGCCAAAGCATTATGCGGTGTACAATAAAATAAAATAAAAGTCAACACTGCAAAGTAAGGAAAAGAACGCCATAAAATAATAGGAAAGCAGAAAGTAAAAAAAGAACATAAAAGGTAAACAGGAAAGAGGACCAAAACAGAAGATAGTACAGGCTAAAACTATTAAAATTACTAAGAAGACCAAAGACATACTTCAAACAGAGACAAGAAAAGACAGACAAAATAACATGGACAACATATCTTAGGGATGGGAATCAGAGGGAAGGTCAAAGGCTTGTTTAAACAGATGAGTTTTGAGTAATGATTTGAAGTGCGGATAGGAAGAGTAATGATTTGAAGTGCGGACATGCAATGAAGCTACAGGGTAAACTATTTAAGACTAATAAAAGAAAATATTTTTTCACTCAACGTGTAATCAAACTCTGGAATTTGTTACCGGAGGATGTAGTAAAGGCTGTTAGTGTAGCTGGGTTTAAATAAGATTTGGACAAGTTCCTGGAGGAAAGGTCCATAAACCATTATTAAGAAGGGACCCAGGATATTAATGCTTGAACCAATACAAGCATTGTGGAACCTGTGTCCCTTGGGGAAACTGCTAGGTACGTATGACCTAGATTGGCCACTGTTGGGAACAGAATACTGGGCTTGATGGACCTTGGTCTGACCTAGTATGGCATATCTTATGTTCTTATGTTCTTATACATTTTAAGATAAGGCGGTATAGAAATATTGTTAAATAAATAAATTGGCAGGAACATTCTCTACACATACTCTAATACTCTGTGCATACATAGCACCTGGTATAATTAACATAGGCACTGTAAACACTCAAATGATAATTGTGGCAAAACTAATGGCCACAGCTTTTATTCCAACTTACAACATTTGAACTTCTACAACGGTGTATAAACTTCCCAGATGTGTTTTGTAATTGCTTGTCATTAGAACCCCTTATCCCCCTTCTTCACAACCTCACTCGGCCAGTCGGCTAATCGGTTGTGATCGAGCCATGATGACGTCCACTGAACCCTGTGGCATTCACACCCCTTCTCCCCCTCCCCCCACAGCCTGCAGTGACGCCAAGCTGTGCCCCCTTAAGCTCAAAGTGGTGTCACATGCAAGCTTTCATGCTCTTATCCTCGCTTTTCAATGCCAATACCCTCTACTCCATCCAATCCCTTGAGTAATCAGACCCCCCTGAATACTAGCTGTGACCATAAACTCTCTCACCCCACCAACCCTTCCCTTGCACTCACCCTACAGTGGGCAGGATGGAAGAATGCATTCCCCACAATCCCATTGCCTCATTTCAACCAAATACCTGTCCAAGCAAATGGCCCTAGCTTCCTCCCATGCTCTTCCTACTGCTCCTCCTCTCCCTGCCTGCCCATTCCCTATTTGCCCTGCACCCTTCTCTTTTCCCTGCCTACCTCTTCACTAAGACTGCCTCCACCTGACATGATCTTTTCCCCCTTGCCCACCATAAAATGGGCAAGTCCACTCTCCCATATGTGCTCAGAGAGTGAACTTGCCCATTTTATGGTGCTCCCTGCCAAATTCAGGGTGGGGGGACTTGTTTATAAAAGCCCTTTTCCTTGGGTTAAACAGGGTTTACCCACAGATAAAAAGGTTTATAAATTTATGCCCTCTTTGTTTAGAATATGGAACTTTCCAGTAGTAAGTGTGGTAAGAATTCACCTAACCCAGCTCCATAGAATGAGCCGCTTTCCCAACATCTGTATAAGTGTTTCCATGCGATACCAAAGGGAGTCCACATCCCGTGAGGAGTAGAGAGAGGCAGCAAGGATGATTGCAAGCTCCTTAGGAAGGATTTCTCAATCTCTCTGGTTTTGCTAGTAAAAAGGTCACTTGTCTTTCTCATACAGAATGAGCCCAGTTCCCCAATTAGGGGGTAATTTTATAAAGGATTTTTCACCGTAAACACTTCTATAAAATTACCTTGGGGATTAAGCTTGTAAAAGTATGTGCGGTGCCAAGATGGTGCATGCTTTTTACATGACCCAAGTATAGGTATGTTCTGGGTGGAGTATGGATGGAGCATGGGTGGAAATCACAATTTGCACATACATTTTATAAAATACCCCTGCACGCGTGTACTTTACATGCTAACATTTATATCTGTCCCCAAGCAGGGGTAAATGCCAGCAACTGCAATCTAGCCACAATTTCCACCAATTTGCCCTTAGGATTTTATAGACACATAGGCGCCTATGGGACATCTTTACTAAGCTGCGCAAACTTTTATCACAGGCCCAAGCCTGAGCTATCCATGTGCTGATCTGTGCTAACAGGTGCTAGACAGACAGTGTGGAGTTATTTCTGCACTATCTGCTTAGCACACTATGGAGCAGGATCACGATGGAGAACAGGCATGTCAGTCAATGGAAACTAGGCAAAATAATGTGCCCTAGTTGTCATGACTGCTGATACCGTGGCTGCAGCTAATGCCATCTTAAGAGGTGGTGTTAAGTGCAACAGCACTACCAGCAGCTCAGTAGCACAGCCAATGCCCATAAAGAAACCCATGGTTGTGCCATGTTGTTGCTCCCCTTCTCCCCTGAAGATCCGAACTCACCCACTGATCAAGTACCTCCCCATTCAACCTCCTCAGTCAATCAAGGCCCCCCCCCCTCGAGCAATACCCCTGCTGATCAAGCTGTACCCACTAGGAGTTAGTACAGCAAGACTAACTCCATTTTCAAAGCTGCCAGAACTAGGGCAAGAGCAGAGAGGGACCTCTCTTGTCCCAGTTATCACTTGAACCACTAGGGAGCCTCTGGGTAAGGCATAGGGGAGTCAGGGGTGGGGGAAGTTCCTGTGGGGAGCAGGGCCTGATTGGGCTGGATGAGTTGAAGTGGAGTCTTGGGGATGGTGGCCATTTTGGGATGCTGTCCAGTGTGAGGGTGGTACTGGAGGTGAGGACAGATTTCATTGGTGGGGGGGAGTAGTTGGAGGGCTTTGATCAGCAGGGGGAGCTTGGTCGAGAGGGAGGGGAAGGATCGGCAGGGGGGGGGCGACATTGTGGCTGCAGCTGCTTGTCCCTTCCCTGGAGTTTAACTCTGGGCCCACATTCTCTGCCTTGGTAGGTAGCACAGGTCTTCTTGCACTACCTGCTAAGGCAGGGAATGCAGACCCATGTGGTACATGTCTGCCTCATGGGTTAAATGCAAGGCAGATGCTGGGCATACCAACTGCATTTACCACACAGGGTCTGCACCTACCAGGTGCTATTTTTGCACATGTCATGTGATAGGTGTATTGACTCAAATAATTTCTAATTCACTCTACACATATCAAAACCCTAACTCAAATTTCAAATAACTATTTCAAAAATAATAGGGATGGTCTCAGACTTCACGGCACTTATATTTGCTAACTCCCAATCAACGGGAGGTAACAGAGTCTAAATAGCATCAATGACCAATCCACACTTATATGATATATCCCAATTTATAACAGTCCCTTTAAAAAAGCTTTTCTTATCTCTTTTATTATATTCTTCTCCCAACGCCGTCAATTAGCGCCACATCGCGTTTCACTCGTTGAAGTTTCATCAGGGGATAAATCTTCTAGAAACTCATTTAGATGTCCATCGGAATGCTATTCTTCTAAGAGGTTTGTTTGTATTTCCTCCAGGATTCTTTCCTTGATGCTGCCCGCGTTGGGCATGTATTCCTCTGACTGACATCCAAGTTGAAAAAACGCCACGATAGGTGTAAGCAATTGCTACAGCTTGATCAACATACCCCATGTGTCTTTATAAACTAGGCTTGAAACAGGTGACTACTTGGCCTTCACAGATAAGCAGGCTTCTGTAAAATTATCTTAGTGCTTTGTGAAAATGGAAAAGTTCCTCATGGTCTTTTTGTCCAAGGCAGAAAGTGTGAACGTCTGCATGGTCTGTGTTGAAATAAAGTTTAACTAGTGAGTGGTACTATGGTTTGCTGCCCTGAATGAATCCAATCTCAGCTGATCTCAGAAACTAAGCAGGATTGAGCATGGCTAGTACTTGGATGGGAGACCACCTTGGAATACCAGCGGTTGTAGTTTATTAGTGCTTGATATACTGCCTTTGGCAGGGCGGTTCACAAAACAACAATTGTTAAGAGGCTCAGGAAGTAAAGCACAGTAGAGTATAGTTGGCAAGATTAGGAAGGCAACGGCATGTTATTCTTCGGGAGCAAGCATGAACCCGAAGGCCTGCTGTAGGCTTACTGTGTGGAAGAAAGGCCTGGAAATCTACTTCCGAGTGCACCTTGCTAAGAAAACCCAAGGTCTGGGTTGCCAGGAGTCAGCATTGACTCAACAGCACACACTTCCACCTGAGTGAGTGGGGGGGGGAGGCTCTTTCAAAACTCCAGTCAGGGACTGTGCCAAACCAAAAAAAAGTGATTAGATAATGTGCAAGAAATGCAAGATGTTCGCACACCAAGGAACTAAAAGAAAGAGCAAGAACCACAGCAGTTATAACACCAACTTATAACTGATTTTTATTTTGTTATAAACAGCATTATTGTTCTTGCTTTTTCTTTTTGAACATATATTTTGCATTCACAGAACCCCCTCCCTCAACAATGGGAGCAGGACAGAACTAAGACATTCGCCCACAGAACTCAATATCTAAAAAAATATATATCTGACATTTTCCAGTATTTGTCCCTCTGTCCCTGGTGGATCCCACCCTCTCTGATGATGCTATTCGCGTGAGAGAGGGGGGCGGAACTGGCAGGGGATTCCAAGCCAATTGAGGCTTGAAACCCCTGCACTTTTCAAATTTCCTTTACTTCAGGCCAACTTAGCTC
Organism: Ichthyophis bannanicus; assembly: GCA_033557465.1. Taxonomy (NCBI): domain Eukaryota; kingdom Metazoa; phylum Chordata; class Amphibia; order Gymnophiona; family Ichthyophiidae; genus Ichthyophis; species Ichthyophis bannanicus. The sequence continues at coordinate 615,344,989 of CM066035.1, forward strand.
CCTGCCGCTGCCCTAGTGTCCTCGGATATGGGGCAGCGACGGTGGGGACAGAGAGGTTGATTCTACTGCTGCCGAGAGGAGGACAGGGCAGCGGCAGCAGCTTGTCCACATTTTTTTTAAACCTTTTCAAAAGCAGAGTGAGGCAGTTTTGGGGGCATTTTTTGCCACCCCCAAAACTTTGCCAATTAAGGCGGCCACCTCACTTGGCCTCATTATAGAGCCGCCCCTGTGGAAAGCCATCCACATCTCATGAAGAAGACACGGAAATCCTTACAGCATGGCTGTCAGCACTTATAGGTACCGAGGAAATTGTATATATAACAACAAAGCCTGCAGTTACTCTGGGAAAGTCTTGGAGGCAAGAGGGCCAGAAGCGACAATGAGGACTTATTCTAAGCTGTGTATTTTGCATTTTCCTTGTCTGCATTATGACCTGTATGTTCTAGAAAGAATCAAAGTCTGGAATGGATTTTTCCTGCACTTTGGCTATTTTTTTCAGTAAACATTTGCTTTTAGAACAACATATTGGTGTGAAGATTTTATCTTTGAACAACTGTCTGCGATTCCCTTGGGCCCTGCAGCATCTGCTGCTCCCCAGTGGAAGAATTCTGATCAGAGACTGCATCCAATTTTTCCCCACTCATGCATACAGGGAGTGTCCTGGGAAATGAGACTTACAACTATTTTAGCAGATCCAATTTAATTATTGTTAATGTAGTTTACTTTTCTACCATCTGGATACCATTTGATCCCATTATATGACAGAGGGATTTTCTCATCAACATACAAAAAATAATAAAAATGAAATTCTACAGGTATGCCAAAAACTAGAGGTGTTCCGATTACTTAAAACATTGCCAAATGCTGCTAAAGGCATAGAGCTGTATAGCTGGTGCTGGTGATCACAAAAAGTGCCAGACTGAGAGCACTATATAAAGAAGCAGTTTCCCTACAGTGTCTTGCCAATATGCTACCAATCTGCACTGGAGAGGAGTCCCCTCTAAAGGTGAGACCAAGGCCATGCTTAGGAGGGGTGAATAAGGGCAATGAACCTAGGTCCCATATTTTGGAGGCCCCAAACCACTAGAGTAGCCCCACCCTCAGCACTATAAATTTCTGTCAACTTAGTACTATAATTTATCATTAGCTAAGCATATCAGTGTTCTGAGCTCCACTGTGGCCGATTTGTCCCAGGCCCAATGGTCATATAAGATCAACTGAGGTGAGAGAGTGATTTACTTAATTTAAAAATGTAGGAGATGGATGCTCGTTGACTTCTCTCCGAGGGCGCTCCTACCTGTGTTTTTTTCCTTTGTGTATTCTGCTTCTGCTACATGCCACACTCTGGCCGTAAGCGGAAGGCAAAGTTACTGATGGCAGAGGCCCAGCAGGGGGAGAAGCCGACGGGAAGCGGAACCCATGGACATTTTCATGTGACCCGCTCTGAGGGGCAGTGTTACTCTGGGAAGCCTGCTTGGCATGGAAGAGGCGGAAGGAGGTCCTCTGACTGCCGATGGGCATGATGTCTCTTAGTCCAGAGTGTCGTATTCCTCTGGATCAGTCAGTGATTAAAACTCTGCAGGAGAACTCAGAGGTGAGCACATGAGGAATAGTGGGCCCTGCCTCTGAGCTGGACATGCAATGGCCCAGTCCTGGATCTGAGAACCGGGTGACTGGGTCTGCGGCTATGTACTCCAGAGTGGAGGAGGCCACAGAGGAAAGATGTTTGAGTGCCCAGCAGTTGGAGTCATTTTCGCTGCTTCCATCGAACTTGGAGACCATTGACAAGGAGCAAACACCTATGAAGGGTCCCTCAGTCAAGTTGGTGAGTCCTATGACTTTTACTATGGAGAGTTTATGGGACGCATTTTCAGTAATGGAATTGTCACTTTCTTCACAACTTCAGGCTATCTCTCAGCAGTTGCAATTATTTGTGCAGCAGTTGGTAACTCAAGAAACTTGTCAGGATACAGTGAACTCCAAGGTTGCCTCTCTTGAAGGTCACTTGGATTGGGTGCAAGAGACTACCCAAACCTTTGTGAGAAATTCTGAGGTTACTCATAGGAAGCTGGAATTTCTAGAGAATTCAGCTAGAAGTCAAAACCTTCAAGTTTTGAACTTTCTTAAAGTGCCATCTATATTGGCCGTAGAACTGTTCAAGAAGTATCTGACTTCTGTATTAAAGGTTAAGACTGAATCCTTGCCAGCTATTTCTAAGGCTTTCAATTTGCCTACTACTAGGACTAGGGCTGTGGACAACTTGGAGAGGTCATCAGCCTTGTCCTGTGATGGTCTAGATTTAACTGCATGTTTAGAAAAATCTACCTTTGATTCCAGGATGACCACTACTTTGTTGGTAACTCTGGCACTAGAGGATGATAGGGATTGGCTTATGAGATTGATTTTTCGAACTCCAAATAAAATGTTCATGGATTCCCAGATTAGGATTTTCCCTCATGTTTCTAGGGTCACCCAGAAATGGAGGAAACAATTTTTGTTGCTTAGACCTGGAGTGGTTCAACTGGGCAGCCTTTTCTTTTTGTGTTTTCCTTGAAGATGTTTGGTAAAGTTGGCTGGCATTAGCTACCTTTTTTATGACACATCCCAGTTGGCCTCCTTTATTTCTTCCAAGCTGTTGGTCACCCAGAACTCCCCAACTGGGCCTCCAGAGGGTGGTCCTACAGTAAAGTAGAATTATGCGATGTTTGGTTCTAGCCCCTTAGGGTCATCTTTCTTTTCTTGTGTTGTACTATGAGATTTTCTTTGATTTGTGACCCCTTTCCCCCATTGTTGAGGACTTGTGGGCTGGATTTGTAGTTTTGACCTTTTTTGAATTGATGTTTACTCTGATTTTGTAATATTTCTGTTTTTAGCCCTTTTCTGGGCAAGATAGAAATTTCTTGTATTATATTTTGAAATTGAAAATAAAATGTATATTACACATTTATAGGAAGCCCAAAGTCCAATGTATATCATATGCACAACTACAAAAACGCAAACATGAGAAGAAAGCGTAGTTACTCACCTGTAACAGCTGTTCTCCAGGGACAGCAGGAATCAGTCCTCACTTATGAGTGATGTTGACACTGACGGAGCCCACACGGAGCAATTCTCCAGCTTTCAAAGAAAGCCTTTGGGATTGCTACCATGCATGCATGGTCCTTTTCCAGCCCAAAGGTGCTATCTTGCTCAGTCAGGTCCCAAAGCTAGAGCCCTACTAAGCAGATGGCCAGGGAAGAAAAGCAAAAATGGCAACTCTTAATGGGAGGTGGGAGAGTAGTGAGGACTGATTCCTGCTGTCCCTGGAGAACACCTGTTACAGGTGAATAACTGCGCTTTCTCCAGGAGCAAGCAGGAAGTCAGTCCTCCCTTAGGGGACTCCCCTGCTACAAGCTACTGAACCTGTAAGCCAAAAACGCCTCCGCGAGGCCATGAGTAGAAACCGATCCCCGATGGAAGTCTGAGTCCTCGGGCCTTTGGGGCAAGCTCTCAGTAGCCGCAGAAGAAGGGTCGGAGGGCAGGAGTTGCTTATGCCCCGAACAGATTACGGAGTACAACCTGGCCGAAGGTGCTGTCCCAGCGGGACTCCCTCTCCAGGCAGTAGTGTGAAGCAAAGGTATTCGCTGAAGACCAGGTCACAGCCCAGCAGATGTCCATCAGAGGCACTGAGCACAGCAAAGCCACCGATGCCACCTTGGCACGGACGCTGTGCATGGTGACCCGATGATCCAGCGAGGTGCCCCCCTTTGCCTGGGCGGAGGCGATGCAGTCCGCCACCCAGATGGAGAGGGTGTGTTTGGTGACTGCCAGCCCCAGGCGGTTGGGATCATAGGCGATGAAGAGCCGGTCAGACTTGCAATGACCCTGGATGCGCTGCAGGTAGGAGGCGAGAGCCCTCTTGCAGTCGAGTGCATGCAGGACCTCTGATGCCCAGTTGGTGTGAGATCTCGGGAAGAAAGTCAGCAAGACCACCTCCTGATTGAGGTAGATATCCGAGACAACCTTTGGTAGGAACTTGGAGTGGGTGCGAAGGACCACACTGTTCTTATAAAACCTGGTGTAGGGGGCCTCGGCTATGAGTGCTTGAAGTTCACTGACTCGCCACACCGAGGTCAGTACCAACAGGAAAACCACCTTCCAGGAGAGGTGCCAGAGCTAGCACATTGCCATCGGCTTGAAGGGCTGCATGAGCACAATGTTCAAGTCCCATTCTGCCAGTGGAAGCCAGATGGGGGGTTTGGAAAGCAAGAGGCCCTGCATGAAGTGGGAGACCAGAGACTGGCCCGAGAGGGGTTTAGTCTTGATGGAGAAGTGGTTGGCCAAGATGGGGCTCAGGTGAACCCTGACCGAGTTGGACTTCAGCCCCACCTATGAGAGGTGGAGGAGGTACTGGACAACCCAAAGGGTGGAAACACAAACAGGAGCAACTGCTCGCAAAGTCAACTGAAGAAACACAAGAGCGAGCAGGTATGGAAGTCACATGTGCTTTATTGAAGTGAGAAAACCCCAACGCGTTTCGGCGATTGCCTTCATCAGGGGGTGCTGGAGGACAACAAACAATATAATAAAATAAAATAATAATGCCTTATAAGATATGAATTATAAAAACATTAAAAAATGTTATAAGAATAATTTGTATAAACATAAACACATGTAAATAACCATACTTAATATGAAAAAGGACAAACAGTATGATGTAATAAAATCATAATCTACTTACAAGTAGTCTTTAGCAATACACTAGATGTAGTGCATATAGTAATAAAGATATGGCACAAAACCAATCGTGTAGTAGACAATGCTAAAAAATAAGGATGCCATTAATAACATAGATAGATAATTGAACAGTAAAAAATTGTGATAAAGTACTAAACATAGATACCAACAACGGGAAACCCAGACCCAGGATGGAGTCATTCAAAACTCCAAGGAGAACTTTTCTTTTTATGATCATATCTCCCCCCAAAAAAAATATATATACCAAATTGATGAACAATAAAATACTAAAGTAAAAACATTCTTAAAATGAGTATGTGTATTGTGTAGTCGGGAGAAAACCACACCACAAAACTCTAACATTATGGATAAAAGTAACTATGTGCAAAAATGCAAACAAACACCAACAGTGTTGCGAACCAGCTAGTGCAGGGTAACAGAGGCTCTAATGTTGAATAAAAATCAAACTATTAACATCGTAGCAAAAAATGTTTTAAGTTCTTAGTGAGAGCGATTACCTTCACACTGTCAGCAGGCTATGACATCAATTCCTGAGAACGCTGAAATTGGCGCGCTTTTAAGGTTAAAGGGTACAATGTAAAAAATGCATATGTATGAAGTAAGGTAGAAAAGGGGGAATATAAAAGACTTTAATAATGCATCTCATTGAAATAATAAACACCCAATTATAGCCAAAAAAAAAGGAAGAGCAAGGAAACCACGATAGTAGGTGTTGCTGGCACAACGGAACTTATGCAGTGTAACGGTAATGATTATGTTGCAATAAGACCACCAATATGTAACCTGCAAGGTTAACAGTAAAACTCTCAAGGAGTGTGCATATAGACCAAATTGTGAAGAAAAAATAAAAAATTAAGACCAGATACGAATCCTAGCCCTAAGGCTGAATTCTTAAACAAGCGAGTTTGAAAGGCATAGGAACTGTGCGCGAGGCACACAGGCAATGTAACAAATCAGTTACTCTTATAAAAAAATATAAAATAATTGCAACAATTACTAAAGCTCAAAAACCATAAACTCAAGAACCTGATGGAGACGATGAACTTCAATGCTGCCGCTCTTGAAATTGCCGAAAACGGCGCGCTTTAAAAATCAAGGGGGTGCATAAAAACAACTACATATGCATAGAGTAGCTTAAATGTTTGTAAAAAACAACCGAATGCCACAACAATAAAAAAATAAAAACCAAAAAAATTTGGCATGACTCAAAAGATAGACTAAAACTTAGAACAAATAGCCACACGTACTCATTTTAAGAATGTTTTTACTTTAGTATTTTATTGTTCATCAATTTGGTATATATATTTTTTGGGGGGGAGATATGATCATAAAAAGAAAAGTTCTCCTTGGAGTTTTGAATGACTCCATCCTGGGTCTGGGTTTCCCGTTGTTGGTATCTATGTTTAGTACTTTATCACCATTTTTTACTGTTCAATTATCTATTTAATGGCATCCTTATTTTTCAATTATCTAATTAATGGCATCCTTATTTTTTAGCATTGTCTACTACACGATTGGTTTTGTGCCATATCTTTATTACTATATGCGCTCCATTTAGTGTATTGCTAAAGACTACTTGTAAGTACATTATGATTTTATTACATCATACTGTTTGTCCTTTTTCATATTAAGTATGGTTATTTACATGTGTTTATGTTTATACAAATTATTCTTATAACATTTTTTAATGTTTTTATAATTCATATCTTATAAGGCATTATTATTTAATTTTATTATATTGTTTGTTGTCCTCCAGCACCCCCTGATGAAGGCAATCGCCGAAACGCGTTGGGGTTTTTTCACTTCAATAAAGCGCATGTGACTTCCATACCTGCTCGCTCTTGTGTTTCTTCAACCCAATGGGTGGAGCAGGAGAACGGGTTGATCCGGAGCTCGGAGCACCAGATCAAAAAACGCCGCCACTTTAGAGCATAGGCCCACCTCGTCGAGTCCTTTCTCGATGCGAGGAGGACTTCCTCAATCTCCACTGGGAGGTGCAGCAAGGCTAAAGAAACCCGTTCAGCCGCCAAGGTGTTAGGGATAGCGAGACCAAGTTCGGGTGAAGCACCTATCCCTCCTCCTGTATCAGCAGACCTGGAGCACTGCCCAGGGGGACCAGAGGTTCCGACAAGAGCCGGAGTAGAAGCGGGAACCAAGGCTGTCGAGGCCATGAAGGAGCCATCACCAAGGCTCGGTCCCGCTGAATCTTGTGAAGGGTCCTCACAAGGAGAGGAGTGGGAGGGAATGAATACAGAAGCCCGGAGGTCCAGTTCAGGAAGAATGCATCCGGGGCCACCCTGCTCAGGTGCAGTATCGGCCCACAGAAACAGGGAAGCTGTGCGTTCACCGGGCTGGCAAACAGGTCTATGGACGGAGTCCCCCAGCGGTGGAACGGGTGGAGAACTACCTCTGGACTCAGACGCCACTCGTGTGGGAGAAGGAGCCTGCTGAGTCTTCCCATGAGGAGATTGTCCTGGCAGGGGAGGTAGACCACTCTCAATGTCATGCTCCTGCGTATGGCGAAGGAGCAGAGGATAACTGCCTCCCAACAGAGGAGGCAGGAGCCCGTGCCCCCCTCCTTGTTTATGTAGAACATCGCGACTCTGTTGTCGGTCTGCACAAGCACCAACTTGCCCTTCAGGAGGTGTTCGAAGACCTTCAGGGTCAATCGGACCGCTCGAAGCTTGAGCAGGTTGAACTGCTGCCAGGATTCCTTGGGTGACCACCACCCCTGGGTGCAGAGGTGGCCGCAGTCGGCTCCCCAGCCCAACAGCAAGGCATCCGTTGTCAAGACGAGCTTGTGCTGCTGAGTCTGGAAGGGCATGCCCTGAGGGAGGCTATGGGGGTTCTGCCACCAATCTAGGAAACTGAATAGGCTGTGAGAGACCCAGATGGGGTCCCGGAGGCGGCTCGAGGCTTGGACCCATTGTGCTCTGAGGCACCATTGGACCACTCGCATGTGCATGCGAGCGTGGGGAACAACATGGACAGTCAAAGCCATGTGCCCCAGAAGGCACAGCATGGCCTGCGCCGAGACCCTGGGCTGGCCTTGGACCTCAGCAGCCAGAGCATAGAGCCGATCCATGCATGCTCGAGGGAGAAAGACAGTCACACATTCTGTGTTGAGAACAGCACCAATGAACTCCAGGGTCTGCACCAATTTGAGGTGGGATTTGGAGTAGTTGATCAGGAAACCGAGGTGCTCGAGGAGGAGGACCATGCGCGATGCCGAGAGGTGAGCCTCCTCCACTGATGTGCCCGTGACGAGCCAGTCATCTAGGTAAGAGTAGACAGATATGCCCTGCAGCCAGAGGTGGACCGCGGCTGCTGACAGGCATTTGGTGAAGACTCACAGGGCAGACACGAGGCTGAAAGGGAGCACTATACTGGAAGTGCTCTCCTTGCACCCTTAAACACAGTTACCTCCTGTGCTTGGGGTGGCCAGGAATGTTGGCGTAAGCATCTCTGAAATCCAAGGAGCATAGCCAATCACCCTGCCAGAGGAAGGGCAGCAGGACGCCAAGTGATAGCATTTTGAACTTCTCCTGCACCAGGAACTTGTTCAGATTCCTCAGATCGAGGATGTGGCGCAGGCCCCCCGTCCTCTTCGGAACGAGGAAGTATCGGGAGTAAAACTCCTGACCCTGGAGGTGCAGCGGAACCCTTTTGACCGCCTACTGACCCAGGAGGTTGTTCAACTCTTGCTGTAAGCAAGCCTGGTGGGAGGGAAGCCGAGTAGGCTCCTCTGGGGAGAAGGGAGGAGGGAGTCTCTCCAGACAAAAATGATACCCATCCTGGATCACTCGGAAGACCCAGGTGTCCGATATAATGGATGCCCACTCATGGGCGAAAAGAGACAGGCGTCCTCCCATGGGCGAAAGCGCCCCAAGGGAGTGAGAGGCTATGCTTTCGGCATCAAAACCCCAGGGCTGGCTGGGGTAGCACCGGTGGTTGGGTCTTGGGCCCCTTAGGTTTCCAGTGACCCTGACTCCTCCCTTTCCCTGAGTGCTGGTCGTTGGTGCAGGGATAGGCGGGTAGGGTGGGTATCCCCGGTAGGGGAGCCCTGTCCTCTGGAAAAAAGGTTTTTTGCTGTGCTGCTTCTTCCACGGAAGAGAGGAGGTTTTACGAGAGAGAAGGGTGCAAGTCACGAACTCCGTCTCGATCTCGGCTTCCTTGTCCTCCATGGGCTTGCCGAACAGTTGCTCGTTGAGGCAGGGGACATCCAGAAGCTTCTCCTGGACCCACTGTTCCAGGTACGAAGACTGGAGCCATACCTGACATCGGGCTCCGATGCCATCCGCTGCCACATGGGCGGAAGACTCAAACCCATCATATGTGGCACGGGAAAGGTATTTTGAGCAGTCTGTGACTGACCTCAAGAGGGTCTGGAACCTGAGAAGGTGCTCTCCGCCAAGGCCCACAGAAAAACTACCGAGCTCTTTGGCGAGGTTGCGAAGAAACATACCCATATACAGTTGGCACGCCTGGATGTGGCACGCCAGCATTGATCCCTGGTAAGCCTTGCACCCGAGGTCATCAAGGGCACAGGATTCTCTACCAGGCGGGTCTGAAGAGTGCGACTTTGGGCTCTTCTGCTTCTGCATCGCAAATTCGACTACCATGGAAGTATGAGGAAGTTGGGTCTTCCGAAACCCCGGGCCACACTGTACCCTATACATGGCATTGAGTCTTTTACTGAAAATAGGGACTGAGGTGGGTGCTTCCCACATGTGGAGGAGCAGCCAGAATAGGATGGACGGTACCGGGACTGTAAGAGATTCCCTGGGTGGAGACTCATACTGCAAGATGTCAAGTTCCTCTGCCCTCGGCTCCTCCTTGGTCTGTGTGGGCAGATTGAGGGCCCGAGCCATGTCCCTCACAAACACCAGGAAAGAGGTGTCCTCGGGAGACGACTGTCTTTGTGAGATGGGCGGGGATGGGTCAGAGGGAAGGTCCTTATTGGCGCAGGTCTCCGGGGAAGTGTCCCCGTCTGATTCCCAGCCCGAGAAGTCCAAGAAGGTCTCAGAGTCGGGCTGATCCTCACGGGTTGATCCTCAAGACCTCGCCCCTGAGGAACGGGACAGCGAGCAAGAACGGTGCTGAGGACCCTCAAGAGGCCCATGGCTCTTGTGGGTTTCCAAGGCAGTTTTCGGGACCCCAGTCTGGGGACCCTCGGTCTTGAGGCACGAGCCAGCCGTGCTGGGCAAAAGCGCCTGCTGGGCAGCTAGAAAGGCAGAAACACTGCACTCCAGTGCTAGCATACGGGACTCCCACTTGGGAGTGGGTCCCTGCAATGCCAACACCGGTGTTACCGGGTCTTGCGTGGAGGAGGAGAGGGGGTCCTTGCTGGGACGACCCTCAGGAGACCGGGCACCATCGCTGGAGGTCTCCGTATCCATACGAAGTACCTTTCGAGGCTGCTCCTTGTCCGACTCTCAGGAACGCTGGGGAGGGAAAGGGAATGAGCACAAGACCACTCGCGCTTGTCTGCAGCCCCTAACAGCAACTTTGAGGTCTTCTTCTTCTTTCACCACTCCACCTTGGGCGAACCCTGCTCGGAGTGACGCCTGGGGCTCGGAGTCACTGCAGGGGACCCTGCAAGTGGTGGATCAGCAGGGTGAGGTGCCACCGGAGACCCCAGGGCTGCCTTGTGGAAAATGTCCTCGGACCTCTGCTTGCGGCTTAGCAAGGCCTTAGCGGACATTTTCTTACAGAGAGAGCAGAGCTCCGGGTTGTGGTCAGCCCCCCAGACACCATAGACAACAGTCGTGGGTGTCCATGAGCGACATATTTTTGGAGCATCTGTCACATTTCTTGAAGCCGGTGGCCATGGGGGCAAAAAGGGCCCCTGCAAGGTCAAAAACCCTCGAGGCCAGCAGTTGGAGAAAAAAGGGCGTGAAAAGGGCCCGAAAGGGAAAAACACTAAAAAGAGTGAAAAGGGAATCCCCTAGCCCACAGCCAGAGCAGGGGCGATGGGAAGGACGGAAGAGGACCGGTGCTACCGGAAAAGAGGCCAGAAGGCCGAAGACCAAAAAGCTTTTTCCAAGGGACGAGGATGTGCATCCGAAGGGCTCAACAGAAAAAGGGAGACTGAGCAAGATGACACCTTTGGGTGGGAAGAGGACCACACATGCATGGTAGCAATTCCAAAGGCTTTCTTTAAAAGCTGGGGAATTGCTCCGCGAGGGCCCCATAAGTAAGGACTGACTTCCTGCTTGTTTCTGGAGAAATTTAAAATACATAAACATATCTAAAAAGCAAAAGCTCAACAACATTTTTAAAAACCTGTGAAAAATACAAAACAAGACCTATAAATGACTGGGCATGTCTAAAACAGTCATCAAAATATTGAGGAAGTAGCTATGTATTCAGGTTTCTTCGAAAGACTACGTACAGTAGCTCAGTTCCCTTGTCAAATCCAAAGGAAGCTAATTCCATAAAACAGGGACTCCAATGGGAGTGCCCATTGATGAGAGAGTTTTGGGAAAGTTTTCTTGGTGGTTTTAAATAGGTGTCTGGATATGGAGGGAGCCAGTAGTACTGATATTACAGGGAAACCTCCAGAGTTGAAAAAACAACTTAGTGGACTTCTCTTCTGTTGTTCCACGGTCGCTGATGCAAGATCGTACAGAGGTGGCGGTGACCGAAGATGCCTGCTATGAATGTTATATATGCCAAAATCCGGAACATATATCTTCTTAGCAAAATGACTGCACTATAGAAGGCCACTTGGGCAGTTTTGAAAAGATGTAGGACCCTTATATAATAAGGTTACCAGATGTCCCTGATTTTGGGGGATTATCCACGATTTTAGAGCTGTGTTCCTGGCTCCCACCTGTTTGGCAGTCTCCTGTCCCTAATTCCAGCAATGGGGACAGAGGGGTAGAAAAAAAAATATTTTCAATTTAGTGATTGGAATATGTCAGTTTTTAGAATTTATTTCCATTATCTTTATATTTTACATGGTAAGGGGGAAATGCATCACTGTTTCTATTTCTCTGTCAATTTGTCTGCTTGGTAGTGATATTGTTGCTGTCATGAAATGGATGTAGGGGCTTCCCTCCTCCATGCTTTGACACTTTCTGCAAAAAAACAATGAGCTTGAATCTCATCTTTCCGTACTTTGATGTAGCAAGGCAAAGAGACCACAGGAGCACGTCAAGCTTGAACTTCTTTATATTTTCTCAGCTTTAAAGTCCTTTTGTGCTCCAGACATAGCCCTATGGCAATAGTACCGGTGCTGCTAGGGAAGCTAGTATACTTTGTTTTTTTTCCTTGGAATCCTACCCCTACCACAGCCAAACTCCTCTTTCCCCCTTAGAATCCTAAAACCTGCACCAATACTCCTGACCCTCTAAAAATCAGAGCCCAAATGCCTGTCTGGCTCTGAGTTCCCTATGTGTGTTATAGCTCTGCTGTGACATCATCAGCTATAGGATTTGCAGAAGTCTGACAGGGATAGGTTTCTTTGGCCATGCAAGTCCTTGACTGGGGTGGATTCATTTGGACTATGATGATGTAGAGGATCCCTTCAGGATCTTTACTAATCACATATGCTTTATGTGCTGGATTATTCCATTACTAGCTTCAGCAGTAGGTGCATGCCATCCTGCTGTAACATCCCTCTCTTGGGATTGCTGTTTTGGTTCTGCCTGTACTCTATATAAATCTTAGTGCACAGGATGTAAGGTCTTGTTTTGTGAGTTTCCTTTTGGTTCTTGTCTGTGCTGTGTGCAGAAGCTCAGCTCTTGGCTTTCTCTTAGTTTGTACTGTGTCTGTTGGAATTAGCCCTTGATTCTTGAATGTACCTGCTTGTGAAGATTGGAGAACCTGTCAGAGGTTTTACTCACCTCTCTGCCTGAGTGGAGAGATACTAAAGGAGCTGGCTTGCTACCCAAACTTAACCAAAGGAGTCAGATTGAAGGAGGAGGCCTGTTACCCAAGCATAACATAGAAGTCTGCTGTACAGAAGAGTTACCTGTTTGAAGAGGTACAGTAGGGTGACTGTTTACATAAGGTATACAGAAAAGATTAGCAGAAGAGGATCCCAGTGAGGAGGGAGAAAGAACATTGAAATCTACTAAGTGCATAGAAACCCTAACCTAGGATCCTTCTGCCTGCAGCAAAGATAATCAATATTTTAAATGGGATTGCAGACACAAATTCAAAGGAACACAGCCTGTGTTACCAAAGACTGTATATGTGTATACATAACTTGTTTGCTTGTTACTGTTTCAATTGTACATTTGTTGCAGTAAAGAGAATTGGAGCACCCAGTCCAGAGTCAAGAACCTCTTTAATTTATGTGCCAAAGGTCCTGAAAGCATTTCCCTTCCCCCTGCGGAGAACCTGCTCCCTGGTGATGAGTGTTTTGCTAGCTGAGACTTGGCTCCTCGGCGGCGCTACTTAGGTGCATGCTTCTGTTGATAAAACAGAGTTGGAGCTGCATACAAAGAGACTGGGACTGATAACAAAATCACAGCTAGTTTGGAATTCAGGCTGCAGCTGCATGCAACAGGACTGGGACCAGAAGAATGATACTGCATGCCTAATGTGGGCATGGGCAGAAAAGTGCTGATGTGGGCCCCTCTTCTTTACTGGGACCCCTTACATTGCAGGGACTGCTTGGATGGTATTTATGCCACTACTTTTGGCACATAGATGTTGCAGAAAGCAACATGCCTACCATATAGTTTCCCCAATACTTCGATGTAGCGTCCCTCCTGGATCTTTGCAAGCCAGGATAATTATCCCTGCTTTCCTTTCTCCAAAGAAAGTCACATGCATAGCTTATAAAGTATAAACTATGCCTGCACTTCATGACTCCACCCCCAAACATTCTTATCATGCATTAACAGCATACCGTGAAGAGATATGCATTTTGGGCTTGTCTGGGCATTCATTTGCAATGAAATGTGTACCTTCAAGTCAAGGCTGGTTCCTGGCAACCCAAAAGCTCCTGGGTTTTCTTGGCAGTGTGACTGGAGGTAGATTGCCAGGCCTTTCTTCTGAGGCAATGGAGGGTTAAGTGACTTGCCCAAGGCCACAAGAAGTACTAGTGGGAATTGAGCCCTGGTTGCTTGGTTACCAAGTCAGTGTTCTAACCACTAGGCTACTCCCCCACTCTAGGCATTCATTTAGGCACCTAAAAATTAAAAGTGCAGGCAACATAAGAACATAAGAACATAAGATATGCCATACTGGGTCAGACCAAGGTCCATCAAGCCCAGTATCCTGTTTCCAACAGTGGCCAATCTAGGTCGTACGTACCTAGCAGTTTCCCCAAAAGACACAGGTTCCGTAATGCTTGTACTGGGTCAAGCATTGATATCCTGGGTCCCTTCTTAATAATGGTTTATGGACCTTTCCTCCAGGAACTTGTCCAAACCTTTTTTAAACCCAGCTACACTAACAGGTAACAAATTCCAGAGTTTGATTACACGTTTTATTAGTCTTAAATAGTTTACCCTGTAGCTTCATTGCATGTCCCCGAGTCCTTCTATATTCTGATAACGTAAACAATCGATCTACGTTTACCCGTTCCACTCCGTTCATTAATTTATAGACTTCTATCATATCTCCCCTCAGCCGTCTCTTTTCCAGGTTAAAGAGCCCTAACCTTTTTAGCCTTTCTTCATAGGAGTATCCTTCCATCCCCTTTACCATTTTGGTGGCTCTTCTCTGAACCTTTTCTAATAACGCTATATCCTTTTTAAGATACGGTGACCAGAATTGCACACAATATTCAAGGTGCGGTCTCACCATGGAACGGTATAGAGGCATTATAATATCTTTTGTTTTATTTTCCATTCCTTTCCTTATGATACCTAGCATTCTATTTGCTCTCTTGGCTGCCGCTGCACACTGGGCCGAGGGTTTTAACATGTTATCCACAATGACGCCTAAATCTTTTTCCTGGGTGGTGGTTCCTAATGTGGAACGTTGCATTGTGTAACCATAGTTTGGGTTGTTCTTCCCTAGGTGCATAACTTTGCACTTGTCCACATTAAATTTCATCTGCCATTTTTATGCCCAGTCTTCCAATTTATCAAGATCCTCTTGCAATTTTCCACAATCCTCTTGGGTTTTAACAACTTTAAATAGTTTTGTGTCATCTGCAAATTTGATAACCTCAATCGTTATTCCACTTTCCAGGTCATTTATGAATATGTTAAAAAGCAGCGGACCCAGCACAGATCCCTGGGGTACACCACTATTCACCTTTCTCCATTGGGAAAATTGGCCATTTAGCCCAACCCTCTGCTTTCTATCTTTTAACTAGTTCCTGATCCACAGTAGTACACTGCCTCCTATCCCATGACTCTTTAGTTTTGCCAAAAGTCTCTGATGAGGGACCTTGTCAAAGGCTTTCTGAAAGTCCAGATACACTACGTCAAATGAATCACCTTTGTCCACCTGTTTATTCACACTTTCAAAAAAAAAACATAACAGATTAGTAAGACAAAATCTTCCTTGTCCAAAGCCATGTTGGCTGTCTCCCATTAGGCCATGACTATCTACATGCTGAGTAATTGTATTCTTTATGATGGTTTCTACCGTTTTTCCCGGTACTGACGTGAGGCTCACCGGTCTGTAGTTTCCCAGATCACCCCTGGAACCCTTTTTAAAAATTGTCGTTACATTGGCGATCCTCCAATCTTCAGGTATTAGAGATGATTTTAATGATAGTTCACAGATTACTAACAGCAGGTCTGCAATCTCATATTTCATTTCTTTCAACACCCTTGGATGTATACCATCCGGCCCAGGTGATTTGCTACTCTTCAGATTATCTAATAGTTGTAATACATCTTCCCGATGTATCGATATTTCCTTCAATTCTTCCGCACCTTTAAATACCACTTCAGTCATGGGTAACATCCCTAAATCTTCCTCAGTAAAGACCGAAGCAAAGAATTCATTCAGTCTCTCTGCTATCGTCTTGTCGCCTCTTAGTGCCCCTTTAACTCCTCTATTATCTAATGGTCCAACTGACTCTCTCACAAGTTTTTTGCTACGAATGTACTTGAAAAAATCTTTATTTCGCATTTTTGCTTCCGCAGCAAGCTTCTTCTCAAATTCTCCCTTTGCCTTTTTTATCAGTGCCTTGCATTTGACATGCCAGTGCTTGTGCTGTTCCAGGTTTCGTCGTTTGGCTCTTTTTTCCATTTCCTGAAAGATGCTTTTTTGGCAACAACAGCCTCTCTGACCTCACCTTTAAACCATGCTGGCAGTTTTTTGGACTTCCTTCCACTTTTCTTAAAGCGTGGAATACAGCTGGTCTGGTCTTCCAAGATAGTATTTTTCAACAACACCAAAGCTTGATGTCCCCTTTGCAACTGCTCTTTTTAGTTTTTTCTTAACTATTTCCCTCATTTTATCATAGTCTCCCTTTCAAAAGTTAAAAGGTAGTACTGTGGATTTCCTTACTATCCCTCCTCCACTAAATAAATCAAAAGCGATTATGCTATGATCACTATTGCCAAGTGGCCCCAACACCCTTATCTCTTGCACTAGATCTGGTGTTCCACTAAGGACTAGGTCTAATATGGCTTCCCCTCTGGTCGGTTCATGAACCAGCTGCTCCAAGAAGCAGTCATTTATGTCATCTAGGAACTTTATCTCCCTAGCATGTCCTGCTGTGACACTGACCCAGTCGATACCGGGGTAGTTGAAATTACCCATTATTATTACTGAGCTGTAACGTTTGTTAGCTTCCTTGATTTCTTTGGGCATTTCATCATCCATTTGTTCATTCTGGCCAGGCGGTCGATAGTACACCCCCACTGCCATCGCCTTCCCCTTTTTACATGGAATTTCAATCCATAGAGATTCTACATCAAATTTTGTTTCCTGTAAAACTTTAATCCTTTCTGACTCAATGCCCTCTCTAACATAGAGCGCAACCCCTCCACCAATTTGATCAGCTCTATCATTACAATATAGTTTGTACCCAGGTATCACAGTGTCCCACTGGTTGTCCTCCTTCCACCATGTCTCTGAAATTCCAATCATATCTAACCTCTCATTTAGTGCTATATATTCTAACTCTCCCATCTTATTTTTTAGACTTCTAGCATTTGCATACAAGCATTTTAGAGATTGTTTTTTATTCATATTAATTTGGCTATTGGTAGACATGGGTAATTTGGGATCTTTAAGCTCTGTCTGCTCCATACTTGAGGGCATTTGGGCTACTTTACTCTTTTTTGGAACCTCTCTGCTTTTGGTAGTATCTTTCAAGGATACATTCTTCCGAACCATCCGCTCTTGGGCGACTGTCGGCTTTCCCCTATTATCTAGTTTAAAAGCTGCTCTATCTCCTTTTTAAAGGTTAATGCCAGCAGCCTGGTTCCATCCCAGTTAAGGTGAAGCCCATCCCTTCGGAAGAGCCCCTCCTTTCCCCAGAATGTATCCCAGTTCCTAACAAATCCAAACCCCTCATCTCTGCACCATTCTCTCATCCACGCATTGAGACTCCGGAGCTCTGCCTGCCTTTTGGGTTCTGCACGTGGAACGGGAAGCATTTCGGAGAACACTACCCTGGAAGTTCTGGATTTCAACTTCCTAGCTAAAAGCCTAAATTTAGCCTCCAGAACCTCCCTACCACATTTTCCTATGTCATTGGTACCGACATGTACCAAGACAGCAGACTCCTCCCCAGCACTATCTAAGACCTTATCAAGGTGGCGCGTGAGGTCCGCTACCTTCGCACCAGGCAGGCATGTTACCAGGCGATCCTCACGTCCACCAGCCACCCAGCTATCTACATGCCTAATGATTGAATCATCAACTATAACGGATGTTTTCCCTGGTTAGCCAAGTTGATGCTCCTGTTCTTTGTAATGACCTGACTATTGTTTTTTGTCGGAAACTGTTGGTTCTATGTAAACCGCGCTGATCGCAAATAGTGCGGTATAGAAGAAATGTAATAATAAAAAAAAAAATAATGTCCTAACCCTTCCCTCATGGGCACGTAGCCCTGGAGAAACTTCCTCGGTGCGAGAGGGTTTGACATCACCTGGAGGACAGGTGCCAGTTACAGGATCACTTCCTGCCACACCAGGGTGATGCTCTCCTGTCACGTGACCTCTCTCCTCCATGGCAACAGGGATGCTGCCAGACTGGAGGTGGGACTTCAGGACTATATCCCTGTAGGTCTCGTCTATGTACCTCTCTGTCTTTCTTATGTTTTCCAAGTCTGCTACTCTAGCCTCTAGAGAACGGACTCGTTCCCTGAGAGCAAAGAGCTCCTTGCACCTAGTGCACACGTAAGACCTCTCATCAACTGGGAGAAAATCATACATGTGACACTCCATGCAAAAGACTGGAAAGCCCCCATCTTGCTGCTGGACTGCTGTCTGCATCTTAGTTTTAAGTTTTTGTTTAGATCTTTAAGTTCTTTACTTACTAAGGGTTGCTATGGATATTTATACCAATAAAACTGTACCTAATACGTTTAATAAAACCTTGTTCACCTGAAGCTTAATTAATCTCAGGTCCTTAGTGTATGACTGATTTGGATAATGAGCTTCACCTGAGAGCACCTCCTGTCTTTTAAGATGTGTAAGTACCTATAAAGCTATATTAAAAGAGGGCTGCTACACAGTACCCTGTTCTGTGCTGAGTCCCAGGATACTATCACCTCTCGGGCTACATTACTAGTGACCTTTTCCTCAGAGTAGGAGAAGGTCAATATTCTTAAAGCTTATTTTAGGAGGAAAGAGGTGAAGTTTTGTGGTGACAGGATACAAATATTTCCTGATGTTTCTTACTCTACGCAGTCACGTAGGAAAGCTTTTCTTGTACTAAAGCCCAGAGTTCTTGCCTTAGGGGCTACTTTCTTTTTAAAATACCCCTGTAAATGTTGTATTTCTTTAAATCATGATAAATTTATCTTCTTGTCTTCTTCCGAATTGGAAAAGTGGATTTTGGATAGGGAGAAGTCCAAGGGTAACTCGTGAGATTGGTGAGGGACGGTTCTCCTCCGGCTGCATATGTTGGCTGCAGGTTCTTTTAGAATTCTGCTTAGCTTTGTTTATCTTTTGTAATGTTTTTGGTTTTGGATATTTAGACAAGTCTCCCCAATGATGTGGGTTGCAACTCTGTATTAAAGATTTTCCTATATCTTTTACCTATGTTATATTATGTTTTCTTCTGTTACAAATTTTACTGTGTAATATTGTAAAATTATTCATAAATAAATAATTATAAATTATGAAATTTAAACTACAAGCTTTCTGCTGGGTTCTAAATTTAACCAGAAAGCTCTCTTCTGTGTTTTAAATTGAAACTAAAAGTACTTTGCTGATGCTAGGCCCTGAGTGACTATTAAATTAAAACTACAAGCTCTCTGCTGGGTATGAAATGTAACCAGAAAGTTCTCTTCTGTGTTTTAAATTTAAACTTAAACTGCTGCTACTAGGCCCTGACTGATTTAACAAAAAATAGTGGGTTCACAGATTAAATAGCTTTAATAGAAAGAATTCCCTTCAGAAAATTCCCAGAAGTATATACTCACAATTGCAGATCTCTCTCCAGAAGTAACAGTCCCCTGTTCTAGTCCTTCAAGACTCACTTGTGCAAAATACTTGTGCACACATATACATATTAATCAATGTGCGTATAATTGATTTTTGTGTGCCAATAATCTGTAGCATGCATAAAAGACACACAATACAAATACAAAAAAAAAATTCATGAAATTAAACAAAGATTAACCAAACTTTTTACTGGTTCTGAATATCCCTAATACCATGGGGCAATTTTATAAAAACCTTTTCCACAGGCAAACCTGGTTTTACCCTTGCAAAAAATGTATAAAATCGATCCCTTAATATGTATCCACATATTTAATGGAATATGCAAATACATCACTTCTCGGCCTATGTAGATCACATAAAATAAAGTGCCTTAATCTTTATACACATACATGCACGTGTGCAAATTTATAAAAGTCCTTTTCCACATGTAAAACAGTCTTTAAGGGGTATTTTTACTAAGCCCTGTGCCAGTAATGTGCATGTGAACCATGTTACTAGCACAGGGGGGGTCAGCGCAAACTTCAGGGGATCTGTGCTTCCATCTTAGACATGGTATTATGTAAGCTGATACACAGGGGGCACCTAATGCTAACCACTGAGGTGGTGCTCATACACGCTAAGGCCGCCAACATCAGTTAGCATGGGCCACTAATGCCTGCACTTGCT
Source organism: Ichthyophis bannanicus (assembly GCA_033557465.1). Lineage (NCBI taxonomy): Eukaryota > Metazoa > Chordata > Amphibia > Gymnophiona > Ichthyophiidae > Ichthyophis > Ichthyophis bannanicus. The sequence goes on from CM066035.1 coordinate 615,364,935, forward strand.
GTGACATACCGGCAATGCCTGCATTCTGCCCCTATCCCACTCAGTTCCCACCCCAACATGCACTAGCAGGACAGAGCAGGGTTTTTTCAACAGGGGCCCACACTGCCTTTTAGTGCCACACCTAAACTGCACATTTAGGGGTATGTTTACTAAACGGCACTAACGTCGCAGCTGCGATGTTATTGCGCGATACGTGACGTTATCATGTGATAATGGCGCATTACCATGCAAGAACGTCACATATTGCGCGATAACGTCTCCTGCAGCATTTAGGTGTGCAGAGGGTGGAGTACGGCTCCCCAGAGGATGGAGTAAGGCTCCCTAGGGGCAGAGATAAGGGGTCGATGGGCGGAGAGTGGGCAGGGAGAGGCCCCATGCACACTAACGCCGTGAAATGAAGGTCTGAAAATTAGCGCCAGTGAAAACCTCGCGCTAGAGGCACATTTGCAGGGAAGAGAGACCATTTTAGGTAGCAATGTGCAGCAAAGGCAGGGAAACCAAGAAAAGTGATAGTAGTGATACATGTGCAGCAACATCATAATGCCCAAGTACAAGAGGGCACTACGGTGAGGCTGCAAATGGGGTACAGGGAGCTGCAGGATGGACATGCAGTGTGGCAGCTGAGGCACAGGGTGGGCAAGGCAGATGCCTAGGTGACACATAGGAATGTGGAAGCGGAAAATCAGCAGGACAGCAACTGACCAAGGGCAAACATGGCCACAAGTGTGTGTCCCACAGTGTCCCCAGGGATAGTACACAGCAAGTACCCCAAAGGTCATATAACATTGTCAGGCAGTGCCGGGGGGAAGCATTGATGTCTATGCAGGCACCCCTACCCCATATCACGCACCATAGGCAGCCGCCTACCGGCACACTGGATGGCCTGGGACTGCGAACCACCAGCACCACCGGCAGAAGGGCATGTCAGCATGGTGGCAGAGGGGTGCAGGTGGTGGAGGGGGCAGTGGCATCTGCCCAGAGCAGACCACGGCCAATCCCCGTTTAGGTGGGTGCCATGCACTGCAACAGACAAGGTCTGTCTGACGAACAATCATGGTATCCCCAGGGAATGACCCGCCCCTATGGTAACAGTTTGGTGCAGTACACACAGCCAGTGTGTTCAGAGGCAGAAGGTCACAAGTTCAAGCCCCAGTTGTGGCTCCTGCCAACCTTGTCCCCATATTTTACCCAGTACTAAATGGTGGTAATAAAGACGGAACCTTTATTGCAGATAAAATAAACATGCCTAAAACGCCTATATTTTACCCTACAGAGCACAGACACCATAAACATGTGCAATCCCTAGAGCAGAGTTTCCCAACTGCAGATCTGGAGGGCCAAACACTATTCAGGTTTTATGCTGTCCCTAATAAATATGCCTGTGCTGCATTTGTAAGCACTGCCCCCATTGTACGCAAATGTATCCATGCATATTCATTAGGGACAGCATGAAAACCTGAACAGTGTTTGGCCCACCAGGACCGAAGTTGGGAATCTCTGCCCTAGAGCAGCGGCCAACAGGGGCACAAACACCCACACCTACTTGCTCCACTATCCAAAGTCTCATGGAGAGTCAGGCTGTTGGGTCCTGCGCAGAGCAGCATCTCCCAATACTGGCACCTGCATACCTTAGCAAACTTGGGAACACATTCCACATACATCAAAAGGTTGCTATGATTAATGTCAGCTAATAAGTTAAACACGATTTGTTGACAGAGATTCATCATAGCAACCTTTCTGATATCTCTGGACTGTGTTTCAGTTTTTGCTTCTGACAGTGTTTACCACCCCGGGGAGTGACCCCAACAGTATTGTGTACCATAGCAATGCCTGCACTGTGCCCAGGACTGGTGTGGTGGCCAGGGCTGCCACAAACTTCTTTATTTGCACAATGCTGGCATAGGTGTGAGAGTGTGTGTATGTCTATCCAGTGTGTTGTGGCTGCCTACGCCTTACTGAGCCCACACTGCTTGCACTGTTTCCAGTGTTAGCCTGCCAATGTGCATAATGAGGAGCAAGGTACTGTGGGTATGGCCCAGACAGGGCGGTCTGGCCAGGATGCATCTGCACAGGGCATAGGGCAATGGCTCGGACATTGTAGTGCCCGACCACCACCTGCACAGACAGGGTGGCCACAGCATGTCATGCTGGGAGGTCACTCTCACCCTGACTGAGCAGTGACCATGGCATGGCTAGGTTCCCCCATAGTCCTATACAGTATTTATCTTAAGTGATATTTATGGGTTTTCTTTTCTGAGGCCCAATCACTGCTATACCTGCTTGGTGTGTGTGCTCACATTCCATTTTTTGGGTGCACACAGTTTCTCCAGGAACATGCACTATGTACTAGCTAGCAGACTGTCTGCATGTGTATGGCTGGAACACCTTGCAGGGTGCAGTGGGTGGAGACTGATTGTGCTCTCTGCTGGTGAATGTCAGATAGTGGTGTGGGGCAGCTGAGCTTTTCCAGCATTCTGTCTGTCTGCCATTGCCTTATGTGATGTGTACAGATCTGCATTGACTGCCCTGTAGGATGCCAGTTCCCCAGCAGCACTGGGGTTGATGGTCCCCTCTACTGACACCATTGCAGAGATGTAGAATGTGGATCTATTGGTGGGAGATTCTGTCCCCCACCCTGAGCCCATAGAGGGCAGGTTGGGTGGTGCTACATAATCCGCTTTTGGGTCCAAACACCCCCCCCCTTCACTTATAACATGTGCCCATGGCACCCACACAGGATATGCACTATTCTGGGTGCATCATAGTCCACAAGGGCTAAACGTAATTGGGAAATACAAATGGACACAGGTGTATCTGCAAGGACTACCTATCACACACTGGCACTGATGGGGACCTACAGCATAGCCTATCTCAGCCAAGCCAGGTGCTGCGGACCTGGTGCTGGGTGCCCCACCTTACCCTCAGGGTGAGCACAGGACCTGCACAATGTCACGGTCTGTAGCTACTCTGTGCCAGTAACACACACGGTCAGTTCCCCCTACCAGGCCGAGGTGCTGTGGGGGAGCATACCCCATCTTGTGATCAGCTATAGACTGCTGATCTGTATGTGCAGTGCATCATGGGTACAGGTGGGTTTACTCTATCCTGGTAACCACAGCAGACAGTTTGTGTGGTGACCTGCAGTCTTTCTGTAGCCTGCCAGTGGTGCATTAGTAGCTATAGAGATGTAGCCCACTGGTTACTTCAATGACTATGAAGACAGAGGTCATGGGTTTGATCTCATAGTGGTGTTATTTAATAAGGCTGTCTGAGGCTTTTCCTTTTCATTTAAATCAGTGCTGCCAGCAAAATGCACCCTCACAGTGCTGTAACCTTAAGGTGCCTCATAAAGTGCCCTATAGAGCACATTATAAGGTGCCTTGGCGGACAGGGCACTTTATAATGTACCCTATGGAGTGCCTTATAGGGCGCCTTATGCGGAACCTTATGTTACGGCACTGTGAGGGTGTTTTTGCTGGCAGCACTGATTTAACTTAAAAAAGGAAATTCCTCAGACAGCACTGATTTAGATTAAAAGTCATTGCCTCAGACAGCCTTCTTACATAACACTACTGCTGGATCAAACCCATGACCTCTGCTTTCACAGTCATTGCAGTAACCAGTGGGCTACATCTTTATAGCCTCTAACACTGCGCTGGTATGAACTTAGGGTTAACGCGTGTTAACGTGCTGCGGCGCCCACTATCGCACGATACAGATTCTTGCTACCTTGCTGCCGGAACGCCCACTCCTTATATGGCATTCTTCACATTATCGCTGCAACTAGCGCCGGTAACATTAAGACGGTTTAGTAAACATACCCCTTAGTCCCACGCTACCGGGTAGTGCAGCTTAGTAAACATACCCCTAAATGCATAAAAAGCATTATAAAATTATCCCTATGCTGTACACATACACATCTACACTTTCTTTGGATCAGGCCTAAATTTCCATGAGAGCATGTGTGCCTTAATCGAGCTGGCTCTATGTGCCTATTTTCTAAAGACACATAAGCATCAAATAGATGCCTTTTTGGATGTTTTCACATAGGCACTTTGTTATAAAATTAGCCCCTACACATTTATTATTTGAAGGCTAATGTCCACCACATTTTCTCAGTGCTAGCACAGAAACACTATAGGTAAGATGCCAGTAGCGCTAGCTAAAACTGAATCTTCCCAAAGATACGGCAAGAAATAAGAAATGTCAAGAGGACAATCTACTGAATTATTCTGAGTTTAGTCAGACAGTTGCACTGGGAATATTTATGAGTTCCAGGAGCAGAGTCGTCTGTAATGTAATTGTAGCACATCTAATTGAGAAAGAGGAATGAAAAATGCTTAGCCAGACATATCTGGTCAAGCCTTTTTCTCATTTACTCAATTTGTATCAATAAGGGAAGTCAAAAGCAAATTAGATTTGTAGACTGGTGAAGTATCAACCATGTTTCTGTGGAGGAACTCCTGGTAATGTAGTTTGTTCCTTACAGTCCTCCTGTGTTGTCAGCACTGAGTATTTGCCGAAACATTGCTATCTGCAGGAAGTCATGCTAAATGGCGGCCATTTTGCAGTTCAGATTTTTTCGGAAGGTGCCTGACTTAGTATGCATGCTTCATAACAAAAACAGGGAAGCTGACTGCAGATATGAAAATAGCCACTGTAAAATGGACAAAAAATGACCCTAGAACAAGATAGAAATGTACACATACAACTATGCAAGATCTACAAAGGTGTCTCTGACAACCTTCTAGGGCCTAGAAAAAGTTTAGAGATTCAAAGCCAGGAGACTCCAGTATCTGGTATAAGCTAAGAGGAAGGGATACCAAAGGAAGTCCAGAAGAAAGATAAAAAGGTGAGTTTTATTGGAGAAGGACCAGACACTCAACAGTTACTAACCAGTCAGAAAAAAAGTAGCTGTTAACTGTTAGGCTTATGGTTTATTTTATTTGATATGCCACCCTTTGTTAACAAACATACAGAGCGGTTTACAATTAAAATCATCAGAAAAATAAAGGAACTCCAAATCTCATAGGGAAGTGTTAATGTACTAAATTAAGTTACAACACATATACATCTGAAGAAAGACAATGAGAGGACAACATATGCAGTCCTGACAGGGCGGAATCAGGCCTCTCTGAAGAGAAGCTGACTTTAAAGAAACTTCCTGGGGATTAACTGATGCTATGGCTGCCAGCAAAAATTAGCACTTGGTGTGAGAAAGTTTTTGGTTCAGACCTTATCTCTTAGGTATATACCCCCACCCATCACCCATCACCCACCACCACACACAGACACACACACACACACCTCCACTATGGGAACAGAAGCTTGAAACTAAATCTATTTCTGGCAAGATCATTCAGTGGAGGCTACAGACATACCTGGAATGAGAACTGCCTGAAGTGCAAGTAGGGTTCAGGAAAGAGCGAAGAACAGGTAAAATCAGCATGAGTGTGAGATGGATCATTGAAAAGAAAAAAGAATATCAAAAGCAAGGCCTGCAAATTTGATAACCTCACTCGTTATTCCACTTTCCAGGTCATTTATGAATATGTCAAAAAGCAGCGGACCCAGCACAGATCCCTGGGGTACACCACTATTCACCTTTCTCCATTGGGAAAATTGGCCATTTAGCCCAACCCTCTGCTTTCTATCTTTTAACCAGTTCTTGATCCACAGTAGTACACTGCCTCCTATCCCATGACTCTTTAGTTTTGCCAAAAGTCTCTGATGAGGGACCTTGTCAAAGGCTTTCTGAAAGTCCAGATACACTATATCAACCGACTCACCTTTGTCCACCTGTTTATTCACACTTTCAAAAATACATAACAGATTATTAAGACAAAATCTTCCTTGTCTAAAACCATGTTGGCTGTCTCCCATTAGGCCATGACTATCTACATGCTGAGTAATTTTATTCTTTATGATGGTTTCTACCATTTTTCCCGGTACTGATGTGAGGCTCACCGGTCTGTAGTTTCCCGGATCACCCTGGAACCCTTTTTAAAAGTTGGTGTTACATTGCGATCCTCCAATCTTCAGGTATTAGAGATGATTTAATGATAGTTCACAGATTACTAATAGCAGGTCTGCAATCTCATTTTTCAGTTCTTTCAACACCCTTGGATGTATACCATCCGGCCCAAGTGATTTGCTACTCTTCAGTTTATCTAATAGTTGTAATACATCTTCCCGATGTATCGATATTTCCTTCAATTCTTCCGCACCTTTAAATACCACTTCAGTCATGGGTAACATCCCTACATCTTCCTCAGTAAAGACCGAAACAAAGAATTCATTCAGTCTCTCCGCTATCACATTGTCGGCTCTTAGTGCCCCTTTAACTCCTCTATCATCTAATGGACCAACTTACTCTCTCACAGGTTTTTTGCTACGAATGTATTTGAAGAAATCTTTATTTTGCATTTTTGCTTCCGCAGCAAGCTTCTTCTCAAATTCTCCCTTTGCCTGCTTTATCAATGCCTTGCATTTGACTTGCCAGTGCTTGTGCTGTTTCCAGGTTTCGTCGTTTGGCTCTTTTTTCCATTTCCTGAAAAATGCTTTTTTGGCAACAAGAGCCTCTCTGACCTCACCTTTAAACCATGCTGGCAGTTTTTTGGACTTCCTTCCAATTTTATTAAAGCGTGGAATACAGCTGGTCTGGGCTTCCAAGATAGTATTTTTCAACAACACCCAAGCTTGATGTAAGTCTTTAACCTTTGCAACTGCTCCTTTTAGTGTTTTCTTAACTATTTTCCTCATTTTATCATAGTCTCCCTTTCAAAAGTTAAAAGGTAGTACTGTGGATTTCCTTACTATCCCTCCTCCACTAATTAAATCAAAGGTGATCATGCTATGATCACTATTGCCAAGTGGCCCCAACACCCTTATCTCTTGCACTAGATCTGGTGTTCCACTAAGGACTAGGTCTAATATGGCTTCCCCTCTGGTCAGTTCATGAACCAGCTGCTCCAAGAAGCAGTCATTTATGTCATCTAGGAACTTTATCTCCCTAGCATGTCCTGCCGTGACACTGACCCAGTCAATACCGGGGTAATTGAAATCACCCATTATTATTACTGCGCTGTAACTTTTGTTAGCTTCCTTGATTTCTTTGAGCATTTCATCATCCATTTGTTCATTCTGGCCAGGGGGTCGATAGTACACCCCCACTGCCATCGCCTTCCCCTTTTTACATGGAATTTCAATCCATAGAGATTCTACAGCAAATTTTGTTTCTTGAAAAACTTTGCTCCTTTCTGACTCAATGCCCTCTCTAACATAGAGCGCAACCCCTCCACCAATTTGATCAGCTCTATCATTACGATATAGTTTGTACCCAGGTATCACAGTGTCCCACTGGTTGTCCTCCTTCCACCATATCTCTGATATTCCAATCATATCTAACCTCTCATTTAGTACTATATATTCTAATTCTCCCATCTTATTTTTTAGACTTCTAGCATTTTCATACAAGCATTTTAGAGACTGTATTTTATTCATATTAATTTGGCTATTGGTAGAGATGGGTAATTTGGGATCTTTAAGCTCTGTCTGCTCCATACTCGAGGGCATTTGGGCTACTTTACTCTTTTTGGAACCTCTGTGCTTTTGGTAGTATCCTTCAAGGATACATTCTTCCGAACCATCCGCTCTTGGGCGACTGTCGGCTTTCCTCTATTATCTAATTTAAAAGCTGCTCTATCTCCTTTTTAAAGGTTAATGCCAGCAGCCTGGCTCCATCCCGGATAAGGTGAAGCCCATCCCTTCGGAAGAGCCCCACCTTTCCCCAGAATGTTCCCCAGTTCCTAACAAATCCAAAACCCTCATCTCTGCACAATTCTCTCATCCACGCATTGAGACTCCGGAGCTCTGCCTGCCTTTTGGGTCCTGCACGTGGAACGGGAAGCATTTCAGAGAACACTACCCTGGAAGTTCTGGATTTCAACTTCCTACCTAAAAGCCTAAATTTAGCCTCCAGAACCTCCCTACCACATTTTTCTATGTCATTGGTACCGACATGTACCAAGACAGCAGACTCCTCCCCAGCACTATCTAAGACCTTATCTAGGTGGCGCGTGAGGTCCGCTACCTTCACACCAGGCAGGCATGTTACCAGGCGATCCTCACGTCCATCAGCCACCCAGCTATCTACATGCCTAATGATCGAATCACCAACTATAACGGCTGTCCTAACTCTTCCCTCATGGGCACATGGCCCTGGAGAAACCTCCTCAGTGTGAGAGGGTTTTTCATCACCTGGGGGACAGGTCCTAGTTACAGGATCACTTCCTGCCACACCAGGGTGATGCTCTCCTGTCATGTGACCTTTCTCCTCCATGGCAACAGGGATGCTGCCAGACTGGAGGTGGGACTTCAGGACTATATCCCTGTAGGTCTCGTCTATGTACCTTCCTGTCTTTCTTATGTTTTCCAAGTCTGTTACTCTAGCCTCTAGAGAATGGACTCGTTCCCTGAGAGCAAAGAGCTCCTTGCACCTAGTGCACACATAAGACCTCTCACCAACTGGGAGAAAACCATACATGTGACACTCAATGCAAAAGACTGGAAAGCCCCCATCTCACTGCTGGACTGCTGTATGCATCTTAGTTTTACGTTTTTGTTTAGATCTTTAAGTTCTTAACTTATTAAGGGTTGCTATGGATATTTATACCAATAAAACTGTACTTAATACATTTAATATACCTTGTTCACCTGAAGCTTAATTAATCTCAGGTCCTTAGTGTATGACTGATTTGGGTAATGAGCTTCACCTGAGAGCACCCCCTGTCTAGAGCACCACTCTATGGTACCTATTCTGTCCCATGAAAAGCGGGGATCCATCCCCGCTATTTGTCCCCTTACCATCCCCGACTAAGTCTCCCCATACGAACAGGGAGTTTGTATGGGAGGCTTAGACAGGGGCGAAAAGATGTGGAGCAGAGGCGGAGTTAGAGCGGGCAGTGGGCGGTCTGCGGCCCCAGACATACAGGGCTGATTCTGAAGTCAGCCCTGTATTTCCAAGGCTGGCAGATTGGATGGGGAACTTATTCCACCTCAGAGGTGGAATAAATCCCCCTAGAAGTCGGGGATGGCGGGCCCGGCCAGCAGCAAAGAGTTGCAGGGGTGCAGGAGATTCCCTGCAGCACAACCCTGGCCATGGGAGGCCAGATCAGGAGTCGGGCTGCGGGGAAAAGAAAAAGTCAGCAGCGGCTGGGGATCGCAACTCCTGAATGGAGCCTGACAGCTGGGCAGAGGCGATTCTGATCCCTCAGGGGCTAGATGTGTCCCGTGGGATCAGAATCATGTCTACCTCTGTGTGTCCGGTTCCTGTTCAGAGGCTGGTTCCAGTTCAGAGACTGGTACGCACTGAATGGAATGTGCCTCCACGTTTCTGGACAATGTTTTCCTGGAGGAGTCACGGAGTTACGATAGACTAAATGCTACACAAATCTATCCAGAGCAAAGGCAATTCAAGGCACAGAAGCTGTCTTTCAAGAATCCTTCCCAGCCCAAAGCATCAGCGTAACAACTACACACTCCATTAAAGAGCAATCTGTAGAAAGATTTTCTTTTTTCCTCACTACTTCTGTGCTACCCAGTCTCAGAAATCCTCTCCACTCTCCAGCCAAGCTTTGCCTGCCTTAATTTTTTATCACAATGGGCCTGGTTTTTGTGTATTTATTCTCACTGTCTACCTATCAAATAACAGCAAACCCAGAAGTCAGGTCCACAGCAATAAAAAAAAAAAAAGAAAGAAAAAGGTGGGGCAACAGAGAGGAGACCTTGAATTACCACAGGGTAGGAAACATGAGGAAGCCAAGATCTACACAAAAGATACCCACTGGCCAGTTTTGCTCCATAGTTTGTAGTTTAGCCACTCCTTGCCAAATTCTTAATTCAGTGGAATGGAGTAAGAAGCTAAAATGGACTAAGGTGCAGAGAATTAAATGTTTCTCTAAGGGTTGAACAAAATCAATGAAAACCAGTATTTTATTTTATTGCCTTTAATGAAGAGTTCCATTGTAACATGGATCGTGTTTGGACTGTTTAACGTATTGATTACTTGTATTGCTGCTTCAGTTATGAGTAAAGTGCTTGGGAACAAACATTTATGTTCAGATATGCATTTTTCCCTTGCCCTAAGAAAACAGGTTTTACTCTAAAACTCAAAACTCAAAGTATTTGAAGTTAAAGTTTACGTATCCTGAGGGCGCTCAGACCCTGCTACAAAACAGAGGGCACAAGCAAAAGCTTTCTGTACATACATTTGAGTACTGCAATCTTCCCTATTGATTCCTAGGGAGCTGAAGTGAATAAGTGGTTCACAGGAAATGAAGTAGAGTGAAAATAGAAGTGTGGGCAGGCGCTTTTGGCTTATTGGTCTTAAATTGTGCTGGTATCAGCGCCCATATATGGTCCCTGTGGTTTTTGCACTCTTCTCTGCAGGGGATTGATATCACTAAAGTGATTTTGCATCCCTGAAAAGGAATAATGGGATTCAAACATAAGGAAATTAGGTTGCTCAGAGTAATTTTAAGTTTCTCTGTGTATCTTGCAAAGTACCAGCAGGCTGACTTACAAGCTCATTTTTAAAGGAAAACTAACGAGTTTCTCTATTAAAATACGCTGACATGTGCAGTGCATGTTCAAACATATTTGCAAACTTGCATACTGTAGGTGCAAAGTGCAAGTGGCAATTTCAAAATGAAATCATCGCATGTACTTTCCCCTCCTCCCCATGACCTAACCCCATGCCCTTGCATAAAACTAGTTTTGTTTAATTTATTCATATTTATTACAAGGTTTTCTAGTGACTGCCCAAGATGCATTGACTACCCAAACTAAAAGGAGGATGCAATTTTCAAAAGTCCATTTTCACATGTGTACCTCTTAATGTATTCTAAAACAGGGCAGGATTGAAATGCCCTCTTATATGCCCATTTTCCTCTCACTTGCTCCATTCGCCTTCGGACGCAGCCTCTGCACCAGCGTTGAATAGCAATGTTTTGTTCACCAGCCTGCCAAATAGCTATTCAGTGGAGGAGTGGCCTAGTGGTTGGGGCAAGGTACTTCAGGCCAGAAGGTCAGGAGTTCAAATCCCACTAGTAGGACAGCAACCTTGGGCCAGAAGGACTGGGGTTTCTAGTCCCACAGGTGCTCCTTGTGGTCTTGGGCAAGCCACTTAACCCTCCATAGCCCATGTTCCCTGTAAGATAGTTATCTCCAAGTTATAATGTCCTGTTCAATGTAAACCGCACTGATGCAGAATAGCACAGTATATAAGAGAATGTAAATAAATACATTTATCTTGACCTCCTTTCCAGCCCCATAAAGGCTGGACCAACCCCATGAAGAACTGCAATCAGTATCACTCAAACTCTTGTAGTAAAGCACAGTTCTTCACTTCCTGCATTTTTCTGTCCAATGATCAATATAAGATAAAAATCCAGAGTCCAGGATCACCGTCCAATGAATCCAAAGCTGGGAGCAGCACTGCCTCATTGAATTTCATCACTACATACTCAATTTAAGCTGTCAGTGCACCCCAAAAAATTCCCTTGATTTTGAACATGCTGCCAATATTTATTTGAGTCAGGAATAGTTTTTGTTCTGTACGCACTGAGAGAAGTGATAAAATTCAGTGGAAAAGTGTCCTGGTAGTCCTAACCTTACACACTTTCCCGGTGAATAATGATAAAGCTTGTTCACAGCAGAGCAAGGAAATCTTTATTTCAGAGTGCAGATAGCTCATGTGCAAGAGACTCTAGCATTATATTCCCTAATAATGTTGGATTCTAAAAACACTCATTTAGAGATCTGTATGCTATTGTGATGCAACTATTGCTAGAGAGTCATTTTAACGCCATACATATGGGTAAAAACAACCAACCCATATATAAAGTGTCTGCAGGGTGATAGCTGTTTTATTAACTAGCATAGCCAGTTTCTGAAATCTAAAAAAATATATAAATAGGCTTTCCACATCTCAAATATAGCTCCTCTCTAATTCCATATATTCAACAGAGCTCTCGTCAGGTCATTCGCTCTGGAAGCTATTCACAGCACATGAACATAATTCTGCATGTCTACAGACTTCCGAGGTGAGTGCATTCCCTTCTTATGCATTTTTGAAAACTTGATTGCTTAAATTAGAATCTGAATAATTAGGCAATATGTTTTACACTCTTAACGTGTGATAAAGGGCAGGAAACATTACTGGATATTACAGGCCCGATATTCGAAGGGCATTTACATGGTTTACAGCAGGGGTCACCAACCTCCAGAGGGCCGCGGGCTTTACAGCCGACTACCGGCAGACTCGCGGGCCGCACACCCCCCCCCCCCGCGAAAAAAAAACAAAACTGCTCATACCTGTATTTTATTCCATGTCAGCTCCCTCCCTTCTTCTGCAGCCGCGGCTCCCTGCCTCTTAGGGAACCGCGGCTGTGCTTGTAAAATCATCGCGGAGCCCTTCCTGTCTTGACGGGCTCCGTGCAGCATTGTCCCGCCTCTAAAGGAAGTTGTTTACCACTTCCTTTGGAGGCGGGACAATGCTGCACGGAGCCCGTCAAGACAGGAAGGGCTCCGCGACGATTTTACAAGCACAGCCGCGGTTCCCTAAGAGGCAGGGAGCCGCGGCTGCAGAAGAAGGAGTCCATGAATTTGCCGGTACTTTCAGCAACATCCTTGGCGGGCCGCACCGGGGTAGAGCCTCGCGGGCCGCACCAAGGGACCTCGCGGGCCGCAGGTTGGTGACCCCTGGTTTACAGCCTAGTAAACATACATGGGTAGTGCCATTGAATATCTCCATCTATGTCTCCTACATGCACCGATGCTATCTGGCTAGCACCGGGGCGTGTCGGGGGCTTTCCGGGGCGGAGCGGAGGCGGGGGCACAAGATAACTGGGCAGCAGAAATATTGCATGCTGCCTGGTTAGTGCTCTGTACTGAAAAATAGGCGAAGAAAACCCTCGCCTATCTTTATGATGCAGCACTAACCAGGTAGCATGCAATATCGCTGCTGCCCAGTTATCTAATGCCCCCGCCTCCTCTAAGCCCCGCCCTGGAAAGCCACTGACACGCAAATGACCTCGGCACTGAATATCTGAGTTTAAGGATCGGCAGACAGGGCTATGCGCCGATGCGGTGCATAGCCTGCCCAGAAGGATATCGAGCCCTACATTATCATCATATTTTCACATAAAAGGGAGGCTCATTTTTTCATAGCACAGTCATCCAGTGTAGCATGTATTCTTTTTATCATATTACTTCCTCATAAGTTTTCTCTCTGCACATAATTATTATGCTATACATCCCCTTAGCGCAGAGAATGCAAACAAAATCTAATGTAAATTCAGCTTAGTAGAAGATCAATCTGATGGGGTGTGCCCAGAAATTTGTTTCATTTCATCATGTTTTTCATTTTTTTTATTTCCATTAAAAATGAACGTTGGCTGAAAATATTCTGTTTATTAAAAGATTACTTTTATTTTCTAGCTCGTCATCTCTGCAGCAAGCCATGGTCAATTGAAATATCATCAATGTTGGGTTGCTTGTTTGGGATGCTGTGCTTCTAGAATGCAGTGAACCTCTAAGGTAAAAATTGTCTGTGCACTTTGGTTTACAGATGCTATACATGGGAGTCCTGCAGTCCCTTACAATCTTTTGTAGTTAAAAAAACAGGTGTTTTTATTTTCATATATCAGAGAAGACACGACAGAAATGTCCTTACTGGCATAACATCTCATGGCGCACATTTCTGTGATTTAGCAGAGTGCCTTTATGTGCTTCTTATTTGATGCCATCTTCTCTCTAAATAGCATTTTTGTGGTTGTGTTAATGTCGCCAAATACGTTTTTTGCCCTTTTTTTGGATAGATTTTGTGAAATCCAGCATTTACATACATAGGTTACAAACTGCCTTTGCACATGTAAATGACGCTACTTACATGTTCAAAGCTCTGAATGATGCTGCTGTTCCTTTGAACATGTATTTTTGTAAAATGCCTGATTCCAGTGTACATGGCTTTTGAATGTATGTACGTTTTCCACAGCCTTTTACATATTTTTCAAAAAGTTCTGCTTTCAGCAAACTGTAAAATACCTGGCCATCCCAACTTGGACTTCCTTTTTCTACCTAGAAAACCTATGTGAAATTCAACTTTAAAATTATTTTACAGTCTTTTGTATTTTTATGCAAAATTATATGTTAACAAATTGTCATTTTAATAATGGTGATGCACAATGCATCAGTTGGGGGTATGTTTACGAAGCTGCCCTACCAGGATAGCACAGGGTTAGCATGCGTTTTTGGTGCCGTGGTAAAACATAGCACCGTGACCCTATGTTAAAAACCCCATGTTACTCTGGTAGTGCCCATCGGGGTTGAGAGTGGGCAAGACATGGGCTTCCTGGTGGATCATGGCTAGAATGGACGATAGTGGTCTACGTTTGGCGTATTACACCCTTAGCCTATTCTCCACACTACTGTGTGGCTTTCCAGTGCTAACTGCAGGAAAACAGGTGCACACACCCTCCTGCAGTTAGTCAGAAGCCCAACACTAGTAACTTGCCCATACTCGCATTATGCCCCTTAACCCTTTCCAGGCCGAGCCCAAAACTCTCGGGATCCAAAATTCTGACTAAATATTCCTATCAAATGGTATATAATACATGACCATAGCAGAAGGAAAATCATTATTAGAACATATTGAATAAGACGGGTACAATTTTCCTGAAATATGCAAAAATTAACCCGGCTGCAGAATATGGATTAAAAATTTAAAGTAGGCCTTCAAAGGGTTAATATCATCATCAGGCATAGAATTTCATAGAATAAGGAGTGCTGCATTAATAGATGCAAGGGATAGGAAGTCAACAATCTCATAGAGAAGCTTTCCACGCTTCTTCTCCGTTTTAGTGAGCCAAGCCAGTAATGAAAGTTTCCAGATGCTGCAGTTTCAAAGGAGCACTAAAGAAGAAAATCATGAAATTGTTTTAATTGCCCCCCAGTGAGACAATTCAGAAGAAAGGGTATTTTTCCATTGTATAGTTAATATGCTTTATATCTCCACACAGGTTGAATTCCTAAGTGTATTGCTTAGTGTATTTTTAAGCTGCTGCAATGGGGTTATAAATTCAGACCAGTTGTGTTTGTTGGTAGAATACCAAAATATTCCCTATTTAGACATATTACAGCATTTCTGTTTCTTTTTTTTTCTGTCTCACTAGTTTCAAAAGTTCTGCTCATTGAGATAACAACCTCAAAGGCATAACGATAAATCCCTATGGAAGCTTTTCTGCCTCAGACATAAAAATAGAACAGATTGATGGGGGTCAAGAATTAACTGGCTTCCTCTAACAAGCAGAGGACTCCCATCTGTGCTATAGACTTAAATGTGGTTAATGCTTGCAAAAAAAAAAATCAATATAAAATTTATGGTCTCTTCATTACCATTACAGGGGGCAGTCTTCAAAGCCTTTGCAATGAGCCAACAGTGCTTTTGCCACCAAAATGAGTGTTGACAAAATGACCTGCCCTATACAGGTTACACATGCACAGCCTGTTTGCACATAAGTTTATCTGCTGTTAGAGAAGGTATTCTTAATAGTGGGGTTACAAGAGGGCTAGCAATTATGTGTATGCTTTTAAAAATTCAAATACATGTATGTGTTTAACACAGGAAAATTATCTCTACCAAAAAGGTTGTATGTACAGTTTGTACATAGTTTTTGTGAGGTGGTTTTCAATGTGAAAGTATATATACAATATTTGCTATTAAAATCCAGTGGGGTCCACATCAGTGAAAATAATTTCTGTATTGTTCACTAATGAGGATAGTGATAAAATTACTCTTAACATGTACAGCATAAGAAATGACAGAATGTAATGATGCATTTCAGGATTCATGAACGATAAGAGAGGTAACAAGGATATGCTGGGATTGTTGTGAAGCTGCTGCTTAGAAAGATATCATTGTAAGAAAGGGACTTATAAGGGCTAGGGTCTCAGGGAAAAGTTTAGAGTCTGAGAAGAGCTCTGAATATGCTGACAGGTTCACAGGAGGGGTTTATGAATAAGTCAAGGTTACATCTTTCGAGACAGAATGTTTATATTCGCAGAATGCTTGTCATGATTAGAAGTGATTGATATGATTGTGCCCAGCTTGACCGGATACATTTTATTTATTTATTTATTTAACTAGGCTTATATAGTGTTTTTCTACCAGTCAAAGCAGTGAACATTCAGGTACTGTATATATATTTTTCCCTTGTCTCCAAAGGGCTCAATCTATGTTTTTGTACCTGAGGCAACGGAGGGTTAAGTGGCTGCCACAAGGAGCACCTGTGGGACTACTTGACCTGTAACATGTAGACAGAGATAAAAAAATGTAAACCAAGAAGCATGATGCAGAGTGATAAGATGAAATTGTACAATGTGCCATTTTTTCCTAATGTATGAAAGTGCTGTGGCCAAGCTAAAGGAGGTTTGCAGGCCTGTGAAGTCCTCCAGCTAAAGCTTTAAGCAGATTTTGTTATGGTATAATTCTGGGTGTTTTGTTTTCATTTTATTTCTTCTCACTTGTTTCAAAGATCAGGGATAGTAGACCAAGAAATGAGAAAGGATTCCTTTGTTTCTTGCCCCCAGCTAGGAATTTGTTATACGCAACAATCTCTAGACAAACCTGCCTTGAGAAAATCAGCTCAGTGTAGTTCCTGTACCTTGATTAAACAGAGAAATGAACCAAGTTACATTCATGAAACCTAAGTTTGTATTATCCCTGAAAAGATTATTTGCAAATACTAGTTCATGATAACTCATGACTACAGTTCTCATTTAATTTTTGGTAAAATAAGTATGATATGCATACTTATCAGGAGGAGTGGAGGAGTGGCCTAGTGGTTGGGGCAAGGTACCGAAGGCCAGGGGTTCAAATTCCACTAGAAAACAGCAAACTTGGGCCAGAAGGACTGGGGTTTCTAGTGCCACAGGTGCTCCTTGTGGTCTTGGGCAAGCCACTTAACCCTCCATTGAACATATTCCCTGTAAAATAGTTATCTCCCAGTTATAATGACCTGTTCAATGTAATTTCAGTTTGTTCAATGTAAACCACCTTGATATCATGAAAGGCAGTATATAAGAAATGTTAAATAAATTTAAGATTCAAATGCTAGTATGTCCAATTATAGTTAAGCAGATATTTTATGCGGTTAACATTAACTGGATATTCAAAGACTTAGGGCCCCTTTTACTAAAGCCTGGTGACTGATTAACATGTATTTTAACGTGCAGCAACTGACGGCCTGGAACACTAACATGCCACATGCCATTGACTTATGCGGTAAAACGAACTGTAATAGGCCATAGCACAATGGGTCAGGGAATGGGCCGAGTGTGGTTGTGGAGAGCACACTGCCACTAGCATGAGGGCTGTTGCCATGTGCTCAGTGGCAATTAGCATGAGTTCACCTAATAGCTCTACGGGAGTTGTTAGGTGAACCCACCTTACTGGCATGCATGTTAGCATTCACATCCCAGTGTTAACTGCCAGGAACATGTTAGTCATGCACCCTACAGCTAACACAAAGGCTTTGTACTTAATGTTCATTTGTTTTACATGTTAAGTGGAAAACCTTAGCGGGCTTTAGTAAAAGGAGCTCTTAATCAGTTAAGTCACTAGCATTGAATATATCTGCTTGAAAGTTATCTTCTTAACTGATTGATTTCTTTGACTGGGTGACCAGGGAGTTGGACCGAGGGAGAGCTCTAGATGTGGTGTATTTAGATTTCAGTAAAGCCTTTGACACTGTTCCTTACAGATGACTTATAAACAAACTGAGCACCCTAGGGATGAACCCTAAAGTTACTGCTTGGGTTAGAAATTGGTTGGGTGGGAGGCGACAAAGAGTACAGGTAAATGGAGCTCACTCTGAGGAGAAGGATGTTACCAGTGGTGTGTCCCAGGGATCTGTCCTTGGTCCAATTCTTTTTAACATCTTTGTTAGTGATATAGCGGAAGGGCTGTCGGGTAAGGTTTGCCTCTTTGCGGATGATACCAAAATTTGCAATAGAGTAGACACCCAGGAAGGTGTAGATAACATGAGGAGGGATCTAGCTAAGCTTGAAGAATGGTCTAGAATTTGGTAGCTGGGATTTAATGTTAAAAACTGTAAGGTCATGCATTTATTTATTTATTTATTTAAAAGCTTTTATATACCGCGCTCTTTAAATTCAGTGCGGTTAACAATCAACAATTCTTGTACAAAGCAGGGCAGACCTGCCTTGTGCTTACATTGAACAGGAGCGGTAACTTGGAATTGTAACTGGGGTAACTATATACATGTTAGACCATTACATGTTGTAACTGGGGTAACTATATACATGTTGGACCATTGCGCCATGCAGTACGACGGCGTGATTAGGTCTGGATCTTAACGGTTATTTACAGTTCAGAGTCTTAGTATATTTACATTTGCATTTGTCCTTATTTACGGTTTACAGTCTTGATAAGTTTTCGTTAATTTAGTATCACAGATTTATAATATTTACATTTGTATGACATCGTTGACATATCCAGTGGTTGGGTTGGAGTCTCGAGTTATCCTGGTTTGCATCTGGTGTGTGGGGGGAACTGCTAGTGTGGAATGGGGTGTGGGAGGTGGGGATGTACCGTTAGGCTGCG
Source organism: Ichthyophis bannanicus (assembly GCA_033557465.1). Taxonomy (NCBI): domain Eukaryota; kingdom Metazoa; phylum Chordata; class Amphibia; order Gymnophiona; family Ichthyophiidae; genus Ichthyophis; species Ichthyophis bannanicus. Next base: position 615,383,620 of record CM066035.1, read on the forward strand.
AGAAGTGTAGAAGGAAAAGGTGATGCTTGAGTGCTTTCCTGAATTGGGTGAGGTCCCTGATCGATCTGATATTGGGGTTGAGATTATTCCAGCACTTTGGGGCATAGAACGCGAAGGCTCTGTTCCTAGTTGCTTGTGCACATTTTGTTGTTTCCATGGGGATTACCAGTGTGTTGGTGGCTAGTATCCTTCTTGTTCTGTTGTTGGGGGTGGGGGTGAGGAGGGCAGTGAGGGAGGAGGGGGATATCTTGTTGATGGCTTTGAAGGTCAAGAGTAGAGCCTTGTATGTGAGCCTGCAGCTGATTGGTAGCCAGTGTAGCTCTTTGAGGATTGGAGTTATGTGGTCTCTTCTGGATACTCCACAAAGGACACGTGCAGCAGCATTCATCGCGAGTTGTAGAGAGCTTAGGGTGTTCTTAGGGAGGCCATGTAGAATGGCATTAGCATAGTCAAAATGGGGTGTTACCAGTGCTTGGAAGATTGTTCGGAAATCTCCTAGTGCCAGCATGGGTCGTAGGAGTCGTAGTGTCTTGATTTTGTTGTATATGGCCCTGATGGTATTATTTATGTGCGCTTTAAAATTGAGGTGTTGGTCTAGCGTAACACCCAGGTAGCGTATCATAGGTTTGCTTGGGAGCTCTGCATCTCTCACCTTTAGTGTTGTGGGGGGAGAAAAGTTTTTGTTCTTTGTGATGAACAAGACTTCGGTCTTTTTGAAGTTTATACGGAGGTTCTGGGAATGAAGCCAGTCGGTGATTGCATTGAAACAGTTCACTAGAGCTGTAAAGTCGGGTTGCGTGACGTTGAATGGAGCAAGTAGCATAACATCGTCTGCATAGATCAGGCAGGAGATTTTGAAGGAGCGGATGATTTCGCATATAAGTTGCATGTATATGTTAAATAGTAGCGCGGATAGAGAGGAGCCTTGGGGTACCCCCTGGTGTTGCTGAAAAGGCTCGGATGTCTCAGAACCCATCCGTACCCATTTGGGCTGCAGCAATCCAAGGGAGCAATATAGTATATGGGGTGAAGTACTTTTGTCCACTAAAGAAGAGCGGGACCTAGGTGTGGTTGTGTCTGATGATCTTAAAGTAGCTAAACAGGTAGAAAAGGCGACGGCAAAAGCTAGAAGGATGCTTGGGTGCATAGGGAGAGGAATGGCTAGCAGAAAAAAGGAGGTGATAATGCCTCTGTATAAGTCTTTGGTGCGACCTCATTTGGAGTATTGCGTGCAGTTCTGGAGACCACACCTTCAAAAGGATGTGAACAGGATGGAGTCGGTGCAGAGGGTGGCTACTAAAATGATTAATGGTCTTCATTGAACAAATAAGGGTGTCCTACATGGAGTGGTGGGTTCACCCCTAAACAGAAACAAAAACATGGGGAGGGGTGGCCTGCACAGAGCGACAGGTGCACCTACTCTTGTCATCTTGCTGGGCAGACTAGATGGACCATGCTGGTCTTTATCTGCCGTCACTTACTATGTTACTATGTTACTATGTTACTATGTTACTATATATTATAAAGCATATGAAGACAGACTTAAGGATCTTAATATGTACACCTTAGAGGAAAGGTGGGATAGAGGTGATATGATTGAGATGTTTAAATACCTCCGTGGCAAGTTCTGCTACGAGGGGACATGGGATGAGGGTGAAGGGAGATAGATTCAGGAGTGATATGCGGAAATATTTCTTTATGGAAAGAGTAGTGGATCCATGGAATAGTCTCCCAGTGGAGGTGGTAGAGATGAGGACAGTAACTGAATTCAAAAAAGCATGGGACAAACACAGAGGATCTCTAAAGGTAAAAAGGGGACTGTTGTAGTTGTTGATATGGAAGGACAGACTAGATAGGCCATGTGGTCTTTTTCTGTCATCATATTTCTATGTTTCTAAGTCAGGTAAATTTTCTGGTCTAGTTTTGTATAGATTATCTATGTCAGACAAGTAATGTCCAAGTGCACTCTCCGCCCCTAACCCATCTATTCCTCACCCCAATGTCCAATTGAATATTGTGTGCAATTCTGGTCACCATATCTTAAAAAGAATATAGCATTATTAGAAAAGGTACAGAGAAGAGCCACCAAAATGGTAAAGGGGATGGAAGGATACCCCTATGAAGAAAGGCTAAAAAGGTTAGTGCTCTTCAGCCTGGAAAAGAGACGGCTGAGGGGAGATATGATAGAAGTCTATAAATTGATGAACGGAGTGGAACGGGTAAACGTAGATCGATTGTTTACGTCATCAGAATATAAAAAGACTAGGGAACATGCAATGAAGCTACAGAGTAACCTATTTAAGACTAATAAGAGAAAATATTTTTTCACTCAACATGTAATCAAACTCTGGAATTTGTTACCGGAGGATGTAGTAAAAGCTGTTAGTGCAGCTGGGTTTAAAAAAGGTTTGGACAAGTTCCTGGAGGAAAGGTCCATAAACCTTTATTAAAAGGGACCCCGGATATCACTGCTTGACCCAATACAAGCATTGAGGAACCTGTGTCTTTTGGGGAAACTGCTAGGTACTTATGACCTAGATTGGCCACAGTTGGAAATAGGATACTGGGCTTGATGGACCTTGGTCTGACCCAGTATGGCATATCTTATGTTCTTATGTTAATTTATGGTTAGTGTGCAATTCAGCATTCACAACTGTTATGCCTCCACTCTAACAGTCATTGCAGGTCTGAGCATGTGGTTACCATGAGCCAAAATACACGCTAACGGCTTTGCACACTTTAGTAAAAGGGTCTCTAAGTTTGTACCTGAAGCAATGGAGGGTTAATTGATTTTCCCAAGGTCATAAGGATTTAAACATTGGTCTCTTTACTCAACAGGCTGTTGCTCTAACCGCTAGGCTACTCCTCCAGTTAGGCAGCTGGAGTAAGGTATGTTACTGGAAGTATATGTGTAAATGTGAATAGTGTGTGAGAGCTGTTTGAAAGGAAAATTTTGGAACATGTTTGAATTGATTGTAAGAAGTGTGGTTGTGAGTGCTAAAGGAATTAACAGGATATTTTGATTTTTTTTTTATGATGAGAATTTTCCTTAAAGGGGATGGCTGTGAGTTAAAACCCCTCAGTGAGAAACATCTATGTCTCTTCATAATATTTTGACTGGGAATTGGGTGATGAATGAATGCTGTGTGATATTAATAATTTTTCACAGAATTTTTAAGTGGCTGAGAGGGACCTGAAAGAATCTATTGCCTGCTTGTGAGGAAAGTAAACTTTAAATGTGTGTGATTGGAGTTTCTCTGGAAAACTTGTGTCAGAATAGAAGTTGTTTTTTAGGCACATTTCACTAAAACATAGCATCTTTTCTCGAGGGTTCAGTGGCAGGGAAATTGTTTGTTTTATGCATGTTTGCGCAAGTATAAGCATATGCAAACAAATATGCATAAGCGAGCTAGTCAGAACCACTGCAGCTCCCACCATGATCGGCTCTCAGAATGATGGAGCCACACAGTGCAGGACGTTTAGGCTGATCTTGCAGTTTATAGAAAGGTTATGTGCGAGAAAGAGACTGGGGGAGGCTGGTGGGGGAGTTAGGAGAGAGGGGAAAGCCGTGTGGGGTTATAAGTGAGAGAGACTGGAGGAAGTCTGGGAGGGAACTCGTGAGAGACACACACACATACACACATTCATGCAGCCCCCGACACTCCCCATGACACACACAAGACACATGCACGCACACCCAGCTCCCAACATATCCTATGATACACACATATGAACCCCCATGTGCCTGATTCTGGAAATGGGGAAATGCGCCATTGTATCATACTACTAGTGTAAACTTTTCAACTTATTTAAAACTGCTAAATGAGTCTAAAAGAATTTTGACGTTTCTGAGACAGCCTTTGATCCTAAGCTAATTGGTAGGCTGCTTGATTATTTACTGACTCTGACTGGAAGACATTTTACTGTGAGGGTCTGAGATTGTCCAGAACTCCATTTCTTTTCTCGTGCTGGAAGAAATTATTACTGAAGTACTTTCGGAAAGGAGCCTTTTGTGTTTTGAAAGGAATCTGCAAATTGCCCTGAGAGAAATTGTGTGAAAGAGAGAAGATCTGAATGATGTAGAACTGAAAATAAAGAAAGCAGAATTTCAAGTGTTTTCTGCATAAATGTCTAGCCCTTGCCCAGGTTTATTCTGCAAATAAAAAACTGGCAGTGCTTGACTGAAATGCCTGTGCTGCTGGTGGCAGTGTGACTAAGTGGAGTGAGAGTGGATGAGCCCCAGGGAACAAGTGATTAGAACTAGTTAGGATGACATTAATTATCTTTTTATTTATAATTTAGTTTGTTTCATAAAAGTGGCTGTTCCTGCACATTAAGAGAGAGGCACACCCACTGAGATCGAGGGAGACAGGATGTTTTATTGATTTTGTTGCTGTAGAAAGAAAATACACAGCAGTTCCAGAGGAAACCTGAATATTCCTGTGGGGAGGAAGAATCCCGGCAGGGTTCTATCATTAGGCCAAATGAGGCAGTTGCTTCAGGCGGCAGTTTCTAGGGGGCAGCACTCCAGCTATTTTATTCTGATTTTGCTGCCTCTGGGCTCAAGCTTGTCAGAATGAGAAAAAAAGCAGCGGGAAGGCAGTGGCAGGCCAGAGGCGGCAAAATCAGAAATAAATACAGCCTCCTAGAAATTGCCGCCATAAGGAAAGCCATAAATACAGTCGCGACTTCCGGCGTGCTACTGATGGCTCGCAGGGATCCCAAGCCCCACGGGCAGGCCGGGAGAACTGGTGACTGACCGCAGGGATCCCAAGCCCCGTGGGCAGATGCACAGAAGCAGCGGTGGTGGCGGCAGCGGCAGCCTCCTCCTCATGCTGCCTAAAACAAAAGGAAATCCAAAATCAGTGTTTCATCCCCCCACCACTTTAACTCTGTCAGCGTCGGCAGAGGCAGGCCTCCGAGAAAATACATATCAAGGTCTTATATTTTATATTTCATTTTTTAGTAAAGAATATTTTATGCTTCTTTTCACAGCTATTGAAATAAAAACAAGCTGCTGCCTCATAGACTTACTGTTTCTATGAATCATTGTAATAAATCCCTATTATAATAATATAGCAAGTATGATATATAATATTATTAGGATAGTGAAGCTAATTGAATGGAATCATTAATCTAATATCCTGTAACAGACATGTAACAATGTAACACCTTGGGGTTTTAGTTTAATTTTTGCCTACCTATTATTTATTTTTCCTTTAGGTTGTGGTCACATATTCTTCTGTACTGGGTGAGGGTCTGTGTTCTGAGTGCATGACTGAGGCCAGGTGTTCTGTTAATTTGTACATAGGGATCTGTACTGTAATAATTTGACTTGTTCGGCTTTTCAAATAGGTGTATGGATGTTCTAGGGCCTGCTGCAGTGTTTATAGTGCTGCTTTTTCTGGGTAGGCCCCTTGTTGTATGAGTTTTGGAAGTTTATGCTGGAATGGTAGGGTAGATTTGGCCTTGTAGATCTTCAGTGACTTTTGTAGAGTTTTATATTAGTTCCCAATATGCCTGGTACTGGAGAATATTTGTTGTTGGTGAGATGACCAGAATCAGGGTTTTTTTTTAAATATATTGAGTTCTGTGGGTGAATGTCCTACCTCTGCTCTGCACCCATTGTTGAGGAGGGGGTTCTGTGAATGCAAAATATATGTTCAAAAAGAAAAAGCAAGCACCATAACACAGTTTATAACAATTAAATACAAAGAATTATAATTTGGAGTTATAAACTGCTGTGGTTCTCGCTCATTCTTTTAGTTCCTTGGTGTACGAACATCTTGCATTTCCCATTATCTAATCGGCTTTTTGGTTTGGTTCAGTCCCTGAATGGAGTTTTGAGAACGATCACCCTCGCTCCAGGGGGGAGGCACCATCTCATCCCTCGCCTCAGGCAGCAGATTGCCTTGAGCCGCCCTTGAATCCCGGTGCCTACAGAACTGGGCCCCAACTCAAGAGAGCATTCAGGAAGTTAAGCAGCGCTGCATACACTTGGGACCCTTATACTTAAGTACACTAAGTGCTTAACGTGGAAATTAGAACATGGCAACTCTTAGACCTGGAGAAGTAGCCTAATGGTTAGAGATGTGGTCTAGAACCAGGGAAGTCCATTGCTCCTTGTGATCTTCAGAAAGTCACTTAACCCTCCATTGCCTCGGATACAAACTTAGATTGTAAGTCTTCCAGCAAAATATCTACTGTACCTGAATGTAACTCACCTTGAACTCCTGAGAAAAGCCGTGAGCAAAATCCACGCTATTTCAGTGTGGGCTCATTCACCTTGTATGGGGACAGAGTGTAGACCCTTCCACGATTTATATCTTTTCTATGGAGCTTTCTCGGGGGGGGGGGGGTTTGATGTTTCTCATTAATACCACTATTGGCCAGCTTGGTTATGTTTTTTTTCCAGTTTGTTGAGGTCATTTTCAGTGTTTATGTGCCCTTTTGTTCTGTGCACATGTATCACACCTATCACTTTTATTAGGCTTCCCTGCCTAGGCTGTACATTGCTGACACTGAAATGGTTTCTCTCCCCTGTAATGTGCATTTAACGGCAGGTTTTCATTCGCGTTGGGATTTAGCTCTTCAGATCAGCGCGTTAGTGTGAAGGGAGCCTCTCCCCGCCCACTCTCCGCCCACTGACCCCTTCTCTCCGCCCTCTCTCCACCTTCTGCGGTGTTTTACCGCGCTGCGGAGCTTTACGATCGTTAACGCATGATAACGTGCGTTATGTAACGTTAACAATCGTGGCGCGTCATAACGCACATTATGATGCGCTAACGATCGTTAACGTTACATTACGCGCGGTATTTACCATTACCGCAGTTTAGTAAACATACCCCTAAGAGTTTAGAGCTACCATCACAGCCTGTAAAGCCACCGAGTTCTGCTTCATGAAAGAATGAAGCAGATAGACCAATTAATTTAGTTTATGCTGTACCGGTATTATGTGTCTTATTTCCTCCATACCTGAGATGATACTTTCCTTTAATTTTCGTTTGGTTCTTCTCCATTGTTGTGGGCTAGTGAATGATTTTCCTATTATGTATCTTTCACCACTGATGGTGTGGCATTACTTTGCCTTATATGTATATTCTTCTCCATAGCAAGTATATTTCTTTTTTAAATTTTGAAAATTCGCATAAATAAAAATCTAAAAAAAAACTTTTTTCCTAAATTTCCTGCAATTTCCCCTAAGGAAATGTTTAAAAGATATTTACATGAAGTTCTGAAAATTCCAATAGACTCTTTTCCACCAATTGTTCGTGCAGATTATTTATCTATTGCAAAAAAGGAAGACAGGGGTACGTTTACTAAAGAGCGTTAAGGGTGCACGTGTTAGCAAGCTGTAACGACAGTGTAAAGGATGCCATCATGCATTAAAGGCCATGGCAGGCAGTAGGCATTCCGGCAGTAAGGGCACTTGGCTCCACTTTTTGGGCGCTAACAGGACATTGGGTGTTAAGATGTCAAGTGTGCACCTTAACGCCTGAAAATGGCAGTCACCTTAATGCAGGATATGGGAGCCCCTGTGAAAGTCACATTTTAGCTGATGAATGGAAGGAAAGGTAAGAGCTGATAGACCCATCAGATCCATATATATCCTACGTGTCAATCAGTAAGTGGGATGCACATGTGGGAGGCAGCTGTACTGTATCAGTGAGGGATGCCCACGTAATATGTTGTAACGTCTGTGTGTGGCATAGGATGGGAAGAAGTGTCCCCTGCTGGAGCCAGCATCCCCACAATGTGGTCACCAAAAGGATGACTGAGCAGGAGTGGTGACAACCAGATCATTCACAGGAGAGTTGTGAGTGATACAACCAATGATTAAACTGTTCCTGTGTGGGCCATGGTGTAGCAGCTGGCAGGAAAATACATGACTGTACATAACGGGCCTATGCTGACAGATGGGCTGAAGGATAGATGGCAGTAGATGACAGTGCATTATGGCCTTACTGTCCCGATGTTCTTGATATGACCGCACAAATGCAGTTGTAGTGTGTGTGAAAAAAGTGTAGCTTTGCCACGTGGAAGTCTTAATACCAGCTATCTGGGTATGACAGCTGTCTCATCTTTTCTAACCTCCATACAATCCTCCTGGCACATATACATATAACAGCTGGACAAGCGTCTCTCATATTGGCCATATGAAGCAAGTAGGGATATGTAATGGTCCTTGCAGGTAGCCATCCCAGGAGTGGAATGTGGGGAGCAATACAGTATAGGAGGTGAAGTACTTTTGTCCACTAAAGAAGAGCGGGACCTAGGCGTGGTTGTGTCTGATGATCTTAAAGTAGCTAAACAGGTAGAAAAGGCGACGGCAAAAGCTAGAAGGATGCTTGGGTGCATACGGAGAGGAATGGCTAGCAGAAAAAAGGAGGTGATAATGCCTCTGTATAAGTCTTTGGTGCGACCTCATTTGGAGTATGGTGTGCAATTCTGGAGACCGCACCTTCAAAAGGATGTGAACAGGATGGAGTCGGTGCAGAGGGTTGCTACTAAAATGATTAATGGGCTTCATTATAAAGCATATGAGGACAGACTTAAGGATCTTAATATGTACACCTTAGAGGAAAGGCGGGATAGAGGTGATATGATTGAGATGTTTAAATACCTCCGTGGCATAAATGTTCAGGGAGAGAGCCTCTTTCAATTGAAAGCAAGTTCTGCTATGAGGGGACATGGGATGAGGGTGAAGGGAGATAGATTCAGGAGTGATATGCGGAAATATTTCTTTACTGAAAGAGTAGTGGATCCGTGGAATAGTCTCCCAGTGGAGGTGGTAGAGATGAGGACAGTAACTGAATTCAAAAAAGCATGGGACCAACACAGAGGATCTCTAAAGGTAAAAAGTGGACTGTTGTAGTTGTTGTTATGAAAGGACAGACTAGATAGGCCATGTGGTCTTTTTCTGTCATCATGTTTCTATGTTTCTATGATGGAGCAAAAGATGTTCAGTCACAGTTATGATGAAATATTCCAATCATGTACAACTCATGTGTCATACATCTCCAGAGTGAACAAGCGGTGGCCAAGAGAGCAAATAGAATGCTAGGAATCATAAGGAAAGGAATGGAAAATAAAACAAAGGATATTATAATGCCTCTGTATCGTTCCATGGTACGACCGCACCTTGAATATTGTGTGCATTTCTGGTTGCCGTATCTTAAAAAGGATATAGCGGAATTAGAAAAGGTACAGAGAAGAGTCACCAAAATGGTAAAAGGGATGGAAGGATACCCCTATGAGGAAATGCTTAAAAGGTTAGGGCTCTTCAACTTTGAAAAGAGAAGGCTGAGGGGAGATATGATAGAAGTCTATAAATTAATGAATGGAGTGAAACGTGTTAACATAGATCGGTTGTTTACACCATCAAAAAGTAGAAAGACTAGAGGACATGTAATGAAAATGCAATGTAACACATTTAAGACTAATAAGATAAAATATTTTTTCACTCAACACGGAATCAAACTCTGGAATTCGTTACCGGAGGTTGTAGTAAAAGCTGTTAGTGTAGCCACCAAAATGGTAAAGGGGATGGAAGGCTACTCCTATGAAGAAAGGCTAAAAAGGTTGGAGCTCTTTAACCTGGAAAAGAGACGGCTGAGGGGAGATATGATAGAAGTCTATAAATTAATGAACGGAGTGGAACGGGTAAACGTAGATCGATTGTTTACCTTATCAGAATATAGAAAGACTAGGGGACATGCAATGAAGCTACAGGGTAAACTATTTAAGACTAATAAAAGAAAATATTTTTTCACTCAACGTGTAATCAAACTCTGGAATTTGTTACCGGAGGATGTAGTAAAGGCTGTTAGTGTAGCTGGGTTTAAAAAAGGTTTGGACAAGTTCCTGGAGGGAAGGTCCATAAACCATTATTAAGAAGGGACCCAGGATATCAATGCTTGAACCAATACAAGCATTGTGGAACCTGTGTCCCTTGGGGAAACTGCTAGGTACGTATGACCTAGATTGGCCACTGTTGGAAACAGAATACTGGGCTTGATGGACCTTGGTCTGACCCAGTATGGCATATCTTATGTTCTTATGTTCTTATGGGTCTAAAAAAGGTTTGGACAAGTTCCTGGAGGAAAGGTCCATAAACCATTATTAAAGAGGACCCAGGAAATCCACTGCATACCCCATTATGAGCATTGTGGAAGCTGTGGACTTTGGGTACCTGCCAGGTACTTGTGACCTGGATTGGCTGCTGTTGGAAACAGGATACTGGGCTTGATGGACCTTGGTCTGACCCAGTATGGCATTTCTTATGTTCTTATGTCAGACCCTTTACAATGGGCTACAGCAAAGCCTATAAAATCATGCTGTCAGATAAGCATGATTGCAGTTTGCACATTTGCAGACCCAATGTGCTATTGTTACACATAAAAATGTATAAGAATGTGTGTCCTGCAGTCAATGCAGACCCTGGACTGTTTCTGGCAATATATTGAAGTGAGTTTCCCACAGCCACAAGGAGAACAAGTGGGAGTTAAATGATGGTCTGTTACTTACCTAGCCAGTGCTCTAACCAGCTCCACACACTTCTCCATAGCACTGTCTAGAAGCAAAGAGACTGCAGCTCCCTGCCTACAATGGGCAAAACCTAGGACATGCAACAATGTGGCTGGCACAGTCTGAGACAGTGGTACACCACTTCTAGGGCTTGGCTACAGCAGCGCACATGCAGTATGCACTGCACTGTACACTCAGTACACTAGCTGAATAACAGACACACAGCTGCAGAATACTTCCCTTGTCCAAAGGCCAAGCCACATGTGAGGTCAAGATGCCATTCCCCCATTGTACCTCCAAGGCCAAACAACAGTCATGTATAGAGGTCCGCTGCACCGCAGTGTGGCACTAACCACTGAGGCAGCACATGTGCAGGACATGCAGTCCCTTGTCACCTGCTGTACACTGCAAGAAATGTACACCTGCACATACACCTAACACAAACCACATTCATGACCCCTGCAGTCCATCGCTGACCATCCTGCCCTCCTGGCAGGCCCATGCACATGTCTATCACCATAATAAAAGGCAAGCAGGTACCAGGCAATGCTCCAGTGATCACAGTCGCTGCTATGCTGCAATTGGAGCCCTGGATGCACCACACAATCTGAGCACGTATATGCAACTAATGGCCATATGGAGAATGCAGCAATCCATCACATCAGCACTGTACTATGCAGGGACAATATGTGCTTCATACTCATGACAGCTACCATATGTGCAAATGACCTATTTCTGCAGTCACCCTGATTGTGAGGGAGGGCACACATCACCTGGTTCCCAGAGCAAGCCCTGCAATAGATGGACTCTCCAGGTTCTGAAAAAGATCTCTATCATGGCCATTGTGCTATAAGTATTGTCTGCAGTGTGTGATGCTAGTCACTTTGTATGCAGTACAATTGCAGCATGCTAGAGTGGCTTGTCCTATCTGTGCCTTGTGTCCTGCTTCTGTTGGGCAACGACTCACCTATAACACCTCATATCACTCGCTAAAGCTGTGGCAGCTGTTGACAAGGAACCCAAATGCTGTGAATGTTGTCTAGGCATGAGAGAGGTACAGAAACCAAACAGAGGGGCCTGCTAAGACCATAGTTACCAACAGCTCAAGAACAGCTGTTGGCCGCACTTTCTGGGAATTCTAATCACCCAGATCAAGCCCAGGCAGCCTGCATATGTTGGGCAACACCATGTCAGCCACTCACGTACCATCTGTGCCCAGTCTACTAGTCACCACTCGCTGCATGTGCACTTAGCCACCATGAACACATCAGTTTTGTACAAACAGCATGGACAACCAGCAGCCTGTGTAGTGACACAGCCCATATATTACCACAGCTTGAACCTATATAGCACTATGTGCATACATAGATGTGTCCTGGTCACAGCTTGGTCAGAGTGAGAGTGACCAAGCTGTGACCAGCTTGGTCAGCATGAACAGATGTGTTCACCCAGGCCATGCCCATAGCAGACCCATGCTAAGATGGCTCAGCCATTGAACTACCCTCCAACACATATACATCCTATGCAAACCGCTCTGTTTTAGGCAATACCCAGAATCCTTTGCTCCTCATTATATATCCTTTAACATGGACATGGGGACAGCTCATGCAATGCGAGGGACAGTGGAAAGTGGGTCAGAGACAGGCTGAGAATGCATGCTGGTCCACATTGGTCTATGTCTGTCAAATACACAGCTACGATGTCCCCTACACAGCTCTGAGCAGTGAGCATTGCACGTAGTTCCATGCCTGTACTCATATAAAATGTCATGTCCCTAGCCATGGACACTCCAAACCTGGCCAGTGCAGCACATGCACTCTCCCATGCTGCAGATGCATTGGCACCCCCCCCCCCCCCAAAAAAAAAAGTATGTGGAATCATGGCAAGTTGGACATGGGGTTAGATGTAGAAACAGTTGCTGGCAACACATATGCCACCATACCCTGCCTCCTTGTACTCTACAAACATCCTTGTGACTGTCACACTTGGTACCCATGGGAAACCAATGAAGCTGTCATGCAGCCCCTCTGATGTAACACAAGAAAACACTGAATAGGCTTGCATAGATTCTGGCCATATGAACATAGGCTGTGGCCAGCAATGGCACTTACATGTATGGTACTTTCCCCGCACCCCTACCCCCACCTCAACATTCACCTCCAGGCACTGCCATCCCATATGGTGGCAGGCAATGCAGAGACCAACATGACATCATGTGCTGCATTTCGGCAGCTGGAAGTGTGCAAGCACTATTCAGTGGAAGTGTCCCACTGTCCCAATCAGGCATACAGATGCATTTAGACTCTCATTTGGGGTGATATGTAATGTACTACTGGATGCTTTGGCCAATGATCAGCAAACAGTGTTGAGGTGGTGTTTTCTGTATGCAAATTTGCATGATACATAGCTTCCTGTATGTGCATACACTGCATGGAGCAACATGCATGCAGATAAATCACAGATCCCTACCAGTGTCACCAACCAAGTGAATGGATTGCACATTCACAGAGACCAGCCCTCCCTCGAGCCTCGTTCCCTATAAGCTGCCACTGTGTCAGGTGAGCTGTTGCCATGGATACAGCTGTTCTTGCAGTGGGAATTAATCTGGCCTCTCATCTGTGCGAATAGGTGTATCTTGAGGCCTGGAGGCTGAGTCAGAGATGAGGATTGCAACACACAGACATGTGTCCCTCCTGCTCACACCAGTCAAGCCAGCAGACAATTTGGGAGTTGCACAACAGTGTCATATTGGGAGGTAAGTGTAGGGGAATGCTGTGGGGATGGGCCTTGTTGATGGTGTAACTGGGAATGCATTACGGTGTCACAGTCACAGGTTTCAACTACTTAATGCAAACCAACCTTCTGCTTGTAAATGGTGTCTCACACAGTACATGGGGTTGCTGTATAGCTGATCTGCAGCATGTTGTATGCACAACCATAGTCCCTGGGTACCACATGCATGCACAGTGCATTTCTGAGCCTCATACTACTCTGGAGACACACACAGACAGACACACACACACACACACACACACACATAACCCCACTGTCCAAAAGTGGTGCAGGTTGGCATTCTTACCTGCCCCTTAGGCCTCCTTTGATACTTCACCATTATCAATGCCTGCTCAATGTCCAGGTGCTATTAGCGTACTCTGCAATGCTTGGGCACTGTCAATGCCTGCTCAGTGTGCCAGTGCTATCAGCATGCTCTGCCATCCAGCCATGGTTGGTGCAGTTTCTCATTGTGGCAGATGAGTGTGTGAACTCTTGCTGAACAAAATGTTGAAGATTGCACATGTTGATACTGTAGGAATGGACAGAGAGGGATATCAGAATCCCCAATATGTAATTGAAGATAGACCGAAAGAGCATAGGTATTGTGACCAGATCACAGGTAAACTTTCAGTGACTCGGATCACTACATCCTTCAGCAGTTAGAAACAGCAGACAAGTCTCCAGGATACGTGTGAGTAAATTATTATGGGCAATCGTGTTTGTAAGAGGCAAAAAGTTCATATGATAGATGAATGGAATGTAAGAGCTGTAGAAATTGGGCAGAAAAAAGGTAGCCCTAACTATGAGATGTGTTGTGGATATGGTGATAGTGCCCTGGATTATAAAATAGCACTCTATGACTGCCAGTAGCCATAGTTTGCAGATCCTGTTTGGTGGAACTTTTCAGGAAGATAAAACTAAGGTGGTTACAGTATGAGATAGACCTTAAGGAGCTTGGGAGGTCTTGTGCCAGTCATGAAAACCTAGTATTTAGCTGGTGGCAAGCTAAAGCTGCACAAAAGAGACAGCAGACAGAGGTTTGTGCTTTGAAAGAATTCTGTAATCAGGTTTTTAGAATAGAGGAACAAATGTCTGTGCACAAAGGCAATGTTAAAGAACAAGATAAGTCCTGGGACAAGGACTAGAGGGAGCCCAATAATCTCCCCACAGTCCCTTTTACATATGAAGTTGATTTGCATGCATTGGCCATAACACTGGGGTCAGATGGAAAAGGAGCTGTTCCCCAACAAGGGAAGAACTCCCCGGCAGAAGGGCCAAAATGAATGATTCCAAAGTAAAGCTGGGAGTCACTTTACCAGAAAGGAGTGCCTCTGAGGGGGGGTGGTCACCGTCACGTCCAACTTTATCAGATACATTTTTAGGTGAAAGGCTGGAGACTAAGGTGAAGTAAATGGAGACCCGTGCACAATATCAGCTAAGGCTGAAGGCAGAGATTAAAGATTTTGAGTTTAGATTAGGAATTAGTGTGAGTGGTTGGAAGGGTAGTGCAAATATAAAAGAAATGAAAGGTTACAGGGAGAAACTCAAATCATTGCTCTATGACAAAATAGAATTAATCAAGCAAGTTTTTCATGGTATTACTAAAAAAGTATTTCAGGCTGAGGTTGAAGGAGTGCAAGAAAAGGAGGCAGAAGAGAAGCTAGATGAAGCTAGGGGGCTATACAGAAAGGAATTAAATTCTGGCTTTCAGGTGATATAGATCACTGCCTGCGATGTTGTGTATGATGGAGGAAAGTAATAATTACTTTTTCTATGAAAAAAGCAAAGCCTGTGATAAATTATCCTTTCCGAGGATTTCCACAAGCAAGTGGTGGGCTGGTCACCCTTGCTACAGACTAGTCTCCAGCTGAGGTTTTTCAATTGGCACGGTCCTAGTCCTGACCCTCGTGAAAAACCTGGCCAATGCATTGATTACTGGCACCAGTTGATAGGTACTTATAATCCCACATGGGTAGATTTGCAGAGTTTATTAAAAGCTGTATTTTTAAACCAAATAAATTTGCATGAAATTACACATCCTAATTTTCATGATGATATACAATGGATATAGCCTCAAGAAAATCCTGTTAAAGATTTTACTACTGTAGTTCTACTCAGATGACCACATTCCAGAAAGACCGTAACTAATTACTTAGAGCTATTGAAAAGAAATGTACTCCTGTAAAGGATTTGTCTAAGTTAATATCTTTGAAGCAGAATAAGGATGAAACTGTCTCTCAGTTTCATACTCAAGGGGTATGTTTACAAAGCAGTGGTAGTGGCCTCCATGTGATTTATTTATTTTATTTATTTACATTCTCTTATATACCGTGCTATTCTGCATCAGTGTGGTTTACATTGAACAAACTGAAATTACATTGAACAGGGCATTATAACTTGGAGATAACTATTTTACAGGGAACATGGGCTATGGAGGGTTAAGTGGCTTGCCCAAGACCACAAGGAGCACCTGTGGGACTAGAAACCCCAGTCCTTCCAGACCAAGGTTGCTGTTCTCTAGTGGGATTTGAACCCCGACCTTCCGGCCTGAAGTACCTTGCCCCAACCACTAGGCCACTCCTCCACTCCTTCACTGAATTCAATGGGGCTGCGGCTCTGATATCGCGCAGAGGCCACTACCACTGCTTTGTAAACATACCCCATAGTTGTTTAGCCTTCCATGATTTTTCTTCTCAGAACGAGGAAATGGAAGGGTTTCCTCAATTTTCGTAAATGGCTTACTTCCAGAAGTTAAGAATATTATAGAGATATGAATCTGTGGAGAATGCCTTGCTGTTGTTGTTAAGTGCCGTCGAGTCGGAGTCGACTCATGGCGACCCTCTGGATAGCCATCCTAAATTGTGTTCGGTCTTGAGTCAGGCAGCTCATTGTTGATAGACTGGTACCCGTAGCTGCTGGTATTGTATCGATCCATCTCATTGCTGGCCTTCCTCTTTTGCACTGACCTTCTGTCTTGCCAAGCATGATGTCTTTCTCTAATGATCTCTCTCTTCGCATGATGTGTCCAAAGTACAAAAGTCGAAGTCTTGTCATCTGAGCTTCTAAAGAAAGCTTAGGTTTGATCTCCTCCAGTACCGACTGGTTTGTTCTTCGGGCAGTCCATGGTATACACAGTATTCGCTGCCAGCACCATAATTCAAAGGCATCAATTTTCTTCCTGTCTATCTTTTTCACTGTCCAGCTTTCACATCCATATGATATTATTGAAAATACCATGGCTTGAACAAGTCAAATCTTTGTATGGAGAGAGACATCTCTGCTCTTGAGAATCTTATCTAGGTCTTTCATAGCCATTCTGCCAAGAGCAATACGTCGTCTGATTTCTTGACTACTTGTTGCTTCTTTATTGATAGTTGATCCAAGTAGGTTAAAGTTGTTCACAATTTCAATTTCTTCTCCTTCAACGATGAACCTGTTGATTATGCCAGTTGTCATGATCTTTGTCTTCTTTACATTAAGGTGCAGGCCCATTTTGAGACTATGTTCTTTGATTGTGAGAAGCAAATGTTTCAGATCATCTTCACTTTCAGCCAGTAATGTGGTATCATCAGCATAGCGAAGGTTGTTGATGAATCTTCCACCAATCTTCACACCTCTGTTCTCTTCATACGAGTACAATCCTGCTTTTCTGATGATTTGTTCTGCATATAAATTAAACAGGTAGGGGGAAAGTATGCAGCCTTGTCTTACACCTTTGCTTATTTTAAACCATTCTGTTTCTCCTTGTTCCGTTCGAACTGCTGCTTCTTGATCAATGTACCGATTGTGCAAGAGTACGATCAGGTGTTCTGGTATACCCATGCTTCTTAATGTGGCCCAGAGTTTCTCATGGTTTACACAGTCAAAAGCCTTGCTATAGTCGATAAAGCACAAATAGATATCCTTTTGCTATTCTTTAGTCTTTTCAAGGATCCATCTCACATCCGCAATGATGTCTCTCGTTCCTTGCCCTTTCCTGAACCCTGCTTGCACTTCAGGCAGTTCTTGTTCCAGGTATGGTTGTAGTCTCTTTTGAATAATCTTCAGTAGAATCTTGCTGGCATGTGGGATCAGAGCGATTGTGCGATAATTTCCACAGTCAGTTGGATCACCTTTCTTAAGGGTGAAGAATTTGAGGTGTCTTAATTTTCCTATGACACGTTATTTGTCACCTTCAATTCTGTTTTCAAAGTATTTGACTGAAGTTTTACAAATTTCTGATGTGGATAAGCCATCTATTGATAATTTATATTATGTACCTTGGGCAATCAAGGCTTTGAATAAGGAGGGTAAGGATTGTGATGTTCTTTCCTTAGTAGATAATTTAAATATCTCTGAATATATTGAGTCATCTAATGATGATATACCTACTAGGGCCACTTTGTTGGTTTCTTTTAATTCTGTTTTAGATAGGAATAAGGTTCTACACTTCTATTTTCAGAAAAAGAATGTTTCCTCTTGTGGACAAAATAATATCTTCCCCAACGTTTCTAGGCAGAATCAGGTTTGCCATTCTTTTTGAAATTTCGCTGTAAATGTCTGGTGATGTCGGAGGGGACTAATTGTGTTTTTTGATATATCACAGCTTGAGAATTTTCTTCAGGCATCTCTGGCTGAGTGAGGGGTGTCACCTGGATTACTGAGTGACCAATATTAATGGTTAATCTTGAATCTTTATTATTACTTGTATGTTTCTTTGTTAATCTACATGGAATAATGAGTTTGGTCTAGAAGGGTTTGCAACAGGATGTGTTTTGTTTTCTTTAGTTTTTTTTATTTCCTTTGGCTCAGGTATTAGTTTCTCTTCTTTCTTAGTAACATAGTAAATGACGGCAGATAAAGACCAGTATGCTCCATCTAGTCTGCCCAGCAATATGACAGGAGTAGGTGCACCCCTTCCCATGTCTTTTAGGGAGTAGGTGCACCCCTACCCATGTGTTTGCTTAGTGATGCACCCACCAGGAGCAGGTGCACCCCTCCCCATGTCTTTGTTTCTTTGTTTGTTTAGGGGTGAACACACTGCTCCTACCCCCCATCGCTCCATGTAGGACACCCCTATTTGTTGAGAAATTAGATGGTTCCGTTTATTTTGATTTAATCTTGTTGCTGTAAAGTGATCCACAGTGTCTGTTCCAGGCCACTTTGAATTTCGTCACTGTGTTTGTCCCCACCACCTCCATCGGGAGGGCATTCCAAGTATCCACCACCCTTTCAGTAAAAAAGTATTTCCTGACATTGTCTTTCAATTTACCACCTTGCAGCTTCATGTTATGCCCTCTAGTTTTACAGCTTCCCCGTCATTGGAAGAGGTTTGTTTGTTCTAAAATCTATGTAAGACAGCCTTCCTAAGACTTTTTGACAAACAATTGAAATTGGTCTGTATTGAAATGAGTTTAATTTAGTTGTCATAAACTTCTAGTTATGTTTTAATGTTTGTTACCCCTTGAGTAATCTGATTGACTATACCTTGTATATTGTTATAACTGGAAAGTAAATCACAAATATAATTAGTGATATGAATATGTACAATTGTATTCCTGACAGGAAAAAGAGGTGTGTCTATTAGGCCACATGCTAACATTTGATTAGGTAACTAAACAGAATAAGTTTAGGAATGTAGATGCAAAAATAGAAATATGTTACAAGCTAGCTTGGCCTATATTTAAGTAATCTGTAATAATTTAGTGCTAGCAGTAGATGTAATTAACAGTAGATAATTATATTCAATAATTCCATTTTGCCATTAGGGATAAATAATTGTGCTTGTTTGCAATTGTATGGAATCAAGAGAGATGCTGCAATGGAGAGTTGGGTTTTTACAAATTATATATTGTATGCACTGAATCCTATGGGCCGAAGAAGAAAATTGCTGTGAATGAAGAGAAGTCTGCAATGCTACTGAATGTGGAGACTCCTGGTAGAGATCAGCGATTGCAGCGGGACTACTCAAGTATGTGCAGCAGTGAAGCCTGGGTGGCCAGTCACTGAAAAAGCTCTGTCTAAGACGTGCATGGCATAGCCCGTGGTGAAAAAAGATGCTGCTGAAGAATCTGGAGTGATGACTGCTGTCATGATGTGGGTGACTAACTATTGAAACTATTGAAAGATCCATGAGAAGCAGTTGACCACTGCTGGAAAGGTTAGTGCTTACAGGAATAGTTGGTAAAGCTTTGCTCTCTGTACACATTCTTATAGAGGCTAAGCAAAGGCAATGTCACATGGTTTTGGGTTAATTTACCAGATGATTGTAATATTTTTTCTATATTGTATAAAGTATATTTTATATATAAAGACTTCTTCCAACTAGCAAGATGTAAAAACCAGATGCACCTAGGACTCTGAAGGAACATCTGCAAAAATGAAGCCCACTATAGAAGATTTATTCTGGGACTTGGACATGTTTGAGCGACCACTCTTTTGTAATGATTCTTTATAAAATCACAGGGGGGACTGTAGGAATGGACAGAGAGAGGGATACCAGAATCCCCAATATGTAATTGAAGATAGATGAATTTCTTGATACAGATCTCTATAATGTGCTGATTAGATGAACTTTGGTACAAATAACCATCACTCCCAAGTTTATCTTTTAACCTACTTCTTTTAGTGGCAGTTACAGACACATGATTCACAGAAAACCATGACTGGGATGTAACTATACCAGGCTATACTTTATTCAGAAAGGACAGGGTAGGAAGCAGGGGAGGAGGAGTGGCACTATATGTAAAAAATAATATTAAAGTTTTGGAACTACAGAGCTTAAAAAGGAGAGAGGAGGCACTGTGGGTTAAACTAGAAAGAGGGAAAGAGAAATCTATTTGCATTGGTGTGATATACAGACCTCCCTCACAAGAGGAAGAGGTGGATAGAGAGTTAATTGAAGACATATGCAGCATTGCTAAGAAAGGGGAAGTGCTACTGATAAAGGATTTCAATATGCCAGATGTTGATTGGCACATTCCTGCTGCAGTATCATCTAGAAGTAAGGAGATCCTGGACTCTCTACAGCAGGGGTGTCAAACTCGTCCTGGAGGGCCACAAACCAGTCAGGTTTTCAGTGCATCCCTAATGAATATGCATGAGATATATTTGCATGCACTGCCCCCATTGTATGCAAACATATCTAATGAATATTCATTAGGGGCATCCTGAAAACCAGACTGGTTTGCGGCCCTCCAGGACTGGAGTTTGACACCCCTGCTCTACAGGCAGAACTATTCAGGCAACTGGTAATAGAACCCACACGTGAAGGGGCCATACTGGACTTGGTGTTTCCAATGGTGAAAGTGTTTCTGATGTTATAGTGGAAGATCAGTTTGCATCCAGTGATCACCAGATGGAGTGGTTCAGTATTAGGACTAGGGATGTTAAAATCCATTCAAAAGCAAGGGTCTTAGACTTTAGGAAAACTAACTTTGCCAAGATGGGCCGATACCTCAGGGAGTCGTTAGCAGGATGGGAACAGCTGGGTGATGTAGAAAAGCAGTGGGAAAAACTGAAAGGGGATATTTTAAGGACAACCAACCTTTTTGTTAAAATGGTAAATAAAGGTGAATGGAAAAGGAAACCGCTATAATTTTCGAAAGAAGTAGCTGAAAAACTGAATAAAAAGAGGGAGGCCTTCATAAAATACAAGAGATCACAGAGAGAGGAAGACAGGCATCTATATTTGGAAAAACTTAGAGAACCTAGCAAAGTAGTCAGGAAAGCAAAGATTCAAAAAGAGGAGGAACTAGCCAATGCAGTTAAATGGGGGGATAAGATATTTTTCAGATATGCAGTGAGAAGAGGAAGGGCAAAAGAAGTATTGCCAGACTCAAGGGTGAAGAGGAGGAATATGTAGAAACTGATGAGAATAAGGGGAATTGTTTAACAAATATTTTGGTTCTGTGTTCACAGATGAAAAACCAGGAGCAGGACCTCAGAAAACATCCACAAACAGGAACAGAAGCGAGGGGCATCTTGAACAATTTTCAGAAAACTGTATTCATGAGAAACTAGCTAATCTTAAAATAGACCAAGCAATGGGACCAGATGGGATACACTCTAGAATACTGGGAGACGTTCTAGCAGCTAAACTGACTGACCTTTTCAATGCCTTGTTGGAGTCGGGAGTGGTGCCAAAGAACTGGAGAGAGGCACATGTGGTCCCTTTACACAAAAGTGGAAGTAAGGATGTGGTTGAAAACTACAGGCCTGTTAGTTTAACTTCGGTGGTGAGTAAATTATTGGAAGCGCTGCTGAAAGAGAAAATAGTGAGGTTTCTGAAGGCCAGGGGATTACAGGATCAAAGGCAGCATGGATTCACCAGAGGCAGGTCTTCTCAGACAAATCTGATTGATTTCTTTGACTGGGTGACTAGGGAGTTGGACCGAGGGAAAACCCTAGATGTAGTGTATTTAGATTTCAGTAAAGCTTTTGACACCGTTCCTCACAGGCGACTTATAAACAAACTGAGCACCCTAGGGATGGACCCTAAAGTTACTGCTTGTGTTAGAAATTGGTTGAGTGGGATGTGACAAAGTGTACAAATAAATGGAGCTCACTCTGAGGAGAAGGTTACCAGTGGTATGCCCCAGGGATCTGTCCTTGGTCCGATTCTTTTTAACATCTTTGTTTTTTTTTTTACTGCTTTATTTTCGTTTTATAACAACAAAGGAAAGGAAGACATACAGCTAAAAGACAGATACATACATAGAATGTGATACATACATCAAAGTAAACCCCTGCCACCCCCCTCCCCCCTGCTTCTTCTCTAGGAAACTAATCATACCCGAAGCGGGCGTGTACTGACATTATTGTGTTACAAAACCTAACGGTGATCTGAAACATGATGAGTGTACATTAAACAGACATGTCGGAGCAATGAGCAGATTGTACATAATCATTGAGCATCTGCCATTTAGACAAGCGAGAGTGAGTTTGGGTATGGGGAATAGCTCTCCGAGATATCTGCTCATATTTACTATATAAGCAGACGAGGTTCCACCATTCATTGACAGTAAGTCGAGAGCTATCCTTCCAATTCCTCATAATTAAACATATAGCTATACCCAGCATGAAATCAAGGAGAAAGCGACCCTTCTTAGGAAGAGAGGGGACCTCCGCCACTGAGCGGAGTCCCACAATCTTCCAAGAAAGAGGCTCGTGAAGGTGTAAGATAAATTGAATACGACCCCAGACCCGCCCCCAGTAAACCTGTAGTTGAGGACATTCATAAATAACATGAGCGAGGGTTCCCACAGCAGTATGGCAAGACCAACACTGGTCCCTAGCAGTTGTGTTCCATTTGGCTACTTTTTCTGGAGTATAAAAGCATCTATGTGCAAAAAAGAAGAGAGTTTGGGTAACTGAGGCAGATCGGGAGACCCGCACTACTTTGCTCCAGAAAACGCTCCATTGCACAGGGGTTAAAGTGGTTTGCAATTCGCGCTCCCAGGCTTGTTGGGCTCTACAAGTAGCAGTATCTGTACCCTGACATAATAGTTTATAGAAGTTAGAGGCTACCCCATGTGTACTACTAATAGAGTGAATTAGTTCTGATAGCCCATCCTCAGTAGGGGCAGAGGGCGGCATGATTTGAGCACTTTTGAGGCAGTGTTGAAGCTGCATCAATTGAAAGTAATGTTTCGCTGGTAACGCAAATTCCTTTTGTAAATCAGAAAAGGTTTTCCAGCGAGCTGCAGAAAAGAGCTGTTGGGGTGTCCAGATCCCCCTAGAGTACCAGGGTTTCCATGCTATCGTTCTATTTAGGACTTGAATTCTGGGGTTATTCCACAGCGGGAGTCCGTCCTGAGGACATACGTTAGGGCCCAGAGATAGAATGAGAGTGTTAAAGGCCGCAAGAGTATCGACAATCATTGGGGGATGACGGGTGTCTACTTGATGGGACATACCGGGGAGATGGATCAACGGAATTGGGCTACTAAGCTCCTCTTCTATGTCAAGCCAAACTGGTCTGCTGTCTGTTGAGGCATCTAGCCAGCGGGCACCTTGTTTAAGTAGGAAGGCTTGATGATATCTGAGAAAATCCGGAAATCGGGTACCCCCTAGTTCCTTCGCAGACTGTAGTTTTTGTTTAGCTATCCTTGGTGGTTTACCCTGCCTTAACATCTTTGTTAGTGATATAGCAGAAGGGCTGTCGGGTAAGGTTTGAGTCTTTGTAGATGATACCAAAATCTGCAATAGAGTAGACACCCAGGAAGGTATAGATAACATGAGGAGGGATCTAGCTAAGCTTAAAGAATGGTCTAGAATTTAGCAGCTGAGATTTAATGTTAAAAAATGCAAGGTCATGCATTTGGGCTGCAGCAATCCAAGGGAATGTTGTAGTGGTTGATATGGAAGGACAGATTAGATAGACCATATGGTCATTTTCTGTCGTCATGTTTCTATGTTTCTAAATAGAATAAGATATCACGATCATGAGAGCTTTGTAACTACTTTAAAATAGCTTAAGAACATTGTTAACACAATCATAAAGAGTAAATATAGGCTATGAACTGTATAACCATAGTTCAGTGTAAGTCAACTATAGGTCACTGCTGGCACAGCGTAATTTCTGCAGTTCTGCAGTTATAAATAATTTTATCATAATCAAGTAAATTTCATCTAATACATTGTAATCAGCTCTTACTCTGTAAAAGAATTCTAGCAATAACTTGTGTTATTTCATGTTTATGGTTAATGATGCAGTTACTTCCCCATTTTACTATAATAAAAAGAGCCTCTATAGGGGAAAACTTGTGATCCAACTGAAGTGGAACTGTGCTGTGTCCACAGACCTTCCTGTTGGCTTCCCTTTGAGCTCACAGAAAGAGGAACTTTGTGTTTAAGTGTTTGTGTTCTGTGTTTTACTCTGCTTGAGGGATCAAAGGAGCCCCAAGGTTTTGTGACCAGATCACAGGTAAACTTTCAGATATGGTTCTAGAAGAAACATAGGATAAAGTTAACACACCCAGACATATATTTCCTGATCCACAGGCTGGTCTTGAAACTCTGACCCTTCTCTCCTGGCCATGTGTTTGGAGCCACAGAGCAGTTGTGTGGGCTCCTCATTCCAGGGGTATATATGCGATCATTGTCAGGATGCATGCGGGCATGAGTTGGGGTATATCAAAAACAGCATTGACTCTGCATTAAACTCAGAAAGATAGGTTTGTTCAATTACAGACCAAAAATTTTTTTGAAAAAATTATTATTCTTGAAATGCACGTGAAATCGATATAGACAACCCCTCGGAGGCTAACGTGGTCTCAGTTTACAAAGGAGGGAACAGAAACTTCCGATCCCAACCCGGACTTAACATCAATGACCACACTTTCATAGCCACCGTTTTTTTCAAAATTATTTCTAAAACTGCATTCCAAAAGTAATCCAAAAAAGTGCTTAGCTTGTCGTGATCGGGCTTAAACTCCGACCCGCAGTAAATGGCGTTAGTTCTTCCACACTCCCACGCTCCCGACGCTAACCAGCGCTAGGCGTTTCGCCACTCAAGGTTCTTCAGGGGAGAAACTAAGCTTCTACAATATAAAACATAGTTCAGGTTGGAAAGTGGGGCCATTTATTGAATTTGTGAGCTACAATTATGGAGGGTCCTCTAAAAGAAGACATTTTCAGTTTCACTGAGGAATTCATTTCCAAATTATGTCAGGACGCTACTCCTTTTTCCATGGAGCAAGGTGCTTTAACAGGAGAGGCATCTTCTAAATGGGATGATCTATTGAAGCTCCAGAAGAAAAGGGTACGAATGGAGCTGCACAGGTTATCCCTCATTGAATACCTTAGGCGGCGTCATATACCACGAGGTCTGAGAATTTATAAGGAGCCCAGGATGTTTATGTCTGATGCTGGCTTTGTGACAAAATGGAATTTAATTTTGAACAAATGCTCGTTTGATCTAATGGTGCATATAGTAGAAACAACTCAACAACATCTTTTGGTGCTAATAGCGGATATTGAAGCACTAATAGCTTCATTGAAGGTGGATGAAAAAAGTGAGATTTATGAGGATAAATTTAAGATGATACAAACACAAATGACGACAGTTCATAATGAAGTAAAACAAACTAAGGAGAAGAAGTTGCTGCGAGATTATACAGATTACACCAAGGGATATGTATATCCCTGGATGAATGTCAAACGTAAGCTGTCCACTAAGAGAAGGCAGGTCACCTTTGAAAATACTTCGGAGGACACAGGTTCTACAGATTCAGAAGCGCTATCCCGTCAAAAGGATTTTTTGGAGGATACCACCAAAGAGAAGAAGAAGAAGAACGACATCACTCGCAACAAAACTGCTTCGGTGGATCGTCCGCGGCGACGAACGGATCGTTAGTAGTGAATGTTGCAGGAATAGAGTTGTCACAGGAGATGCAGGCAGTATTGGAAAAGGGGTTATCATATGTACCTCAGATTAAGTTTGATTTTTTTCGTTTCCGAGTGGATTTGGAGAAATTTATGAGGAAGTTGAATTTAAAGGTGTTTTTTGCTCAGAATGAGAGTACACGGCAAGAACCGGTTATGGAAGGATCCACCACTCCACTTTCTAGGATTAAGCTCCCATTAAAATCTAAATGGACCCCGCCGGGTCCTTTACATCCTTCCCTAGTCTTATATAGAGATTTGATAATAAGAGACATGATGCAGGCTATGGGATCCCAGCGGACTTCATATACCACTTTAACATCTAGAGAATGTCAAGCCTTGAAAAAATTGCAATCGTCTACAGACATTGTTATTAAACGAGCTGATAAAGGAGGGGCGGTGGTGATCTGGAGTAGGCAACAGTATCTTGAAGAAGCTCATCGGCAATTACAGGATAGGACGGTTTATGCCATTTTAGGATTGGATCCTACCAATCAGCTTCGTGATAAGATCAGTAGTCTAACTAAGAAGGCCTTGGAAGACAGTGTCATTTCAAAAAAAGAATGTACTTTTTTGAATGTGATTGAACCAACTCTACCCAAGTTTTACCTTGTGCCTAAAATACACAAGGATATACAACGGCCGCCGGGCCGTCCAATTGTTTCTACTCGGGGATCCTTATTAGAACCGTTATCAGTTTTTTTAGACTCATATCTCCGACCATTAATGCCTACCATTTCGTCATATGTGAAGGATTCTACACATTTCCTCCAGATTTTACATGAAGTTGATGACCTTGCTTCTGTGGCAGAAGTGATGTTAGTAACGTTTGATGTCACCTCCCTGTACACAGTGATCCCGCAGAAGGAGGCTCATGAAGTAGTTGTGAGAGCATTGAGGGAGCGTGATGAACTGTCAGTGGCAATGCTCACTTTTTTGTCTACACTAGCTGATTTAGCCTTGTTCAACAATTTTTTTATTTTTGAACAAATCTTATACCATCAAATTGCTGGTGTAGCAATGGGTGCTACTTGCGCCCCCTCCATCGCAAATTTGTATATGCAGCGATTTGAGCGTCATTGGTTATCTAACTGTCCATACCAGGCTTCATTGAGATTGTGGAGACGTTATATTGACGATATCTTTGTGTTATGGCTAGGTGATCAGAACTCTTTGCAACAATTTGCTACTTGGCTCAATGCCTGTGAGCCGAATTTGCATTTTTCAATGGCTTACAATGATACTCAAATTTCGTTTCTTGATATTCAAATACAGAAGACATCTTCTGGATGGAGCACCTCGGTGTTTCGTAAAGCCACTGACAGAAATACCTTACTTCATTATTCCAGCGCTCATCCTTTATGGCTGCGTGAAAGTTTGCCTTTTTCTCAGTTTGTTCGGTACCGCCGGAATTGCAGTACTCTTCAACAATATCGTCAACAAACAGTTAAGTTAAAACAGAATTTTCTACGACGAGGTTATCCTCCTCACACTATTAAGGCAGCCCATACTAGAGCACGGTTTTTAAATCATGATTTATTATTACAACCTAAACGTCCTAATGAAGCAGTGGAAGATCATATTAATTTTATCACTGAATATTCTCCATTAAGTAAACATTTACGAGCGAGTGTGTCTCGACATAAAAACATTTTATCAGCTATACCAGGCCTTCAGATGTATCGGACCCGATGTGTTTGGCAGCGACAACAGAACCTTAAGGATTTGTTAAGTCCGGCAGTCCTTCGATCCCCCTTTACTGGTGTGGAACAGGGAGGTGGCCATAAGGCATGTGGTGACTGCTCCATTTGCTGTGTGACTCAGGAATGTGATAGCTTTAGTCACAATGGACGAGAGTATAAGCTGCGGACATCTACCTCTTGTGGGTCTGCGTATGTGGTTTACTGTATAAGGTGTCCCTGCTCCCTGCTTTACGTTGGGAAAACCACTCGTGCATTCCGGTTAAGGATGAATGAGCACAAGAGTAAGTTAAAGTGTGGTCGGATGGAGGCACCTATTGTAGAACATTGCGTAACCTGTCAACATACTTTTACTGATTTACGATGTTTCTGCATTTTACAATTACAACGTGCACATGCAGGCCGCACAAAAGACGAATCTCTGCTGTACATTGAACAGAAATGGATACATCTTTTACAGACTGTGACGCCCTTAGGTTTGAATGCCCGAGTTGAATGGGAGGCGTGTCTGTGATGCAAGTATCAGCTGCAACCATTCATTCTTAACTCCATAGTATTTAACGACGCAAGCGTGATATCCCACACTTCCGTTTAGCAGTTCAGCAGTTGTCTGTGGTGGGAACGCTAGCGTGTTAATGAAAAAGTGAGTAATTATAGTCTCCTGCATTATCTACAACAAACTGGTAATTGAATGTAAGAAAGTGGTGTCAACCTGAACTATGTTTTATATTGTAGAAGCTTAGTTTCTCCCCTGAAGAACCTTGAGTGGCGAAACGCCTAGCGCTGGTTAGCGTCGGGAGTGTGGGAGCGTGGAAGAACTAACGCCATTTACTGCGGGTCGGAGTTTAAGCCCGATCACGACAAGCTAAGCACTTTTTTGGATTACTTTTGGAATGCAGTTTTAGAAATAATTTTGAAAAAACCGGTGGCTATGAAAGTGTGGTCATTGATGTTAAGTCCGGGTTGGGATCGGAAGTTTCTGTTCCCTCCTTTGTAAACTGAGACCACGTTAGCCTCTGAGGGGTTGTCTATATCGATTTCACGTGCATTTCAAGAATAATAATTTTTTCAAAAAAATTTTTGGTCTGTAATTGAACAAACCTATCTTTCTGAGTTTAATGCAGAGTCAATGCTGTTTTTGATATTCTCAATACTCTGTGGAAAGTGGGGCCATTTATTGAATTTATGAGTTGGGGTATGCCTATGTCTGCTTAGAACTCTGCAGATTCTCTGCCATACTTATCTGACAAGGTATGTTTGGCAGGTGTGGGTGAGGGACATCTTATTAGATCTGTATGTTGCACTGCCTTGCTATGCTGCTGGTTCAACTGATATTCATGTCTTACATATGGGATCTGGCCAGTCAAAGATGCAGGCCATGCTATATGAAAATACACATTGCAGACCATGGGTGTACTAGCCGAATGCCAACATTCCCATTTCCTGGTGTGTGCTTGTGGGGTAGTCATGGAATAATCTTGTATCTTGCAGCTTATTTAGATTCACATGTGGCTCAGATGGTTCTTACTGAATGGGTACTTACTTCTGATGGGGTCACAGCTTCACACACAGATTGTGGTCATCATTTGGCAGATGAGGAGATAGGATGGGCATTTTTCTTCTGACATGGGCTGTTATCATATTGCATACTATTCCTGCTTCAGTGGCATATTTTACCCCCCACATGCACATATCCACTTAATATGTGCTGGTGGAGGGCATCCTAATCCCAGGGCCATCCCATTCACTCGGCAAACTAGCCGGGTGCAAGGGTCCAACGATCATGGTGAACAGCATGCCAGCCATTCACTCCCTCCCTCGCTGCCATCGCAGCACAGCAGCCACTTCAGTGCTACAAGCAGCCTCATTGTAGCTGCACACATACAGCAAGTCACCTTGCCATTCCTGCCCCCCTCTACCAGTGGATGTGGGCAGGTGTACTGCTGCCTCAGACCTCGGTAGGGAGGGATCACCATGTGTTTTGCTGTATCTGCTACTCACATGCTTGCCATCCCACTGACAGTCACTGGAACCCGTGCAGGGTAACACCCTGTCACATATGATCAAAATCTTTACCCCACCAGCATTTGCTCACTGCATATTCCAAAGCTTTTTGTCGGACTACATTCATCAAAGCTGCTATCACAAGCTGTTTGTAGCTTAATAGTCCCTTTTTCTCTGGTCAGCTTTTGATTTTTCAATTTTCTTATTTTCTCTCTTTTTGATAAACTTTTTCATGCATCAGCTTTATAATGCAAATGCAATATGTGCCTTTGAGTCAATGCTGACTCCTGGCGACCCAGAAGCACCTGGGTTTTCTTGGCAGTGTGACTGGAAGTAGATTGCCAGGCCTTTCTTCCAAGGCAATGGAGGGTTGAGTGACTTGCCCAAGGCCACAAGGAGTACCAGTGGGAATTGAACCCTGGTTGTTTGGTTAACAAGCCAGTGTTCTAACCACTAGGCTACTCCTCCACTCCAGCTTTATAATATTCCATTTTAAATGTGGTCCATATAAAATTCAGTATCGTTTTCTTAAACAACAATGTCTTTCAGTCTTCCACACTTTTAGAAATTCTCTTTTCACCTTTAATAACAACTGTATATTCACTGACCACGACCATTGCATTTCGAACAGTTTTAACTTATTCTGCTTCAGGGTCTAACAGTTTTCTCTACACAGTTCTTAACCGCACTTACCTTTTTTCAAAGGATGCCTTCATTCACCGTCCAATTCCACCAGGATCACATGCTGTTTCCTCATGAGCTTCCCAGACCTTCTGACAATGGCTTTGGCGTTTGTGCTTTATATATAGCAAATAACCACTCTCCTCTTCACCCATTGGTGCCTCAATACCCAATGAAATCAAAGACCCATTATTCCCTATTATGACATCATTCTCCATTCACAAACATCCTCTCAGATTACCATAGGGTGGGAATTCCAAACCTAGTTCCCTAATCCTACACAGTGGACCACTCTTATCTGCCTATTTAAGCCAGCGGGTATCACAGTATTCAAAGAGAAAATCCAGTACTGTTTCCTGTAATTAAATTTTCCTTCTCTATTACCACCCTGCCAACTTAAAGGAACATGATCCAGAATTTGCCATCTAAGATCAGTGAATGAATGGTGAAACAACACACAGTGTTCCACCATCGGGGCTGACAATGTTTTGGAGGATATCCAAGACCGATGTTCTCTTAAACGCTGGAAAAAAAGGTCATCCCACATAGATCTTATCACAAGGGCATAAAAGGCCTTATACCACAAAAGATGTATGACAAGATGTCTTCCATCGTGAATAAATTAGTTTTTCTTCTCCCGGGGGTTTCCATGACTCGCCCCTGATTGCTAATGGGTAAAAATCACATCCCCACAAACATCATGAATTCTTTCCTCCAAATTTAATTCTTCTTCAGTATTCCAGGTGACCGAGTGGCAAAAAAAATTGGCAATTTTATTTATTTAACCATTTTTTTATACCGCTTTGTCCTTCACTCAGAGCGGTTTACATTGAAACTCAACATTGTACATGAAACAAATAAACAATATATAAGAATCCTCAAACAGGGGAGGGGGAGAGAGGTAACAGGATTAACTATGTACATGGTCATTAGTGCATGACAAAACTATATACATTTTGTTGTGTCGTGTTTTTCAGGTTGGTTATACATGGCAATGGGTCCAATCTGGAGATTGTGTAAGGTCTTCATTCAGATGAATTAGGTGATATGTCCCAGATGATCTGTGTAAAGAAGCGTTCTCAGTTTCTTTCTGCAATGTTCCGGCCGCACTTATAAGCCACTATCGGATGTTCTTGAAAACAAGAAAGTCCCTGTAAAATTTTCCAATATTTATCTATAATAGCCGCTATGTTTGGGGCCTTTATAGAGAATGGTAAAACACAAACTATTTTTTCTTCCTCCAAATGCTGTCGAGGCAATAGCAGATGTTCTCTGTGCACATTCAACCCTCTCTTATAGGCTATATCAATCACTGACTTGGGATATCCATGATCCATGAAACGCTGAATATATTTTTTTGCTTGACCTATATATTCCACTTTATCAAAACATATTCGGCGTAATCACAGAAATTGACTCATAGGTAAGCTGCATTTCAATCAAACAGGATTTTATTTATTTATTTATTTGGTTTTATACCGCACTATTCACGATCAGCACGGTTTACAAAATAACAACATCTTACATGGAACAGTTTACACTGAACATATTACATGGAACAGATTACCTTGAACATTTGAACAAGATATAAAACAATTAACTTATTTACATGAATAGATCAGTAATAGATCATACACAGTAGCATATGGGGAACTATTTACAGTCTGTCAGAATCTTGAGTATGAAATTGATGGACAGGGCTTTAAGTGACATGGTCGAAAGCAAGATGAAATAGGTGTGTTTTGATTGCTTTGCGAAAGGTGGCCAAATCTGAAATGAGATGAATAGGAGCAGGTAGAGAGTTCCATAGTAGAGGGGCGAAGAGGGAGAAGGCTCTGTTCATGGAGAATTGGGAGCTTTCTCTAGCTATGGATGGGATGGTACGAGTGTTTACCATATTTGTTCTTCTTGTTCTGTTGTTAGGAGTCCAATGTAGGAGATCTTCCAGTGAGGATGCAGATAGGTGATGGAGAATTTTAATTTTAAATGTTATCAGGAGAATTTTGTACTTGAGTCAACTGCTTATTGGGAGCCAGTGAAGATGGATTAGGAGAGGAGTTACACATTCATATCTGGAGGCTCCATAAATGGTTCCTGCAGCAGTATTCAATGCTAATTGTAAAGGATGGAGAGAATATCCAGGAAGCCCAGGCAAGATGATATTTACATAGTCAAAGAGCTGAGTGATAAGGGCTTGGAAGTCCGTGCGGACATCAGTAGGGTAAGAGATGACAGAGTGAATGTATTTTATGATGGACAGCCTTTGTGATATTGCTTATATGGGGTTCCATGTTTAAGGACTATCCAGAGTGACGCCCAGATATCTAACCTCATGATTAGACTTCAGATCAACATTCTTAACCTGCAGGGTTGTCAAGGGTATGAATGTTGGGACTTTTGTGACAAAAAGGACTTCTGTCTTTTTATAGTTCACTTTCAGGTTATGCACAGCTAGCCAGTTGGAGACAGCATTGAAACAGTCGATGATTCCAGTGAAGTTTGGGTTTTCTGTTGAAAAAGGAGTGTAGAGAAGCACATCATCTGCATAGATGTGATAAAGAATGCCGAAGGACTGTATGATTGTACATATCGGTTATAAATATATGTTAAATAGCAAGGCAGATAGGGAAGAGCCCTGCAGTACTCCTTGTGTTTGCTGATACATATCCGATGTTTGATTGCCCATAGACTTGTCGTTGCCGATCTGTTAGATATGAACGACACCAATTTAGAGCTGAGCTCCGAATGCCCTTAAGCTTCATCAGATTAATCAGATGGCTGTGACAGACTGTATCAAAGGCTGAAGCAATATCCAGGAATATCAAGATAAAGCCTTGTTTCGGATTATTTAAGCCTAAAATCAGATTATCGAATAAGGATGTGAGCAAAGTCTCAACACCATGATGTTGTCGAAAACCATGCTGTTACGGATCAAGTGGAGTGTGGCAATCAATATGGTCTTGTATTTGTTGCTGTACTATCTTCTCCATTATTTTAGACAAGAAAGGAAGACTAGATATGGGATGATAGGAGTTTGGGTGATGGCTTGTATAAAGTAACAAATTATTTCGAGACACAGGTTTTTCATATAGGATAGTTTTCAATGTTGACCCAGACTTTTCAATAAAAATGTCCAAGAAAGGAATTTTATACTAGTCAAACTCATAATTAAACTGTAAATTTGTCTTCTGTTCGTTTAACCATTGTACAAATTCCTTTAGTTCCCTTTCAATTCCCTACTAACGGCAAAAAACATCATCCAGAAACCACTTCTAAATGCGTATATTGGACATCCAGCGGGTCTTATCCAAGAACTGTTCCTCAAACGCAGCTACATATAGAGTCGCTATAGTGGGGTCAACTGTTGCCCCATTGCAATACCATAAATCTAATGGTAATACTAATCCTTATAACAAAAATAATTCTCACAGAAGATGAATTGTAGCAACTCCAAGATGAACTCCTTTGATAACCTTGCTAAGAAATCTATCTGCCAATCCACTGCTGCTAACCCCTCCAGGGCTTCCCACTGATCTACATTCATATATAAAGCCTTTATATCCAATGTTGCCATCACATCCTCTGCCCTCATAGAAACCAAAGATGCTAGAAAGGTCATCATCTACATTGTGTCTTTTATATAGGACCTTGCCTTCCCGACCATCGGATTTAACAACTGATCCACAAAAGCAGACAAAGGTTCCAACACTGAATTTATGCCTGCCACAATAGATCTACCCGGGGGAACCTGAAGATTCTTATGGATTTTGGGTACCGTGTAAAAAATGGGTGTAGATGGCGTCTTGTTACACAAAAGCTTTCTTGAGGAGTCAGAAACCTTGAAGCTAAGCCTTGCTTCACTAGGCTCTCCACTTTTTTCATAAATTCCTCTTTTGGATCTCCTGAGAGGCAGCGATAGTAAAACTCATCATTTAGCTGATTCAATATTTCCTTATCATATTGTGAGAGCCTAGTGAAGCAAGGCTTAGCTTCACCCACATGACACCTCCTTTACCAGTTTGGCAACATCAACATAATGCCCTTTCATAATAGGGCACCATGCTGTTGCTGCCAATGGAGTACTACTATCACAAATTTGGGAACTCTGCTGGGTGAAGCACATTGCATACACTGACATAGGCTCTCTCCCCTTTCCACGAGCTTTCAGATGCATTAGGTTCCCTGTTTAGGGAGCTCTAACGAACGATAACACAACCCTACGGTAAAAGAGCACATGCTATCCCCGCCCACTCTCCACCTCCTTTCACTTTAATGCTGATGGCCCTGTTTCTGCATGTCAATCCAGCATTATCAGCGCTTTCCGCAGTGTTAACTGCTCATGGCCGTTGATAACGCACATTAACGGTGCACTTGCTCCCTTACTGCCCTTTAGTAAACATATCCCTTAGGCTTGCAGCAAATGGAACAACATTCAATGAATATTTTAAATGTATCTGCTATTTTGGAGACCTCTGAGACTGAGATTGCAGTTCTAAGAACTTTGCTTGTGACTTTAGCTTTAGCCTCTGATAGGGAATGGCTTATGAAGATTTTCTTTAAAACCAAGGAAACTTCGAAGATTGCGGCAGGAAGGAGCGCTGCGTGAACCGCTTGAACACTGGTTTCTGAGACAAGGAGTTGCTGCAACCAGTGTTATGGGATGCAGGAAATGCAAGCAGCTGTATCTACCCCTGGGTCCTGCTGTGAGGAGTACTTCTGGTCAAAAGACATTGGCATCTTGTGGGTTCATTAGCAGTGCTGGAGCGACGTCTTCACCAGTGCCAGTAATGGATCTCCCGTCTCCAGGTGCTTCAGGCTTCAGGTGTGCAACTCTCCCCGGAGCTGTGAACCCCCCCCCCCCCCACACACACACACACACACACACTGAGACCTGGAAGTGAATGGCCAGGTGGAGTTGTGCTTCCCTCCGGCTTGCCGATGAGCATGCCATTGAAGGGGAGTGAAGGGGACTCTCCACTGGCAGGGTCAGCGTCTTCGGCTTTTGGGACACAATGTAATGGTGCTGGTGTGGTGGTGTCCCTGGCAGAGAATGCATCATTGGTGCAGGCTGGAGCTTTGATATCTTCTGGAGTTCAGTTGGTAAAACCTGCGGTTGTAAGTCTGGCTGCACTGTGGGAAGCAACTGCAACAATGAATTCTTCTCTTACTTCTTTTACGATTTCCTTGTGTGTTGAACTGAATGGCGTTAGGACTGTTTCTTCTGAGATTTCCTCGTTGCAGGAACAGCAGGCAGAAAAAATCCTCCTTTTGGAGCAGGAGCTGGGTCATCTCCAGGGTTTAGTGGAAACCCAGATTAAGGACAGATTGGTGTCTCAGAGGAAGATGGAATATTTGGAGAATCACGCTCGGCGTTGTAATATCAGATTTTTGAATTTTCCAAGAACTCTTGTGTTAATCAGCTGCAGAGATGTTGAGTAAATATTTTGCCGAGGTGTTGCATCTTCCTCAGGAACATTTTTTACCTGTAATCCGGACTCAATATCTGTCTATGGGGGCTGGGGACCCTGGGATTGTTCCCGATGCTGTCTCCTTGGGGTGTGGTGACCTAACTGAGTTCTTGAAAAACTTTTTGGAGGTGGTTACAGGTAGATCTACCCTGCATGTTAGCCTGGCTTTAGAGTCAGATAAAGCTTTAATTTTCCGCTCTTATTTTAGAAACTTCAATCAGCCTTTTCTGGGCTCTCAAGTTAGGTTATTTCCTGATTTGGCTAGGGGTTCTCAGTTGCGAACAAGGGTGTTCATGGACCTGCGGCCTAGGGTCCTGGCCTTGGGGTTTCTTTTCAGTTAAAATTTCCTGTTAGATGTTTTATTTCCTATAAAGGTAAGGTTTATGTGGTTTTTGAACCCAGACAACAGTTGGAGTTTCTATGTGCTAGAGAATAAGTGTGCAGTCTGCTGTTCCTTCTCATATGGCTGACGTGTAAGACTTTACCTGCCTTATTTTCCTTTCTTTTTGGAAGCTGTCCCTGCCTCCACTATGAATTTGTTTCCTTTTTTCCCCCCTCATCTTGTTATTTCCTATATTGTGGACCAAGTAGGAATGGATGTTTATTTCCTTTTTTTCCTATTTTTCCTTGTTATAGCATTATTAACTATTACACTGGTCAACATTGAAATCGTTACTGACTTTAAAAGGCCCTAATCTGTAGTATCTCGGTGAGCTGAACACGAATATAACATTAAAAAAAAATTATTGGCTCTCATTTTGAAGATATTGCATGTAGTTCATTTTTGACGTTTCACCGTGTAAATTTATCCAGTAGGACATCAACAACATCCCAGATAAGCCTTGAATGATTAATATTGCATCACATTGCATAATACCAGCATGCACACATCATCCAGAGTTGATTGCATCATTTTCTGATGCAATGCAATACTACTGCCAGATGGCTGCTGAAGCCATCTGACGTCAGCAGTGTACTATATGCAGTCGGAAAGGAAAGTAATCTGGTATTCTGTTCCGATACTGAAAGCCTCATGAATGCCTTAAAAATCACTCATGACCCACAAGACTGGAGACTATTTATAGACTCTTCGAAAATGAGTCTGAAGGCTGTGCTTTTGAACAATGGAAACCGTCTTCCATCTATTCCAGTAGCGCATGCCGTCCACATGAAAGAGACATATGATATCTTAAAGCATCTACTGACTTCCATTAACTATAACAAGTACAGATGGCACCTCTGTGGTGACTTGAAGGTAGTTGCCTTTTTAATGGGACTGCAACAGAGATATATAAAATACATGTGTTTCTTATGTGAGTGGGATAGCCGAGCAAGGGAATGGAACTACTTGCGGAAGGAATGGAATCGCAGGCAAAATGTAACAGTTGGAGAGAAAAATATCCAGCACCCAGCTCTGGTTGAGACTCACAAAATCCTGCTACCACCCCTTCACATCAAACTAGGTTTGATGAAAAACTTTGTGAAAGCCATGGACCGCACTTTGCCAGCTTTCTAATACCTGCATGGAAACTTCCCTCGACTCAGCGAAGCAAAGATTAAAGAGGGAGTTTTTGTGGGTCCTCAGATTCAAGAGCTCTTCAAAGATGACCGGTTCAACAACTTGCTGTAGGGTGATGCGAAACAAGCATGGAATGCTTTTCGCCTAGTGTCAACAAACGTTCTCGGGAATGTTAGGGCAGAAAACTACAAGGAACTAGTAGAAGACATACTGATGCAGTATCAGAAACTTGGCTGCAATATGTCTCTAAAGATCCATTTCCTTGATTCCCATCTCGATTTCTTTCCTGGCAACTGTGGTATGGTTAGTGATGAACAGGGCGAACGTTTTCACCAGGATATCGCAATGATGGAGCAAAGATACCAGGGAAAATGGTCCACTACAATGCTGGCTGACTACTGCTGGACACTTCCCAGAGAAGCTCCCGAACAGCTGTACAAGAGACAGGCGAAAAAATCTAAGAAGTAGTCTATGACTTGTTTTTTTACAGGTATTAACCGAAGGCCTATTATATTTACTATTGACATGCATTTTGTGATGTGAACATTAATTCTTGTAGATTACAAAAAACCTAGAGCCAACTTTGCAATTTCACTGTCATATTCGTGTTCAGCATATAAAAATTGATAAGAAATGACTATTTTTATTTCAGTAACATGACTTTTGTAAAAATTTGTTGACCAATCTTTGCATTCATGGAATGTTCTTTGGATGTGTAAATTTGAAAGTAATAAATATTAAATTTATTTATTTATTGATATGCATGTGAGATTATTTCCTGATATTGCTAAAGAAACACAAAAGAAGGAGTTTCTCCTACTGAAGTTGGGAGTTGCCTAGCTGGGTGCTTTGCTTTTTTCTTAAATACCCATGTCAATGTATAGTTAAATTGAAATCTGTGCAATATACAATTGATTACCTTTATTAATATTGGAAAACTTTGGTAGTTCCCCCAGTGCTACCCTTTTGAACTGCAGTTAGTGGTTTATGGCCTACGTTAGGGCTGTGATTTGCTTATTTGATGTCTTTTGGTGATATCGTATCTTAGTGATAATCCTTATTTGCTCCTCTCCTGTTCTATTGGGGACTAGATTGAAAATGAGCTTATTTTCTATTTATGTTAATAGTATTTTTTTACTCTTGCACATTTTTATTATCATTTTCTAGCTCTGTACAAGTGTATATTGCTTAGTGTTGTAAATTTAAATCTATAAATAAAAAATAAAAAAATGTTATTTTTCTTTCTAAAATCAGTCAAACAGTTCTCCAAAGAAGCCATCAATCTTTTTTGGATGTCTACAACATATTTTAGCATTTCTGTCTCTCACGCTCTCTCTCAAAAAATTATTTAAATATTATAAAACAAAAAAGCATTTTTTCAAAAAAAATCATAAAAGGTTTCTACTGCATCCTAAGTAATATAAGGAACAGTAAGCCATAACTCTTTAGAATGCTAACTACCTTAAGGAATTATGTTAATTTTAAACACATTGTTTTAGAATCTTTTAAGAGATTATTTACCTTGAAACCTATTATTGATTTGGTTGCATAGGTGAAGAGATTTCCTTTCAGTGCACAGACTGAGCCCTTTGCTTTGAACTTGCTATTGACTTACCTAAAAACTACAAACTGGGAACATGTTTCCCAATCGAATTGAGGAATGCATTAAGGGCTTCTGTCCGTGTCATTGTATAATTTAATAAAATGGAAACAACCCATCTTTGCTGAATTGTGCTTTCACTGATAAGATCAAAGAGGTTTAACTGTTATTGGGTTTGGAGCTGAAGAGACTCTAAAGTGATCTCTTCAGAGCTCAACAGAAACATCAAAATGGAAGTGAAATCACCCCTTAAGAACTTCAGGTATAGAGATGATATATTCTTCTCCACTTCACTGCATCTCTATATATTGTTTACAAAGACTTGTTGATCTTTGAAATATATGTACTCATTCATCTCTATTTTTTTATTTCCCCTTTTTAGAAGATAACACAAGCATAGATATATACCAGGTGTGCACAAGTTCAATTCTCGAGAGCCACAGTCTAAGGGGTATGTTTATTAAACTGCGTTAGTGTGATTCGCGTTAGGAGCCGCGGTAGAGACAAAAATCCCAAATAAGGACATGGGCGGTACATCGTTACCGATAACGCGTGTTACCAGGTGCCATAAATGAACGAGCGCTACATGGCACGTTACCGCGCGTTAATCCTAAGAAGGCGCGCAGGCATGCAAACACAGCAACAGAGCTGTAGCACAATGGTTACAACACTGACTGATGGTACAGGGGTCATGGGTTTGATTCCCCAGTGGGCCTAATGTATAAGGCTGGCTGAGGCATCACCCTTTACATTTAAGTAGTGACTGTTGAGGCATTTGACTTGTATTTTAATTAGTGCTGCCAGCAAACACACCCTCACGGTGGCATAACCTAAGGTGCCGCATAAGGCACCCCATAATGCACTCCATAGGGCACATTATAACGTGTACTGTCCGCCAAGGCACCCTATAATGTCCCCTCCAGGATAGGGTTAACCCACCCGTACCCATGATGCACCGCACATGCAAATCAGCAGTCGAGAGATGGGCACAAGATTGGGTATGCACCCCCACAGCACCTCGGCCTGGTAGGGGGAACAGACCGTGTGTGGTACTGCCACAGAGTAGCCACAGACAGTCACATTGTGCGGGTACTGTGCCCACCCTGAGGTTGAGGTGGGGAGCCCAGCACCAGGTCCACAGCACCTTTCATGGCTGAAATACGCCATGCTGCAGGTCCCCATCAGTGTGTGATAGGTAGTTCCGTTAGACACACCTAGGATACATCTGTGTCCTGCTGTATTTCTCAGTCATGTCTAGTCCTTATGGGCGATGATGCACCCAGAATAGTGCATATCCTGTGTTGGTGCTATGGTTACCTGCTGTAGGTGAAGGGGGTATGGACCCATAGGCAGATTATGTACCACCACACAACCCACCCTCTGGGGCTCAGGGTGGGAAACAGGATCACCCACCAATAGATCCACATTCTACCTCCCTGCAATGGTAGCAGTAGAGGGGACCATCAACCCAAGTCCTGCTGGGGAACAGACAGAGCGATACATATCCATAACACAATAGCAGACAGACGGCAGGCCTGGAAATGCTCAGCTGCTCCCCACCATTATCTGATATTCTCCAGCAGCAAACCTCCAGCCACTGCACCCTGCAAGATGTTCCAGCAAGACACATACTAGCTGCAGACAGTCTGCCAGCTAGTCCATAGTGCATGGTCCTGGAGAAGATGCATGTACCCAGAACGGGGATATCAGCATACACACCAAGCAGATAAATCAGTGATTGGGCCCCAAAAGGAAACCCATAAACATCACATGAGAGAAATGCTATATAGCACTATGGGGGAACCTAGCCATGCCATGGTCACTGCTCAGTCAGGGTGAGAGTGACGTCCCAGCAGGACATGCTATGGCCACCCTGTCCGTGTAGGTGGTGGCCAGGCACTACAATGTCCGAGCCATTGCCCTATGCCGTGTGCAGATGCATCCAGGCCAGGACACCCTATCCAGGCTATTCACACGGTACCTTGCTCCTCATTATGCACATTGGCAGGCCAATACTGGCAACAGTGCTAGCAGTGTGGGCTGTGGAGGGTGTTGGCAGCCACCACACACTGGATAGACAGACACACACTCCCCACACCTGTGCCAGCATTGTGCAACTATAGAGGTGTTGGGCAGCCCAGTGCAGGCATGGCTATGGTACGCAATACTGTAGGAGTCACTCCCCAGGTTGGTAAACACTGTCAGACACAAGACCTGTAGCACACTCCACAGACATCAGAAAGGTTGCTATGATGCAGCTCACTCAGAAAATTGTACTTAACTTAGGAATTGCTATCTGCCAGTAATCATAGCAACCTTTTGATAGATGTGTACCATATTCCCAGGTTTAGGGTGGCATTACTAAGGTATGCAAGTGCTAGTATTGGGAGATGCACGCAGAGCCCAAAGTCCTGCCTCTCCAGGAGGCTTTGGATAATGGGGCCTGTGGGTGCGGGTGTGTCTGCCCCTGTTGGCTGCTGCTTTACGGCAGAGGTTCCCAACTCCAGTCCTGCGGTGCCAAACACTGTTCGGGTTTTCATGCTGTCCCTCATGAATATGCATGAGATACATCTGCATACCATGGGGGTGGCGCATAGAAATGCAGCACAGGCATCTTTATTAGAGGCAGCATGGAACCGGAATGGTGTTTGGCCCTCCAGGACTGCATTTGGGAGACTCTGCTCTAGGTCATGTGCATGTTTATGGTGTCTGTGCTCTGTAGGGTAAAATGTAGGTGTCTTGGGCATGTTTACGTCATCTGCAATAAAGGTGCTGTCTGTATTAGAACGTTGTAGTAGTGGGTAAAATATGGAGACTGGGTTGACAGGAACCACAG
Organism: Ichthyophis bannanicus; assembly: GCA_033557465.1. Classification (NCBI taxonomy): domain Eukaryota; kingdom Metazoa; phylum Chordata; class Amphibia; order Gymnophiona; family Ichthyophiidae; genus Ichthyophis; species Ichthyophis bannanicus. Next base: position 615,425,096 of record CM066035.1, read on the forward strand.
CTGGGACTTGAACCTGTGACCTTCTGCTTCTGAATACACTGGTTTTGTGCACTGCACCACCTTGTTGTCACAGAATCAGTACATTCCTTGGTGATACCATGATTGTTCGTCAGACAGGGCCCGTCTGTTGCAGTACACGGCACCCACCTACACAGGGCTAGGCCACGGTCTGCTCGGGGCAGCTGCCACTGCCTCCTCCACCACCAGTAACCCTCAGCCACCATGCTGACATGCCCTTCTGCTGGTGGTGCTGGTGGTGCGCAGTCTCAGGCCATCCAGTGTGCAGGTAGGCAGCTGCCTATGGTGCGGGTTCTGCGGTAGGGGTGCCTGCATAGACGTCCACGCTCCCCCCAGCCCTGCCTGCCAATGTTCCGTGCCCTTGGGGGTAGCTGTTGGGTACTATCCCCTGTGACACTGTGGGAAACACACTCATGCCCATGTTGGGCCTTCAGCAGTTGCTGTCTGGCTGCTCTGCTGTTTCAGTATTCATATGGGCCACCTAGGCATCACCCTAGTCCGCACTGTGGCCCAGCTCCACCACAGCATGTGCCGCCTGCGGCCCTCTGTATCCCCTTTTCCGGCATCTGTCCAGTTGCCGTTCCGACATGCCCGCCCTGATGTTGCGGGACATGTGCCGATGGAGGGGAAAACCCTGAGCAGCGCTATTTCACTGTGGGCTCATTCACCTTGTATGGGGACGGAGAACATAAGATATGCCATACTGGGTCAGACCAAGGTCCATCAAGCCCAGTATTCTGTTTCCAACAGTGGCCAATCTAGGTCATATGTACCTAGCAGTTTCCCCAAGAGACACAAGTTCCACAATGCTTGTACTGGGTCAAGCATTGATATCTTCGGTCACTTCTTAATAATGGTTTATGGACCTTTCCTCCAGGAACTTGTCCAAACCTTTTTTAAACCCAGCTACACTAACAGCCTTTACTACATCCTCCGGTAACAAATTCCAGAGTTTGATTACACGTTGAGTGAAAAAAATTTCTTTTATTAGTCTTAATTAGTTTACCCTGTAGCTTCATTGCATGTCCCCTAGTCTTTCTATATTCTGATAAGGTAAACAATCGATCTATGTTTACCCGTTCCACTCCGTTCATTAATTTATAGACTTCTATCATATCTCCCCTCAGCCGTCTCTTTTCCAGGTTAAAGAGCCCTAACCTTTTTAGCCTTTCTTCATAGGAGTATCCTTCCATCCCCTTTACCATTTTGGTGGCTCTTCTCTGTACCTTTTCTAAAATCGCTATATCCTTTTTAAGATATGGCGACCAGAATTGCACACAATATTCAAGGTGCGGTCTCACCATGGAACGATATAGAGGCATTATAATATCTTTTGTTTTATTTTCCATTCCTTTCCTTATCATACCTAGCATTCTATTTGCTCTCTTGGCCGCCGCTGCACACTGGGCCGAGGGTTTTAACATGGTATCCACAATGACGCCTAAATCTTTTTCCTGGGTGGTGGTTCCTAATGTGGAACCTTGCATCGTGTAACCATAGTTTGGGTTGTTCTTCCCTAGGTGCATAACCTTGCACTTGTCCACATTAAATTTTATCTGCCATTTTGATGCCCAGTCTTCCAATTTATCAAGATCCTCTTGCAATTTTTCACAATCCTCTTGGGTTTTAACAACTTTAAATAGTTTTGTGTCATCTGAAAATTTGATAATCTCACTCGTTATTCCACTTTCTAGGTCATTTATGAATATGTCAAAAAGCAGCGGACCCAGCACAGATCCCTGGGGTACACCACTATTCACCTTTCTCCATTGGGAAAATTGGCCATTTAGCCCTACCCTCTGCTTTCTATCTTTTAACCAGTTCCTGATCCACAATAGTACATTGCCTCCTATCCCATGACTCTTTAGTTTTGCCAAAAGTCTCTGATGAGGGACCTTGTCAAAGGCTTTCTGAAAGTCCAGATACACAATATCAACTGACTCACCTTTGTCCTCCTGTTTATTCACTCCTTCAAAAAAACATAACAGATTAGTAAGACAAGATCTTCCTTGTCTAAAGCCATGTTGGCTGTCTCCCATTAGGTTGTGACTATCTACATGCTGAGTAATTTTGTTCTTTATGATGGTTTCTACCATTTTTCCTGGTACTGACGTCAGGCTCACCGGTCTGTAGTTTCCCGGATCACCCCTGGAACCCTTTTTAAAAATTGGTGTTACATTGGCGATCCTCCAATCTTCAGGTATTAGAGATGATTTTAATGATAGTTCACAGATTACTGATAGTAGTTCTGCAATCTCATATTTCAGTTCTTTCAACACCCTTGGATGTATACCATCCGGCCCAGGTGATTTGCTACTCTTCAGTTTATCTAATAGTTGTAAGACATCTTCCCGATGTATCGATATTTCCTTCAATTCTTCCACACCTTTAAATACCACTTCAGTCATGGGTAACATCCCTACATCTTCCTCAGTAAAGACCGAAGCAAAGAATTCATTCAGTCTCTCCGCTATCGCCTTGTCGCCTCTTAGTGCTCCTTTAACCCCTTTATCATCTAATGGACCAACTGACTCTCTCACAGGTTTTTTGCTACGAATGTACTTGAAAAGGTCTTTATTCTTCTCAAATTCTCTCTTTGCCTGCCTTATCAATGCCTTGCATTTGACTTGCCAGTGCTTGTGCTGTTTCCAGGTTTCGTCATATGGCTCTTTTTTCCATTTCCTGAAAGATGCTTTTTTGGCATCAACAGCCTCTCTGACCTCACCTTTAAACCATGCTGGCAGTTTTTTGGACTTCCTTCCACTTTTCTTAAAGCATGGAATACAGCTGGTCTGGGCTTCCAAGATAGTATTTTTCAACAACACCCAAGCTTGATGTACGTCTTTAACCTTCGCAACTGCTCCTTTTAGTTTTTTCTTAACTGTTTTCCTCATTTTATCATAGTCTCCCTTTCGAAAGTTAAAAGGTAGTACTGTGGATTTCCTTACTATCCCTCCTCCACTAATTAAATCAAAGGTGATCATGCTATGATCACTATTGCCAAGTGGCCCCAACACCCTTATCTCTTGCACTAGATCTGGTGTTCCACTAAGGACTAGGTCTAATATGGCTTCCCCTCTGATCGGTTCATGAACCAGCTGCTCCAAGAAGCATTTATTTCATCTAGGAACTTTATCTCCCTAGCATGTCCTGACGTGACACTGACCCAGTCGATACCGGGGTAATTGAAATCACCCATTATTATTACTGTGCTGTAACTTTTGTTAGCTTCCTTGTTTTCTTTGCGCATTTCATAATCCATTTGGTCATTCTGGCCAGGTGCTCGATAGTACACCCCCACTGCCATTGCCTTCCCCCTTTTATATGGAATTTCAATCCATAGAGATTCTACAGCAGATTTTGTTTCCTGCAAAACTTTAATCCTTTCTGAGTCAATGCCCTCTCTAACAGAGAGCGCAACCCTCCACCAATTTGATCAGCTCTGTCATTACGATATAGTTTGTACCCAGGTATCACAATGTCCCACTGGTTGTCCTCCTTCCACCATGTCTCTGATATTCCAATCATATCTAATCTTTCATTTAGTGCTATATATTCTAACTTTCCCATCTTATTCTTTAGACTTCTAGCATTTGCATACAAGCATTTTAGAGAATGTATTTTATTCATGTTAATTTGGCTATTGTTAGACATGGGTAAATTGGGATCTTTAAGCTCTGTCTGCTCCATACTTGAGGGCATTTGGGCTACTTTACTCTTTTGTGGAACCTCTCTGCTTTTGGTAGTATCCTTCAAGGATACATTCTTCCGAACCATCCGCTCTTGGGCGACTGTCGGCTTTCCCCTAATATCTAGTTTAAAAGCTGCTCTATCTCCTTTTTAAAGGTTAATGCCAGCAGCCTGGTTCCATCCCGGTTAAGGTGAAGCCCATCCCTTCGGAAGAGCCCCTCCTTTCCCCAGAATGCTCCCCAGTTCCTAACAAATCCAAAACCCTCATCTCTGCACCATTGTCTCATCCACGCATTGAGACTCCGGAGCTCTGCCTGCCTTTTGGGTCCTGCGCGTGGAACAGGAAGCATTTTGGAGAATGCTACCCTGGAAGTTCTGGATTTCAACTTCCTACCTAAAAGCCTAAATTTTGCCTCCAGATCCTCCCTACCACATTTTCCTATGTCATTGGTACCGACATGTACCAATACAGCAGACTCCTCCCCAGCACTATCTAAGACCTTATCTAGGTGGCGCGTGAGGTCCGCTACCTTCGCACCAGGCAGGCATGTTACCAGGCGATCCTCACGTCCACCAGCCACCCAGCTATCTACATGCCTAATGATCGAATCACCAACTATATCGGCTGTCCTAACCCTTCCCCCATGGGCACATGGCCCTGGAGAAACTTCCTCGGTGCGAGAGGGTTTTACATCACCTGGAGGACAGGTCCTAGTTACAGGATCACTTCCTGCCACACCAGGGTGATGCTCTCCTGTCACGTGACCTTTCTCCTCCACGTGACCTTTCTCCTGTAGGTCTCGTCTATGTACCTCTCTGTCTGTCTTATGTTTTCCAAGTCTGCTACTTTAGCCTCTAGAGAACGGACTTGTTCCCTGAGAGAAAAGAGCTCCTTGCACCTAGTGCACACGTAAGACCTCTCACCAACTGGGAGAAAATCATGCATGTGACACTCAATGCAAAAGACTGGAAAGCCCCCATCCCGCTGCTGGACTGCTGTCTGCATCTTATTTTTAAGTTTGTGTCTAGATCTTTAAGTTCTTACTTACTAGGGGTTGCTATGGGTATTTATACCAATAAAACTGTACCTAATACGTTTAATATACCTTGTTCACCTGAAGCTTAATTAATCTCAGGTCCTTAGTGTATGACTGATTTGGGTAATGAGCTTCACCTGAAAGCACCTCCTGTCTTTTAAGATGTGTAAGTACCTATAAAGCTATGATTATCCCAGGGGAGGGTGGGTGTGGGGAGGGAGGGAGGGAAATAACACTTATTAAAAGAGGGCTGCTACACAGTACCCTGTCTTGTGCTGCTGAGGTAAGCTAAATTCTGATTTGATTTAAATTATAGCTCTTAGCTGCTGCTAGGCTCTAACTTCTTATGAAATTTAAACTACAAGTTCTCTGCTGGGTACTAAATTTAACCAGAAAGCTCTCTTCTGTGTGTTAAATTTAAACTAAAAGTACTTTGCTGTTACTTGGCCCTGAGTGACTATCAAATTTAAACTACAAGCTCTCTGCTGGGTATGAAATGTAACCAGAAAGCTCTCCTCTGTGTTTTAAATTCAAACTTTAATTGCTGCTACTAGGCCCTAACTGATCTAACAAAAAACAGTGGGTTCACAGATTAAGTAGCTTTAATACAAAGAATTCTTTTTAGAAAATTACCAGAAGTATATACTCACAGTTGCAGAGTTCTCTCCAGAAGTAACAGTCCTCCTTTCTAGTCCTTCAAGACAGAGGTTCACAGAGCTCTGGTTGAGCTATTTATGCCTCTGCTGCTGAGGTAATGCTGTGACCAACTTCCTGGGTAATTAACAGTCCTTGCTTGGATAGGAGGAGTCTTTCAAACATGGCCTTTTGATCTGCCACCTGGTGTTAACACCTATTGAAAAGGTTTCACAGGTCTCTTGCCCCCTAGGTAGAAGGCCTCTTTGTAAAGGTCTCTAGAAGAATTTATTTGTTGCTCAAAGAGTACAGACCCTGTTTTGCCTTTTGTGCTAAGCTAAATTCTGATTTGATTTAAATTATAGCTCTTAGCTGCTGCTAGGCTCTAACTTCTTATGAAATTTAAACTACAAGCTCTCTGCTGGGTACTAAATTTAACCAGAAAGCTCTCTTCTGTGTGTTAAATTTAAACTAAAAGTACTTTGCTGTTACTTGGCCCTGAGTGACTATTAAATTTAAACTACAAGCTCTCTGCTGGGTATGAAATGTAACCAGAAAGCTCTCCTCTGTGTTTTAAATTCAAACTTTAATTGCTGCTACTAGGCCCTAACTGATCCAACAAAAAACAGTAGGTTCACAGATTAAGTAGCTTTAATACAAAGAATTCTTTTTAGAAAATTACCAGAAGTATATACTCACAGTTGCAGATTTCTCTCCAGACGTAACAGTCCCCTTTCTAGTCGTTCAGTATAGACCCTTCCACGATTTATATCTTATCTATGGAACTTACTCGGGGGGGGGGGGGGTTGATGTTTCTCATTAATACCACTATTGGCCAGCTTGGTTATGGTTTTTTTCCAGTTTGTGGAGGTCATTTTCAGTGTTTATGTGCCCTTTTGTTCTGTGCACATGTATCACACACTTATCACTTTTTTTAGGTTTCCCTGCCTGGGCTGTACATTGCTGACACTTAAATGGTTTCTCTCCCCTGTAATGTGCATTTAACAGCAGGTTTTCAATCGCGTTAGGATTCAGCTCTTCAGATCAGCGCGTTAGTGTGAAGGGAGCCTCTCCCCACCCACTCTCCGCCCACTGACCCCTTCTCTCCGCCCTCTCTCCACCTTCTGCGGTGTTTTACCGCACCGCGGAACTTTCCGATCGTTAACGCATCATAACGCGCATTATGTAACGTTAACGATCATTAACACGTCATAACGCGCGTTATGTAATGTTAACGATCGTTAACGCGTCATAACGCGCGTTATGATGCGTTACCGCAGTTTAGTAAACATCCCCCTAAGTTTCCAGATTATCCTTAATGAATTTGGATAAGTGGAATGCACAGAAGGGTAGAGGAGAAGCCTAGTAGTTAGAGCAGTGGCCTAATAACCACTGACACTCCTTGTGGCCTTGGGAAAGGTAGTGTGCATTTTAGCACCCACTGCAAAGTGGAATAGCCCCCAGAACTAAAAAACCCAGTCTGCTTAGGCGGTGCATAGGCAGTGCCACTGGTGTGGGCCTTGAAAGCCCACATTGCCAACCCATGGCGTGGAGCAACAACCAGCAGCAGAATGGGTGGTGGTAGTTGCTCCATGCAGCGGTACTACTGCAACAAGCTATGCTATATTCAGAGGAGGGCTCTCCTCACCCCCCCTACATCTAGTCATGTAGCCCAAACCCGTGTTACTAGTTTGGGAGTTTAGTAAGCTGGACCCTCAGATTGTAAACTCTCCTGATTATAACTCACCTTGACCTACTACTGGAAAGGTGTGAGCTAAATACTATGAAATAAATCTGCATACAATGGGGGAAGTATGAATTTAGCTCTATCTCATGCATATTCATTTGAGATAGCCTGAAACCTGGTCTGTTTGGTACTCCCAAGGACTGAACTTGTGCAACTCTAATATATAGTGTGAGAGATAGTGGGTGATAGCTACCTCATATGACCCTATTAGGCGGCTGCCTAGGGTGTTAAGATTTAAGTTGCCTTTGATACAAAAAGAGTCTTGTAGTCAAGTGGTAAGGCAAAAATAATATTAGGGCTTTATTCCCTGCCCTGAGGGGATATTCCTGGGATACAACAAACAATATGAAACAAAAGAACTGTCGCACAGAAAAATATCTTCTTTCCTTTAGGTACCATCAGCTGGCTGCTTTGCACACATTCAACATAAAGATACAATATCGTCAGATAAACAAATTGTACAATCTATGGGCACAGCGTCAGAATTATAGCTGCTGTTCTCCCACTGCATTAACTCAGAGTCACGATTGCATATGGGTCACACTCTTCACAGCTGCTGTCTTCCTTAAAACTCTCCTGTGAGTCATGGGCTAGCTTTTCTAGAAAGGGCTCTTTAAATCCAGGGCTCTGAATGCCTGGTATATTAAAAGCTTCCTTCTGGCTTTCCCTTCTTCTCCACGCTGGTGGAATTACTGTGTAACTTTCAGTGTCAAAGTTACTTCTGGTGCCATGCCCTTGACTTTCAAACCAAACAGAACTTCTTGCCTTTTCTTTAGCAAAGCTAGGTTCCCACCTCTTAGCTGTGGTTCTGTCTCTTATATCTGAGCTTCTGGCAGCTCTCTCCTGGGCTCTCCAACTACCAGGAATCTTAGCAAGGTCCTGGGCACGATGCTGGCTGTTTCCTGCTCTGCTGCCACACCTACTGCTTCCTTCCCTCAGTGGATTTCCTCCAGCATGACGTGTGTTCACTGGATGCTGGCTTAGTCCTCCCAGGTCGCTGCCCCTACTGGCCTTCCCTGGTTCTACCCTGCAACTTTTATCCTTGTTCTCTTTGCATGCTGCCTGGATTTTTGAAAACAGGTGTTCCTGATTAGCCTTCCTGCTTCTAGCTACGTCAGGACTAGTGCAAGGACATTTTATTCTAATGCCTTTTTGCTTTTCTTGTGCTGAGTTTGTCTGCTGCTCAGCTAATTCTACATGAGCTGAGTTTGTCTGCTGCCCAGCTGCTTCTAAGGTAAGTTCCTTACTTTCCCTTAACTCCATGGGCTCTGTGCCAGCTGCTGTGTCACAATAGACAGATGAGGCTATAGTGAGTTCACTTTAGGCAACATAAGAATAGAAATGCTTTAGTATTCTGAAAAAAATTTGAGAGACATGAAATACTCTTTTATGATATTTATCAATTGCATTTAGTTTTTATATCTCTTGGTGAAAAGCATAAATTTTGGAGCTTCTCCCCAAGTTACACCCCCCCCCCATACTCTTCCTGCCCCTGAGCACTTACTATTGTAGCAGCAAAGCGCAGACAAACCAATGATACCAGGAGTCTGTTCAGAAGGTCCAAATCATTTATTTGTGCACAAGTCTCGAACCAGTCAATTTCAAAATGGCTGAGCAAAGTTTTCAAGCATTACAACAACTTTTATAGACTTTTGTTCCATTCTAGGTATAGAAAAGCATTTCATTGGTCCCGGTAACCTCCCGTACCTCCCGTACCTCTTCTATTGGTCCCGGTACTGATAAGTTTATCCAATTATGTCCCTTCTGTGGGTATGACACCTGCATGCCCCCCTTCTAGTCCCAATTACAATGGCCAGTTCATCAACTTGTTACTTTCACACTCTCAAGGCCATAGAACCAATTTGTGCGTGCAGAAGAGCAAGGTTCTGTAACTCATCTGTCAGCACTCCTAATTATTTCTTTGCAGATGTACTTTTTCTTATCAGTAACTTTTAAACATGTCTTTTCTGTATTTTTCCATCTTTCAGTTCTGCAGTTCTGCCTACCTAAGCTAATTCAATACTTCTACTGAGTTCTATCTTACAATAGCAGCATATTGGGGGATGTGCAATCCTATATGCCTCTCCACAGGCCTCATTTACAGGTCAAGCTAGCCATGCTGGCCTGCTTATGTCAGACACCGTGGGTCACAGGCCTGCACCTGCCACATTCCCCCCTTTGATTAATCTCACCCTATTACTCAATAAGGTGTGAGAATTAAATCACTTTTAGAGGAATCACATCATGATTGAAGGATTTCGACTGGGACTAGCTTTGTATAAAGCCATTATTTTAGTTGCGGTCTTCCGTTCTACTGTACTATCAATAGCATTATGAATGGAACGCATACAACATGGGATTAAACATGGTAATAAAAAGATAACAGCAACAAGGATTAGTACTAAAACAATGAAAGTCTTAAATCCTCCCAGCCAAGAGAAAAGGTTAGCAAACCAGTTAGGAAATTTCAATGCGTGCCAAGTCTGTACTGGCACATAAGCATGTCTTTGCATATCTTTAGCAATTTCTTCAACTACTTGACCCTTATCATCTATTTTCAAACAGCAATTAGTTAAATTCAGCTTACCACATACTCCTCCTTCAGCTGCTAACAAATAATCAAGTGCTAAGCGGTTCTGGTATATAGCAGTGCGCATCTGAGTACTTTGTCTAGCTAAAAGCGTAAGAGCATGACTAGTTTCATTGGTTATTATTTCAACTACTGCTTGTAAGCGAATAATACGATTAATCATATAGATTGGAGTACGATAACCATACATACCATCATCATTCCAAGTGGCAGGCCCATAATACTCAATAATTCTTTCTGGTGGCCAATCATCACCTTGCCACTTCTCCCACTTGCCTATCTGTAAGGCTTCTCTTTTCTGTCTCAATGCTCGTTTGTGTCTGTGGGTAGTGTATACAGGATATCCTAATTGTTCTCCATGTTCAGTGTTTAACAGGAAGAAGAAAGAAGGTCTGATGGTTCCTAAGACACATGCTCCTCCCCAGTGTGGCGGGAGTTGTGCATATGCTCGGTTTCCACAGATCCAATATAGGCCAGGTGGGGCTTGCCAGGCTTGGACTTTGGCAAGGTTAGTCCATAGACCAGCAAGTTCAGGAAATCTGGCTAAAGGGTTAGGAGGTTCAGGATGTCTGATTCCTGACCACCATGCTGTCTTTTTGGTCGTGGCATTATAGTACTTCTGGCTAAGACAGACCAGCTGTCCTACCTTCTGGGTGAACTGGGGTCCAGTTCTGGCATAACAAAGACGTCCAACGATTGAGTGCGCTAACACCCATTCACTGGTAGTCTTGTGTAATTCAGTCTGGTTGTAAGTCATAGAATAATTCAATTCTTGGGCTTCCCATGGCCATTGGTCTCCCATTTGGGTTCCGCCACAAAAATAGCAATCTGAGATCTTCAGACTAGATACTACTGCTCCGGCTAATTCTAGAAATAAATTCTGTGAAGGGTGAGGGATCTCAAACTTATTTACATGCATGGCTTCATAAAAGGTATTATGAATATGATACTTAGATGACTTGTGGGCTTGGGTATTCAATCTGATATACACAATGGTCCCTGGAACTATTGCTCCTCCAGCAATACGTAAACCAAACTTGTATCCTTGTTTCCATGCATGGGGATTGTGTATACGTAAGTGTAAGGGGTTACAAGCATCTTTCTGACATTTATCATTAGTGGTTGGCTTGGTTAGAGTAGCCATTCGTTTATCTATTTTCTCATCAGTTATACCAGTGTTCCAGGTAGCATAAAAAACACATCCCCAATACGGGCAATAGTAATCTGCCACTGTAGCAGTACTATAGCCTGATCCTGTTTTACCTGTACACTTCCACCAATTTGTGGCACCTTCTGGACACATATACTTATGGTCATTTCGATACGCTTTCTCCCATGTACCACAGGTGGACTGACTATCTCTATTAATGGCATTACATGCATCAAAATTCAAAACAGCAGGTTTAGTAATGTCCTTAAGTGGTGGTGTAGCAGCTAATATCGGTCCATCTGCATCCTTCCATCTTATTTCCAACGTGTAATAGGATGGATTCTGATGCGGATTATAGCATGCTTTGATTTTGCCATGAGTGCAAACATTTAGTTCAGTGGTGTTATAGATACACCGAGTTACTGTTCCCTTGCAGGTATAGTAAGAATGGTAAAGCAAAGTCTGAGTTACTTTCAGTCCAGTTCTAGTAGAAGTAATGCAAGCAGTGCATGGAGGTAAAGCATAAGTCAGTTCAAAACCTCCAAAGAAGGCAACCAAGGCAAAGCAAAAACAAAGATACATGTTGATGTTGATTGGAGTTCTTCTGAATCCTCAGCTTGCTGATCTTGATCACGACGGTCTTTTATTCTTTGTCCCGTTTGCTAATGAAGCAATTTAACGGGTGCTGAGTGTTGATTGAAGATCCTCAGGTCGTCCAGTACACATTGACCAACTTTTTAGCAATTTCAGTTGGCTTGTGAAGTCTGGCTTAGTCAATGTAGTCTCAAAGTAGTGTGTCAAATCACACACAAATTGGGTTCGTTGAAACAAAACTGTTGCTGCATGGAAAACAGCAATCCTCTTCGAAAGACTTGGCTACTGCAAAGCACTTGTGATGAAGTGTCTAAGCTGCTGGTTGCCGTCTCAAAGTAACTCGCAAGGGTACATCAGGATGCTGCTCTGCTGTACACTGCTCTGGTTCAGGATCGGCGGCGGGCTTGACTCTGCTGTGGTGGATCCAGGCGTCGATCTCGGCTACCTTTACTGCAGTTGGGGTAGACAGGATGACAGTGTACGGTCCCTTCCAATGGGGTTCCAACGGTGTCTTCTTCCAATCTTTGATCCACACCGAAGTACCAGGCAGGTAGGGATGCAAGGGTTCCGTCTAGTTGATAGGCAACTGGTCTTGGATCCACGTATGGAGAGTCTGCAGAACAAAACTAAGAGCTAGGAGTTCTTGTCTGGTTACTTCTGAACCAATCTGGGCTAAACTTCCTTTGACTCCCTGCACTATTGGTGGGGGTTTACCATACAAAACTTCAAAAGGGGAAAATCCTGTTGACTTTACAGGAGCTGAGCGTATTCTGAGTAAAGCTATGGGGAGCACTTGGGGCCATTTCAAGTGTGTCTCCTGACAAAGCTTGGACATTTGGGCTTTCAAGGTACGATTCATTCGCTCAACTTTCCCTGAACTCTGAGGTCTGTATGCAGTGTGGAGTTTCCACTGTATCTGCAAAGCTTTTGCTAACTGCTGAGTAACTTAGGAGACAAATGAGGGTCCATTGTCTGACCCTATTACTGCTGGGATTCCAAATCTGGGGACAATCTCTCTCATTAAGACTTTGGTAACTTCTCGGGCTTTCTCAGTTCTGGTTGGGAATGCTTCTACCCACCCAGAGAAAGTACAAACTAATACTAATAGGTAATGGTATCCATTGGCTTTTGGCATTTCAGTAAAATCAACTTGGAGGTTGTGCATGGGGGTGACACCTCCTGACTGAACTCGGGGTGCCGTTATAAGGCCTTGCTTGGCATTATTTTTGGCACAGGTTAGACATTGACGTGCTACTGAGGCTGATATGGTTGTCATCAGAGGGATGTAGAAATGTGGTCTGAGTGCTTTTTCCATAGCACTCTTCCCATAGTGGGTGGCTTCGTGGAAGGCTTTGACAAAGGATGGTCCTAACAATTCAGGAATTACTATTCGTCCAGGAGGTTGACTGCCCTCTTCTGGTGGCAGCTCAATCCATCCATCTTTCAGTATTCCATCTTCTCTGTTACAATAGTAATCCAATTCTTTGGTGGTATATCGTGGGGTCCATAGATTCAAGGGTACTGGAAACAATGCTGCTTGCATTGGCATAGCTTGTGGGGCAATCTGTCCTGTCATAGCTGCTTGTCGTGCTGAGGCATCTGCAAATCTATTCCCTCGGGCAACTTCTCCTTTTCCTGCTTGATGTCCTCTACAATGCATGACAGCTACACGTGTTGGGGCCCAAACTGCATCAAGTAACATCAATATCTCGGGACCATACTTGACTGATTTTCCTCCGGATGTGATGAGTCCTCTTTCTTTATAGAGAGCTCCATGGGCATGCAAGGTAGTGAAGGCATATTTGGAATCTGTATATACATTTAGCACAAGTTTTTCTCCTAACAACAATGCTCTGGTGAGTGCTATCAATTCGGCTTTCTGGGCTGATGTGCCTGAGGCTAGAGCTGATGATTCAACTACTTCGTGTTGAGTGACGACTGCATATCCGGCACAGCGTCGTCCATCAAGGATGAGACTGCTCCCATCAACATAATAGATCTGGTCGGGATTGTCTATGGGCACATCTGTCAAGTCAGGTCGACTGGAGAACACAGTCTCCATAACTTCGATACAGTCATGTTCTGGGAGTTCTTCACTGATGGGTATCAAGGTGGCTGGATTCAAGGCATGGCTCACTTCAAGTTGTATCTGTGGGTTTTCACATAACATACTTTGGTACTTCAACATTCGGGAATTGGTGAGCCAATAATTTGCTTTTTGTTCCATAAGGGCAAGAACTGCATGTGGCACAGTGACTCGTATGTTCTGTCCTAGTGTGAGCTTGTCTGCTTCGCTCACTAGTAGCGCTGTAGCTGCAACTGCTCTCAAGCAAGGTGGCCATCCTTTGGCCACAGGGTCCAATTGTTTCGATAGGTAGGCTACAGGTCGCTCCCAATTTCCCAATTTCTGAGTCAACATGCCTAAGGCATTTCCCTGTGCTTCATGTACAAACAAGTGGAAAGGTTTGTGGACATCTGGTAGTCCAAGTGCTGGTGATGACATCAATTCTTCCTTTAACGTCTTGAAGGCTGTATCCTGCTCAAGTCCCCACTCCAGTGGCGACTTTTCTTCTCCTTTTGTGGCTTCATACAGTGGTTTGGCAATTTGGGCAAAGTTAGGTATCCAGATTCGGCAATATCCTGCCGCACCCAGAAAGGCTCTGACTTGCTTTCTGGTTGTTGGAGTTGGAATTCTACATACTGCTTCTTTTCTTTCCCTGCCTAATCTTCTGCTTCCTTGGGTAATACGAAAACCCAAGTATTTCACTTCTTTTTGGCATAGCTGTGCTTTGGCTCTGGAAACTTTGTATCCAGCTTCATCTAGTAACTGCAAGAGATCTTTGGTGGCTAGTATACATTCACTTTCTGATACGGCAGCTATCAACAGATCATCCACGTATTGGAGAAGCACTCTCTTCCCCGGGGCTACTGGATAGCTTGAAAGGTCTTGATTTAGTGCAGCACTAAAGATGGTAGGTGAATTCTTGAATCCTTGGGGTAATCTTGTCCAGGTGAGTTGGCCCCCTCTTCCAGAGATAGGGTCCTGCCATTCGAATGCAAACAATATTTGGCTTACAGGGGCTAATCTTATGCAAAAGAATGCATCTTTCAAATCCAGTACAGTGAAATGGGTAGCTTCAGCAGGTATCAGTCCTAGAAGAGTGTAAGGATTGGGTACAACTGGATGTATAGTTTCAACTGCATCATTTACTCTTCTTAAATCTTGTACTGGGCGATAGTCATCTGTCCCAGGTTTCTTTACTGGCAAAAGTGGAGTATTCCATGGGGATTGACATACTTTTAGTAGGCCATACTCGAGCAATCTTTGTAGGTGGCGATGAATGCCTTCAATTGCGGCTCTTGGGAGAGGGTACTGTTTGACGTGCACTGGTGTAGCACTAGGCTTGAGGGTTACAATCACTGGAGCTATATGCTTGGCTAGGCCTGGGGGACTGCCTTCTGCCCATACTCCAGGTGGTGCATCGATGTTCTTTAAAGTTTGTTCAAATAGGTATCTTGGATGGAGTCATCAACGTAATACCTCCATTCTTCTTCTCGGGGAACTGTCAGCAGCATTACTCCTGCTGGTTTGGCTTGGGAATTTACTGTCATTTGCATTTCTCCTTGTTCAGAGAAAGATATCTGTGCTTGTAGCTTGGCTAGCATATCTCGTCCCAGTAGTGGTACTGGACATTCGGGCATGTAAAGGAATTGATGAGTTACTTGCTGTCCTCCTAGACTGCATATTCGATTTTGAAGAAAAGACTTTGTGGCTTTGGCACCAGTTGCTCCTATAATGGTGACTGCTTTTGTAGTGAATGGGGCTATCTTTTTGTCTATTACTGAATGCTGTGCTCCAGTATCAACCATAAAGTTCATAATTTGGTCTCCTATTTGTATTCCGACCATAGGCTCTTGGAGACCTAAAGCAAACTTGGAGCCCGGTCTGTCCTAATCCACGTCATCCTCATCATGGGCTGGTGTGGCCAATGCTTGAATGGCTCCTCCTCCTCTCTCTCGCTGGAATTGTTCTCGATTGGCTCCTCCGCGATTCCGGGGACGGCCTCGTCTTTCTTCTCGCCACTGATGATCGTTGTCGTCATCTTGCTGGGCGTCTTCGAGTTGCGGGCACGTATCTCTCCAATGTCCTTCCTCTCTGCAATAGGCGCATTGGTTCACGCCTAGTCTCTGGGTCCGGCCTCCGCCTTGACCCCGCCCTCTTCCTCTGCTCCTTCGACTAGGGACACCTCCCCTTTTCTTTTCAACTATGGCCGCAGCCAAAAAATCTGCTTTCTTCTTCATCTTTCTATCACATTCTCTCTGTCTTTCAGTATCACGATTCACATACACTTTATGAGCGACTTCCACTAACTGTGTTGCATTCATGCCCGCAAACCCTTCTAATTTCTGTAATTTACGTCTAATGTCTGGTTGAGACTGGTTTACAAAAGCAGAATTCACCATACATAAACTTCCTGGTGCCTCGGGATCATAGGGAGTATACATTCTGTATGCTTCAGTTAATCTCTCATAAAAATCTGCTGGGCTCTCATCTATCCCTTGGATAACTCCTGCAACTTTGGAAAGGTTCATAGCTTTTTGGCCCCCCCTTCTCAGGCCTTGTAAAAAGCCTTGGCGAAAGCGGGCTAGGGCTGTGGATCCTTCATCTGTATTTGGATCCCATTGGGGGTCTTCATTCGGGAATTCTCTCTGAGCTGCTTCCCGACGGTCTATTATATTCTGCCCTGGTCCCGGAGCTACGGGGTTTTCTGCCATCCATTCAATAGCTGCTTTTCTAATTCTTGCTCGTTCTTCTGTTGTGAATAGGGTGGTCAGGAGCTGACGGCAATCTGGCCAAGTGGGTTGGTGAGTTTCCATAATACTAGTTACTAATTCTGTCAGCTCCTGGGGCTTACTAGTATAGGAGGCATAATGCGACCTCCAATTTAATAAATCAGTTGTAGAGAAAGGGATATATACATAAGTTAGGGGTCCCGCTACCACTTCATCATTATCATTCTTTACGGGCACTCCCGGGACTTGCCGTAAGGGAAACAGTTTGGCCGCCATAGGTGTCTTTTGGGATCTAAGGGTTATTGTCGTTGCCTTTGCAGGAGTCACTTTCTTTTTCTCAACAGGTTTTGCTTTGGGTTTCTCTTTCACTGGCGTGCTAGTGCTAGCGCTGGCTTTCTCAATTATTTGTACACTGTCCTCCTCGTCTGGGGGATTCTCTCTTTCTCCTTCTTCTATCTCCGCTTCTGACTCACTTTTTATATCCCCCTCTTCTCTCTCTACTAATTCTTCCTCTTTCTCTCCTCCGGGAGGGGGATCAGGGGTTGGGTCCCGCCTCGGCTCTGGCCGTCTCTGGGGTTCTGGGGCAGGACGCCGGGCTACTCTTATTGGACCTGGGGTTCGGGGCTGCCTGAGGACTATTTCTGGGGAATCAGGATCTACCAAGATGGGCTTCTTCTTGGCTTTCTTATCCTGCTCTTTCATTCTAGGCTGTTCCGTTTTCTGTCTAGAATCTGTTTTAGCTAACATTATTCTGCACTGTTCCTCATAACAGCGCTGCGCCCAGGGGGGCGGATCTTCACAAATACTTAACCAGGAATCTATATAGGGGTACTGATCAGGGTGCGCTACCCGCACTCTACGGTGTATTGACTGAATAATCTCTACAGTGAACGTTCCCTCTCGGGGCCAGATGGGGTCTAGATCGGGCCACTCCCTAGTACACAAAATCTGCAAATGGGCTGCTGTCATTTTAATACCATAATCTCCTGAATATCCCTCTTTAAAATGTGCGATCATACATTCTAATGGAGTGTTTCTAGTAGACCCCGCCCCTCCCATTTCGATGTGTGCGCGCAACAACAGACAGAAGGGAAAAGGAGGGCGGACCGTGGGTAAGGGGTCCTCACGGCCCTGGAAACGTATAGGGAATACAAATAACAAGACAAGACGACAATCGCTTCCCCCTTTTTGCGACCTGAACGCGGTCGCCCGGTCAGGAAATGCGCTACTCAGGGGTCCGCCTTCACTTGGTCCGTGCTGCCAGACCTCTCATTCACACTTTGTTCACACAATCATGCTAGCAACGTATCCCAGAATGCATTCGTTTCTATCTATTCTGACTAGTCTTTTTCCCAATTACAAAAAGGATGAGGGTTTCACCCAGCGAATTCCCATGCGGGGTTACTCGGCTCTTCCTTGAGAGTTGATCATGCTCTCTTACCAATTCCCAATATCTCGAGATTACAAATTCCAAATTCCAAGTTCCAATGGCAGTACTGCTCTTTCTATTTCTGTCTAGCCCCAAAATCAAAACTATACTCACCGGATCCGGTCCTCAAACTTCCCAAGCAGGCGCATGAGTTGGACCTCGGACTCCCCTCAATCGGGTTCGAGGCGTTGGCTCCAACCGGGCCCGGCACCCGCCGAGGTCCGACCAGCTCCCTCCGATACAAGGGACCGGTGGCGCCAGGGAGCAGCCCTCGTCGGAAGGGCGCGATCCCGGCAGGACCAAGCCTATAGAGGCGGAAAGTCGTGGTATATTGCCCTATATACACTTTGATTCCACAACTTCCCGGCCAACGCACCAAGAATATGTAGCAGCAAAGCGCAGACAAACCAATGATACCAGGAGTCTGTTCAGAAGGTCCAAATCATTTATTTGTGCACAAGTCTCGAACCAGTCAATTTCAAAATGGCTGAGCAAAGTTTTCAAGCATTACAACAACTTTTATAGACTTTTGTTCCATTCTAGGTATAGAAAAGCATTTCATTGGTCCCGGTAACCTCCCGTACCTCCCGTACCTCTTCTATTGGTCCCGGTACTGATAAGTTTATCCAATTATGTCCCTTCTGTGGGCATGACACCTGCATGCCCCCCTTCTAGTCCCAATTACAATGGTCAGTTCATCAACTTGTTACTTTCACACTCTCAAGGTTATAGGACCAATTTGTGCATACAGAAGAGCAAGGTTCTGTAACTCATCTGTCAGCACTCCTAATTATTTCTTTGCAAATGTACTTTTTCTTATCAGTAACTTTTAAACATGTCTTTTCTGTATTTTTCCATCTTTCAGTTCTGCAGTTCTGCCTACCTAAGCTAATTCAATACTTCTACTGAGTTCTATCTTACAATAGCAGCATATTGGGGGATGTGCAATCCTATATGCCTCTCCACAGGCCTCATTTACAGGTCAAGCTAGCCATGCTGGCCTGCTTATGTCAGACACCGTGGGTCACAGGCCTGCACCTGCCACACTATAACGATACCCTAGACTCCCCAAACCTAAGCAAATGTTCAATGTTACCTTCAAGTTGACCTCCCTATTTAATGTATAATGTTCTGTAACAATGTAAACCACTTTGACTGTAGGATAAAGCAGTATAGAAAAACTGTTAAATAAATAAAATTTGACAGGTAAGAATACAATAAGGTGATATACATAAAAGACAAAGGAAATGAGAGTGACATCATAATAGGGGCATAGGGGTGGGTGTGGGAAGCCAGCCAATCATGATTGGGACATAAAAGTGTATAAGACAGAAAAGAGTTGGGCAAACTGCTGATTATCGAGCCGATGCAGAAAGCTAGTGTGGCCTTTAAGAACACATAACACAATGTTTAAGCACACTTTATGAACCTTTTGAATGCAGAAAACAAATATAAGCAATGATGGAAAAACTAACATCTAATTAATGACACGCATATTTACATCTATTTATATGTATTTCAATCAGCTACACATAATGGTCTGGTATGTAAATTATGGCTACGCCCGAAGCAGAGACGGGCATAGAGGATTTCACAACCAGTCATAGTGTCAAAATGTTGCTGCAGGGTCTGAGGTGCCTTAAATGCATGCCCCCAATAGTATTTTGATGGCACCGGGTGCTTTCCCCGATGCCTAGATCATCTTCTCCTCAGATGGTCAGACATCGGGCAAAGCCTCCGATGCCATCAAAACACTGTCAGGGGCCATGCCCAACGAAAAAGAATCCCTGGTGGCCCAGCAGCACTATTTCACCCCCCCTCCACGACAGTATTTTGATGGCATCAGGGACAATTGCGGCATCGTAAAAAGCTCCCAATGCCATCAAAACACTGTCGGGGCCGGTGCCCTGACAGAAAGTAAGTACCTGGTGGTCTAGCGGCCTCTGTACCCCTACCCCCCACTAAAAGAATATAACCTGGTGGTCTAGTGGCCCCTGTACCCCCCAGCCCCATGTAAAATAAAATAAAATAAAAATCACCTGGTGGTCTAGCAGCCCCTAAATCTACCCCCCCCCCCCAGTACCTTAAAATAGGTGGGAGTGGTGCCTAAGCACTCACGCTCTGGTCTGCAATCTTGTAAAATGATGACGCCTAGCCCTGCACAGTGCATTTTGGGATGCCCTGGGCAGGATTAGACTGCCATATAATGCATAGTCTACCTTATATGGCAGTCTGACCTCACCTGGTGCATCCCAGGATGCACTATGTGGGGCCAGATATCACCATTTTACAAGATGGTGACCAGAGCAGGAGGGGGGGGGGGTTGGATTTAGGCACCGCTAGACCACCGGGTGATTTTTTATTTTATTTTATTTTATTTTACTTGGGGATGGGAGGTACAGCGACTACTAGATACCAGGTACTTACTTTCTGTCGGGCACTGGCCCCCGACAGTGTTTTGATGGCACCGGGGGCTTTTCCCGATGCCATCAAAATATTCGGGGGGGGGGGAACATGCCTCTGGGCCACTGAGGATTCTCTTTCCTCAGGCAACAGCTCCCGACAGTATTTTGATGGCGTCAGGGACTTTTCCTGATGCCGTGATTTTTCCCGATGCCATCAAAATACTGTCAGGACTGCTATGCAAATTACCCACACAGTGCACAGAGAGCAAGCCAAACTAGTGCAGACTTCTTGTGCACATGTGTTTGGCTTGTTCTCCCAGTTTAACGCTGCAGTGGCTCATTTGCACGTGCACAGTTACCGCAGCATTCATTTGCATAACCTATCCTTCCTGCATCACACGTTAAAATGTGTGCATTGTTAGGAACATTAAAAAATCGATACAGCACGTGTCTAGCACCAGTTTTCTTCATCGGCCTGTATGTTAGATATTTGTATAGAAATGCAACAAGCACGGAGAATGTATAGGAATATATTGAAGGCCTAATTCACAATGAAAATTATGACTTAAATGATAGAACTAAAGGTTTCACTCCATAAAGACAAAATGAGAGAAAGATCTTAGGTGAATCGGACCATTAGTAGTAGAAACTGCATGATTTTATTAGTAGTATTTAGCTCACACCTTTCCAGTAGTTGAAAGCAAATTACAATCAGATACAGTGGGTATTTCCCTGTCAGGCTTACAATCTAAGTTACTACCTGATGCAATGGAGAGTTAAGTGACTTATTTCAAGGTCACAAAGAGCAACAGTGGGATCTGAACCCTGGTCTTGCTGGTTCTATGCTGCTACCTTATCCGCTAAACTACTCCATGAAATATAGGCAGCAGATAAAAAAGATGAGATAACATCTTACCAGACATAAATGAGGTAATTTTATTTAGGATTTTTCAAAATATATGCCATATACACACATACAAAGTGTCTTTTAAAGTTACTTCACATAAGAGTAATGTGAAGGAATTAGGTGTGTTTGTGTTCACCATCATTAGAGAAGGCATGCTCAAGGGGAGAGTTTGGGTGGAGTACAAGAGAGGTCCTCATTTACGCACATATTTTATAAAATTCAATAAAAAAGGATCCCTCCATTGTAACAATAAATACTGTACAGTCGGTTCAGTAATTCACAGATATATTAGTCCAGAAAGCAATGTTTGTTGGACCTTTGCAATAATAAATGGGTGCTAGCCCAGATACAGCTAGTTACCGCAGGGTCCTTTTCACTTTATACAGTATATCCAGTTATTAAATACTGTGTTGCAAATATATATTATGGTACCAAACATAAAACATTTCCGCAAAAATCACTGATACAGCGTTGCATTTCGAACCTCCTATAAATTGCTATAAAGGTTCTGCTTCAGGGTCAAAATCACACCAGAATTAACTTATCTTCGAAAAAGGTCGATCCACGCCAGTGAATCGCTCTCAATCTCTTAGCTTTAAAGACAGTAGCATAATCGGAGTGAACACTTTTGACTTCTGCTTCAGGCTTTCAATTGGCCATTTCAGAAATGTGGACATCCCTGAAATGCATGACCGCAGAAACAGGTACTTGGATGTGCCAGCTGGGGTATTTCATAACGCAGGTGTTCATGTTATGATACAGGCAAGTCCCTAGCTCACCATTTTAGATAGCAGACGTGACGCAGTAAAATGATTAGACTGTTCATTTCCATGCAAGTTTTTTTGGCCAGGCAATATTTACTGTGGTGGTGAAAGCATATTTCACTCTTCTCCCTAATAGTGTTGCTGTCATGAAACAAGCACTTTTTTGCACCTTTTTCATGGTCTGGAATAGCCATTAGCTTGGATACATCAACGGCCAGGTCCAGACCTGCGCATGTCATTCTGAAATCACATGGTAATGTGCATCTCTGTTGCACTGCCCATGCCTTTACCACGTCCCTGTGCTACATGGACATGCTTACACTGGGGATGTCTATGTACCCAGCTTTCTAAAATAGGTCCAGGGATGACTCTGTGATTTGCATGTCTGAATGTTGCTGGGAGTATGTGGAAGGGAATTTTATAACAGGTCATCTAGGTTGGAGGGGTATGTAGATGCCTATTTTGAGGCTATTATAGAAAGACACATAGATGCCTATGTGCCTTTATAAAATAACATATAGAAGATATCGAGATCGCGACTGAAATGTGGCCACATACATTTACACAAGCTCAGGGGTCAGTATAAATCCACACTGCTGAAGTACGCTCCTAGGTGAATATTTTATATACGGGGACTTCATGACTGCCTGCGCTCTACCCAAACTCCTCCTCCAAACACGCCTACCTTCAGGTCACATAAAAGTACACACTTTCATGTCTGCGTATACCTTTACACATGGGGTTATTTTTTTTTAACTTTACATTTTTTATTCAGTTATCACCAGTAATCATTTTGAAGTCACCCATCTACATGGGGTCATTATATTATAGGTCTTTTACATGCATACAGCACAGTCTATGCACAAGATGTGGTATTCATTTGAATGAAGTATTTGCATGCCTTTGTATGCTTTGCAGCTCATTAGTATTTAGCACACATTACAGTGGCAAATTGTGCCATAAAAGGCACTTTATTAACTACTCCCCCCTCCCCCAAAGCCCTTATTTTAGAAGCATCTCTACATGTAAATAGTGGCATTTATATGTGTAGATGAGCTATACATGCAAATAGCAATTTTAGAATGCCACTATTTACCTGTGAAGAACCCTATCATGCAGAGAATTTCAATGGGTTGCTGTTTCAGCATGGAGCATGGCTTAGGTAGGTCAAAGACCTACACGTGTACTGCCTACTTCACAAAGCGAATATATTCACTTTGTGAAGTAGGCAGTACACGTGTAGGTCTTTGACCTACCTAAGCCATGAAACAGCAACCCCTAAGTAAATTTCCTTAATTCCTCATTATTTCCGCCTCCAAAATAAAAATACATAAAAATTGTGACCTCTGTACTTAACTGGCAGCACTTATACATGCACGTTTTGAAAATGATCCAGATATATAATCCACATAATATAGCTAAAATAATAGAGAAAACAATTCAAATTCAGTTACAGGAACACATTGATGAACACAAACCACTTGACTCACACCAATTTGGTTTCCGCCCTTTCCACGGAGTAGAAACCCTCCTAATCACCCTTATGGACTTCCTCATCAAGGGCACAGATGACAAACACCAAGGCTTCTTACTCCTATTTATAGATATCTCTGCTGCCTTTGATAACATTAATCACCAGACACTGATCAACAGATTAGAAAACCTAGGAATAGGCGGGATTGTCCTTAACTGGTTCAAATCCTACATCTCACATAGATTAATACGCGTCCAAATTGATCAACAAACATCAGAAACATTCCACCAATGACAAGGAATACCCCAAGGATCAGCCCTTTCAGCCCTCCTATTTAACTTGTATCTGCAACCGATAACAAACATATTTAAAAAACACAGGATTAACCATTTTATATATGCTGATGACATCATGCTAGCTATCCCCATAACCACTAAAAACCATACATATGACTCTCTATCCAAATGCATGGCCGAGACCTCCTCCTGGATGGAAACGAACTACCTCAGCATAAATCTCAAAAAAACTGAGGCAATGTTTGTAACAAGATCTTCTATGACTGAGAACACTTACCCGGAAACAATCACAATCAACAAAACTTCAATACCTGTCAGAAAACAGGTAAAATACTTAGGGGTAATAATAGACCACACCCTATCCATGCTGCCACACATAAAACAAACAGTAAAAACCATTTTCTACAAACTCAAAACTATTCAGCACCTAAGGCCACTCCTTGAAACACAAGACTTTAGATCCGTAGTAAGCACACTGATCACCCCTCACTTCGACTATTGCAATAGTCTCCTAATAGGCCTCCCTCAAAAAAGCACATACCTTCTACAAAGAGCACAAAACATCTGTGCAAAAGTAATTGCTAAAGCCCGCCTAACAGACCACGTAACCCCAATACTGCTGGAACTCCACTGGCTTCCTATAAACAGCCGAATCAAATACAAAATTATCCTAACAACCTATAAACTCATAAACGACATAGCCCCCTCACACTTAACCACATTACTGCAATCTCCAACATCGACAAGGACCCTCAGACAAAACGCAGCCCACTCCCTCATCATACCTAAAGCCATCTGTAAAACCAAGAATACCACTAGCTTTAGAGCATTCTCATTCACTGCTCCTACACTCTGGAACGACCTCCCTATTGAACTTCGCACCATAAGAGACCTCATCCAATTCAGAAAAGAATTAAAGACCTACCTGTTCACTGAACACTTCGAAATCCCCTACTCCCCCAAAGCCAGCTCTACTACAAATGTGGGCACCCATGCACAAACTCCCTTAACCCCAACAATGTAACCACAAGCCTGTCCCCCCACACACGCCCCAAAGATGACAAAAATAAAAGGAACTAAATTCCAGCACCTACGCCAATTTCTACCCCATACACCACACACACTACACGATGTAAATATACTTTTGTACAAAGTTTGATATGTTTGCTTTAATACCTACAAAGATTTTGCTTTAATACCTTCAAGTTGTTTTTGTTACAATACCTACAAAGTTTATATTTACTGTTCAATGTAAATAGTTGATTTCTACTGTTCTATGTAAAATGTATACAAATTGTGTACAAGACTGTTAATCTGTTATATGTAAACCGCCCTTGATCTCTGGAAGGGGCGGTATAAAAGAAATAGTTAAATAAATAAATAAATAAATAAATAAAAATATATGTGGAAGTGCTGGCACTTACACACGGAAATTGCAAAATCAGCATTTCCACGTGGAAGGTACTGAGTTGGTGTCCTGCTGGATCAGGGTGCGAAATAAAGACTAACACACTGTAGAAAAGAAATAATTTGTTTATTTATAAATATAAAAAAGGTAACTTGAAAGCAAGTAATTCACTTATTCACATATAATTAGTCAAGCTGTATATAAAAGCAAGATACAAGAAGATGGTACTTCACCGACAGAGCTATGCACTTCATCTCATGCCAACACTTCAACTGAATAAGTCCCGGTTTCAGCCAGGCAAGAGAGAGATTCTCAGTCAGGAAAACCCTAGGCAGTGCGCGCGTTCACTCTGTAGTTGTGACTTCTTTCTCTCTCTCCTGGCTGAAAAAGGCACCTTCTTTATATTTTGTTGCAACAGCAACCAGTAATTTTCCATCAGTTGACATACGAGGTATGACAAAAAAGAAACAAGACCGTCCCATAAATGTTTTATTACAAAATCTACAGAGAAATTACGCATTGTCCCCTTCAAAGTAAACCCCCCCAGAGGTAATGCACTCTGTATTCACTTTTGCCACGTATGGAAGCACTTGGTAAAGTCCTCCTCCTTGAGGTCCCTCAGCTCCCTCATCACAGTGGCCTTGATCTCTACTTTAGAGGCTAAATTAGTTCCTTTGAGCACAGTCTTCAGCCTGGGGAAGTGCCAGAAGTCACACGGTGTGAGATCTGGGGAATAAGGAGGGTGGTCGAGAGCTGTGATCTGTTTGTTAGCCAAGAACTGCCTCACACTGAGCACAGTGTGTGCGGGCGCATTGTCATGGTGGAGCAGCCATGACTTGTCTCTCCACAGAACCCACCTGCTGTGCCGAACCCGGTCATGGAGGTGATTGAGGACCTGCTAGTAGAAGTGCTGGTTGACTGTCTGACCCTCAGGCACAAACTCATGATGGAACACTCCCTTCTGGTTGAAGAATGCGATCAACATAACCTTGATCCTTGATTTGGACATGCGCGCCTTCTTGGGTCTGGGTGACAGTCGAGACTTCCACTGCAGGCTCTGTCTCTTGCTTTCAGAGTCGTACTGGAAGACCCAAGTTTCGTCTCCGGTGATGACTCGGCCAACAAACTCTGGATCTTCTCCGATATTCTCTAGCAAGTCTCAACAAACATTGACCCGGTGCTCCTTCTGGTCGTTCGATAAAAGCTTGGGCACCATCTTGGCGCACACCTTCTGCATCCCCAGCTTCTGCACCAAGATGGTCCGCACTGACTCCCTGTTCAGGCTAAGCTCTTCAGCTATCATCTGCACCGTCAATCTGCGATCACTCCACACCAGCTGGTTCACTCTGTCAATGTTCTCAGCTGTCTTTGTCATGAAAGGCTATCCTGACTTGGGGTCATCCTCCACCTCCTCGCAGCCAGTCTTAAAGCGTTTGTGCCACTCGAAGACTCATGGCCTTGACATTGCATCTTCTCCATAAGCCTTTTGGAGAAGTTGGAGACACTCAGTTGGGCCCTTCTCCAACTTAACCAGAAATTTCTAATTGATTCTTTGCTCCATATTTCTGCCACCTCTAGTTGCGTGACAAAGCGATGGAGCAGTGTGCTACAAAAAAACCTGAAAAAGAAAAAACAGAGTGAGAGAGGTGAAAAATATTATAGCAGAATTGTGGCAAGATGTTGCACAACACAGTGACATAAGCGGTTAGCCAATTGGCATTGAGTCATGGGCGTGGCTGCCACAGTCTCGTTTCTTTTTTATCACACCTTGTATACACAGAATAGGATTAGCTATCCATTAAATATAATCAAGACGCTGGCCAGACACCCGAGAATGCTCAAGGGATGGGCATCCCCTACTCCATGGTTCAGAAGCTCAAAATTCTGGTAGATGGCCTTCACTTTATGAGAAAAAGCACAGTTGCTATGTGAAAAAGCTTCATCCTTATCTCATATACCAGTACTTAAACTGTTTCTCACAAAATTGCACAGGCAGGAATTTTCCCTACAAAACTGAGGTTTAATTAACCCCTTACTTATTGCTGATGTATAACCAGTAGCCAGCTTTAACTCACTTTCACCACAGTTGGTGCCGCACATTTTTCCCACATGTAGGTAGACCTGTAAAATGGCTCCTCCTACTGTGTATGCTAACAAATGGATGTGCACTCCTGCATATTCTTATATATATTTTACAAAAGGCTTTGCATTCTGAAGAAGCTTTTGTAAAACACTATCAGAACTGAGCATGTTCTGAGCGGGACTTCTTAATTCCAGTATCAATGTTCTATATAAAATGGGCCTTTGAAGGTAGTTGGGAGGGAAATGAAAAAGGAAACCTAGTTCGGGAGATGAACATGAACCTCCTCATGGCAATTTATTGGAATTCAACTTTGATATATATGGAGGGAAAATAAATATTGGTAATAAAATCTCTCATTAAATTTCATTACTATTAAACCAGCACATTTTCCCAGCCAGAAAATCAATTCTGCTATTATGAGTTTCCATCTTCATATAATTCATCTTCTAACAAGATGAAATTTAATTGCAAGGAACTTATTTTTCCTGGAATCATCTTAAATAACAATGACCGTATGTTGTCTTACTGTCATTCCAGGAGGATAAACAAGAAGGAAGAAAATGTTCAGTATTAAAATAGAAAAAGTAAGACGTTTATATTCTGCAATAAGACCACTTAACACTTTGATATACACATTAAGTTATTACTGATCCCTTTTACTTTCAGCTTATTAGCTGTTCTCTGGCAGTTAGCCCAAAAATCAAGTACAGCGAGAGATAATAATAATGAACAAATGTTTAAAAAGCATATTGTAATTTTTCATTTATCTTATACCTGTTTATTGGTAGCTCAAGATGACTTATGTTCAACTGCAGTAGTTATTTCACTCTCCCCAGAAAGCTTGCAGTCTAAGAGGCCTATTTACTAAGCTATGTAAGGGGTATGTTTACTAAACTGTTTTAACGTCACAGCGGTGGTATTATCGCGCGATAAGTGACGTTATCTCGCGATAACGTCACTTATCATGCGATAACGCGGCTGCGGCATTAAGGCACCCTAACGCTGTGAAATCCGGCTCTGAAGGGTGGAGTATGGCTTCCCAGAGGGCGGAGAGAAGGGGTCAATGGGCGGAGAGTGGGCAGTGAGTGGCATATTCATTAGAGACAGCATGAAAACCTGAACAGTGTTTCGCCCACCAGGACCGGAGTTGGGAACCTCTGCCCTGGAGCAGTGGCCAACAGGGGCATAAACACCCACACCCACAGGCTCTACTATCCAAAGCCTCATGGAGAGTCAGGCTGTTGGGCCCTGCGTGCAGCAGCATCTCCCAATACTAGCACTTGCATACCTTAGCAATGCCGCCCTAAACCTGGGGATACATTACACATATATCAAAAGGTTGCTCTGATTAATGGCAGATAACAATTCCTAAGTTAATCACAATTTGCTGATAGAGCTGCATCATAGCAACCTTTCTGATATCTGTGGAGTGTGTTTCAGTTTTGGTTTCTGACAGTGTTTACCACCCCGGGGAGTGACCCCAACAGTATTGCGTACCATAGCCATGTCAGCACCGTGCCCAGGACTGGTGTGGTTGCCAGGGCTGCTAAAGCCTCTAAATTTGAACAATGCTGGCATAGGTGTGGGAGTGTGTGTCTGTCTATACAGTGTGTTGTGGCTGCCTACACCTTACTCAGCCCACACTGTTTCACTGTCTCCAGTGTAAGCCTGCCAATGTGCATACTGAGTAGCAAGGCACTGTGGGTATGGGCCGGACAGGGCGGCCTGGGCAGGATGCATCTGCACAGGGTGTAGGGCAATGGCTGGGACATTGTACTGCCCAACCACCACCTGCACGGACAGGGTGGCCACAGCATGGCATGCTGGAAGGTCACTCTCACCCTGACTGAGCAGTGACCACGGCATGGCTAGGTTCCCCCACAGTACCATATAGCATTTCTCTCAAGTGATATTTATGGGTTTTCTTTTCTGGGGCCCAATCACTGATATAGCTCTGTGGTGTGTGCGCCAGATCCCACACCAGGGTGCACAGTGTTCCTTCTGGAACATGCACTATGTAAGTGGCAGCAGACTGTCTGTAGCTAGCATGTGTATGGCTGCAACACCCTGCAGGATGCAGCAGGTGCACACTGACTGCCCTCTGCTGTTGAATGTCCGAATGTAGTGGGGGGCAGCTTAGCTGACCAGTTGCACTGCCAGTGGTCGAGTTCCATGTTCAGATCTGCATCAGCTCTCTGTTCCTTAGTTGGCCAGGGGTTGCTGAACCCACAGTCTGTAATCATTTAGCTCAACTGGCCCTACTGGAAACAATGATAGTGTATGTCTGTTGTGTCCAGATCATGTTCCCCACAGAGGGTGGGTTTGCTCTGTATAGTGTCCTCATGTGAGTCCAGACAAATCCCTGCTCCAAAAACAGGTGTCCATGGCAACCTCGCTCAATATGCATTATGTTGCGAGCATCCTGGTCCACACAGGCTACGCATCAATGGCATATAGGAGTGTACATAGAAAACGTCCAAGGCTGTCTGCAAAGAATACCCCATAAACTGGCAGTGATGGTGAACTGCAGCAAATCCTACTGCAAACATCCCGGGTACCGTGGACCTGGTGCTGTCCCCACGACTTTACTCTCAGGGTGATCACAGAACACGCACAATGGCATGGTCAGTAGGCACACTGTAACAGTAACATGCATGCTTGGTCCCCCTACCCAGCTGATGTGCTGCAGAGTTGCAAACCCCTATCCGGTGAGCAGATGTAGTCTGCTGATCTGCATGTGAATTGCATCATGGGTACCCTTGGTGCTAACTTATCCTGGTAGCCACACCAGACAGTGTGTCTATTGACCTGCACTGGTTGAGTAGCTAGCCATAGTTTAATTACAACCAATATTGTTGCAGGACAATGGTGAATATACTGACCTCAGTGGGAGAGGTCATGAGTTCAATACCCCAGTGGGCCTGTATATTGATGTATCAGGATGTATAGGATATAGTGTATTATCATCACATCAGAGCATGTTACCACATGACAATATGTCCAAAAGTGTGGCCAGTTGCATGCAGTGGTTATGTTGGAAGAGTGGCGTGGGCTGCAGTTTGCTAGATCAGCTGGTGAGCTGCATACAAAGTGTGTCCGTCAATATAACTGTCAGAGGATACGGCTGTCTATGCATGTAGCAGTCTGACATAGATCTGAAATCCATGTGCACATCCCAAAACACCTGCAGCTCAGTTGGCCAAACCAAGGTGCCCTGTAAAGTGCCCTAGCTGTGTCCGTACACTAGCCTGGTAAACAGAGTAGAAAGTGTATGTAGATGACCTGGTATAACTGTGTAGCCAGCCATTGCTATGTGAAAAGGCATAGCACACTGGTTAATACAATGCCCTCACAGCCAGTGGTGATGGGTTTCAGACCCCAGTGTGCCAACACCGAGATAAAGGCATAATAAACAAATTGTGGTGAAAAACATCAGACACAGCACTGCAATGTGTGTCTGCAGCATAGATCTTTATATATATGGACAGCGCCACCGTTTGCTGTGTACCAGCCACGCCACAGACACAGACACATTGCTAGCACGCCTTAATGATGCGCGGCAGCGCGCATATGCGACGTGCGTGAGCAAGGCATTGCTGAAAATGGCGACTCAGTCTAGAAAGCCTGCTTTTACCCGCAGGGAGCTCAGCCACCTTGCAGGGCTGATCTGCACTAGGCAGAGAAAACTATTCCCTGGCTCCTCCAAGCAGCAGGACCTTGGGCGCATAAGGAGGGCCTGGGAGCGCGTCACCAGCCGTTATAATCATCTTGCTGACTACCCGCGTGAGGTAAGTGTATGGGGACAGGTCAGTATATCCATATACATATCCAGTGTTGATTGTAGATGTGTATGCTGCTGTGGGTAGTCACTCTATCTCATTTATGTTTCTTAGTTAAACCCACGTGATATACCACCTATTTATCACATCAAAGTGGTTTGCCCTATCCCCAGGAGGCTAAGGACCTGATCACAGAGGTCCAGATGTCAGCC
The DNA here is from genome assembly GCA_033557465.1 of Ichthyophis bannanicus. Lineage (NCBI taxonomy): Eukaryota > Metazoa > Chordata > Amphibia > Gymnophiona > Ichthyophiidae > Ichthyophis > Ichthyophis bannanicus. Next base: position 615,456,106 of record CM066035.1, read on the forward strand.
TGGTGTTATGGCAGCTGCTGCTGTTGATGTGTTAACATGCACCCTAACACAAGGAGCCCCTAGATCTGCCTAAAGAGGTCTGGTAAACAGCATGCTGATATGGTAGGTTCTGCAGTTGCAGGGTCACACATCTGCCCTACCCCTAGGTATCCTGATACTTGTTCTAAATGGTCTGTCAATCACCATGGTGATATGGTTGTGTGTGCATTTGCAGGTTTAAACATCAGCCCTACCCCCTGGAGTCCTGAGACCAGCTCAAAGTGGTCTGTCAGTCACCCTGGTGGTATGGTTTATGTTGCTGTTACTGTGTTATAATCCACCATATCCCCAGGAGGACTGAGACCCCATCAAAGTGGTCTGTCAGTGACCCTGGTGGTATGGTTTATGTTGCTGTTGCTGTGTTATAAAGCATAGTTACTCACCTGTAACAGGTGATCTCCGGGAACAGCAGGAATTTAGTCTTCACATATGGGTATCGTCGGTACCGACGGAGTCTGCGCGGGAACGCTCCCCAGCATCCAATTAAAAAGCTTTTGGGAGCATCCCACAGTGCCTCCGTGCTGCCTTCCTGCCTTTCCCAACTGCCTCTCTCCAGTTGAGTTTAAAGCTGAGACAAAGAGAGAGAGAGGGAAAGAGAAAGAGATAGATAGAGAGATACAACTCCTAGGGGAGGTGGGTGGGTTGTGAAGACTAAATTCCTGCTGTTTCCGGAGATTACCTGTTACAGGTGAGTAACTATGCTATCTCCAGGAACAAGCAGGAATGTAGTCTTCACATATGGGGACTCCCTAGCTCTAGATGCCAGGGAGAGACCCCAGAGGTTGTGTGTCCCTGTGAAAGGGCTCCACTTCCCCCCAAGAATCTCTGGCATCCAACCAGGAATGGTGGGTAGGAGTTGACTAGGTATGGAACAGGTGTTGGAGAACAGCCTGACCAAACAAGGCATCCCGGTGGGAGTCCTTGTCCAAGCAGTAATGGGCTGTGAAGGTATGAACCGAGGCCCAAGTGGCTGCTCGACAGATGTCGTCGATAGACAGAGTGCAGATGAGCCATTGAAGCTGCCATGGCTCTCACATTGTGAGCTGTGACATGGCCCTCCAGAGGAAGGTTCTTACTCTGATAGGCAAAGGAAATACACTGTGCAATCCAGTTGGACAGTGTTCTCTTGGAGACTGGAAGTCCCAAATGAGAAGGATCAAAAGTAACAAAGAGTTGAGATGACTTTCTATGTTGCTGTGTTCTTTGCAAGTAAAAAGCCAAAGCTTTTTTACAGTCCACAGTATGAAGATTCCTTTCTGCATTTGATGCATGAGGCCTTGGAAAAAACACAGGCAGGTAGACCGCCTGGTTAAGATGAAAAGGCGAAACCACCTTTGGCATAAAGTGTGGATGAGTCCTAAGGACTACCTTGTCATGATGGAACCTTGTATAAGGTGGATCAGCCACTAGTGCCTGCAACTCACTGATGCGACGTGCTGATGTGATTGCAATGAGAAAGATAACTTTCCAAGAAAGGAATTTCAACAAGATAGTAGCTAAGGGTTCGAAAGGTGGCTTCATGAGCTGGCCAAGAACCAAATTTAAGTCCCATGCCACCGGTGGTGGCTTAATGGGAGGCTTAGTTAGTAGAAGGCCTCTCATAAATCTTTCTATAAGAGGATGAGAGGAAATAGGTTGTCCATTTAAAGGCTTGAAAGAAGCCGCAATAGCACTTAAATGGACTCTTACTGAGTTAGTTTTAAGTCCTGCATTGGATAAATGAAGGAGATACTCCAGTAATGATTCAAGTGGTATCGCAAGGGGGTTAAGACCCTTCTGCGAGCACCATATGGTAAACCTTTTCCACTTGAAAGCATAAGAGGTCTTGTGGAAGGTTTCCTAGAAGCATACAGGATATCCTTTACCTGCTGGGAAAGGTTAAGATCCTGAAGATCTAGGCCTTCAGCAACCAAGCCCTGAGATGCAGTGATTGGGGATTGGGATGCCATAACATTCCCTCCTCCTGAGACAGGAGATCTGGAGCAGACCCTAACTCCAGAGAGGGAGCTTGAGAGAGATGTAGAAGCAGAGGGTACCACACTTGCCGTGGCCAATGTGGAGCTATGAGGATCATACGGCCTCTGTCTCTCTGAAGCTTGAATAGAGTTTTGGGGATCAGGGGAATGGGTGGAAAGGCATAAAGGAAGTCTTGACCCCAATGAAGGAGGAAAGCATCCTTGGCCTGAGAGCCCTGAGCCGGAATTCTGGAACAGAACCGGGGAAGTTTGGCATTCAACGGACTTGCAAAGAGGTCTATGTACGGAGTTCCCCAAATTTGAAAAATCTTGGCCACCTGGTCTGCATGTAGAGACCATGCATGTGGAAGCAGAACGCGACTGAGTCTGTCTGCCCAAGAGTTTTGGATACCTGGAAGATACACAGCCAAGAGATGAATCTGATGCTCTATGACGAGGGCCCATAGTCTCAAAGCTTTGTTACAAAGTGACAGAGAGCCTGTTCCTCCCTGCTTGTTCACGTAGAACATAGCTACTTGATTGTCCGTATGAATGAGGACTGTCTTGTGGCTGAGCAGGGTGTGGAACATTCGCAGAGCAAGGAAGATCGCTCTGAGCTCGAGAAGATTGATGTGTAAATGAGTCTCCTGTGGAGTCCAGGTGCCTTGGGTGGAGAGGTTTTGCAGATGAGCTCCCCAGCCCATTGGTGAAGCATCTGTTGTGAGAGTTGCCTGGGGTAGAGGTTGCTGAAATGGGGACCCCAGGAACAGATTTTGAGTGGACTGCCACCAACGGAGGGACAAAATAAGACGATTTGTGTTTGCTATTTTGTCTGACAGGCACCCTGATGCCTGGTTCCATTGAGTGGATAAAGTCCACTGGGCTGCTCTCATATGGAGGCGAGCATAAGGAACCACATGCACGGTGGATGCCATGTGGCCTAGCAGTTGTAGCATTTCTCGAGCAGTGAGATGAGACTTTAGCACTGCTTGAGAGGCTAACTGCACCATGTGAAGGCAATGAGCCTGGGGAAGATAGGCCCTTGCTTTCCTGGTATCCAACAAAGCTCCTATGAACTCTAGAGATTGAGTGGGAGTTAGGCTGGATTTTGGGATGTTTATGACCAGACCCAAATACTGCAGGATACGCATTGTGCAGGATAGAGAAGTCCTGGCCTCTGATTCTGAAGGGGCTCGAATGAGCCGGTCGTCTAAGTAAGGGAAGACGAATATTCCTAGAGTGCGAAGAAATGCTGCTACCACTGCCATGCATTTCATGAACACCCTGGGTGCTGAGGCCAAGCCAAAAGGAAGCACTCTGTATTGGTAGTGCTTTCCTTGAAAAAGAAACCGAAGGAACTTTCTGTGAGTTGGATGGATGAGAACATGAGTATACACATCCTTGAGATCTAGAGAACAAAGCCAGTCCTAGCTCTGAAGGTATGGCAGCAGGGTTCCTAAAGAAATAATTTTGAATTTCTACTTGAACAGGAATTTGTTCACTTCTCTGAGATCCAAAACGGGTCTGTGTCCTCCTGTTTTCTTTGGTATAAGGAAATAGGGAGAGTAAAACCCTGTACCCTGTTGAAGAATGGGTACCTCTTCTATTGCCCCTTGGGCAAGAAGCATGGTGACCTCTTGATCTAACAGGTTGATAAGAGAGGTCTGAGAATTGAACTGTCTTACCATTGTAGGTGGGGGCAAGTGGAGGAAGTGAAACTTGTACCCCTCTCTTATAATGGAAAGAGTTCAATGTTCTGCTGTTATTTGCCCACATCTGGGGGCAAAGTGGCACAACCTTCCTGGAATGGTGGAAGGTTCTGGTCCACTGAGAACCAGGAAGGCTAAGTTCCCTAGATGGAAGTCAAAGGCCTTGCGGAGGCTGAGACTGCTGAGACGGTTGAGGCTTAGCAGTCTTTGCTTTTCTTTGTTTGGGTGGTTGCTGAGTCTTCCGGACAGGCGGACCTGCAGAACGTCCCTGCTGATAAGAGGGATAAAACCTTTTCTTTTTGGAAAAGAATGTTTTTTTGAAAGATTTCTTTCTTGCAGGATCAGCTGTGGCTTTGGATAACCTATCCAAAGTGGAGTTATCAGCATCCTACTCATTGGCCTTTTCTTGCCAATTTTTGCCAAACAGATTCTCACCTGTACAAGGAATATTGCCCAGTTTGTCCTGAACCTAGAGCTCCAAATCGGATGCCTGGAGCCAGGCAATTCTATGTGCACCTATGGCAATAGCAGAGGTTCTGCTTATGCATTCAAAACAGTCAAAGGCTGCACGATTGACAAATTTAGACACATCCTGGGCATGTTTAACCAGTGTGAGGAAATCCTGCCTCTTATCCTCAGGAAGAAGAGGACTCAACACTTCTAAATCCCTTGTGACTTCCTTAAGGAACATTCCCATATATAAAATATAGGAACTGATCCTGGCAGAAAGCATGGAAGCCTGGACCAAAGTTTTACACTCACACCCTGGAGGGTTAGAGGCGTGCCTCTTTGCACTCCTGATCCTCCTCATTGCTGACTCCACTACAAAAGAGTGGTGAGGCAATTGAGTCTTCTGGAAAGCAGGACAGGGGGGACCCTGTACATGGTATCCAGTCGACGGGAGTGAGGTGAGGTGGTTAGGAGAGTTTCCCACATTCTTAACATGAGATCATGTAAGATCTCATGGATAGGCAAGGTAGCTGCCTCTTTAGGAGCTTTAGGATATTGCAAAATCACCAACTCCTTTGCTCTGGGCTCTGTTTCAGGAGCCACAGTAATGGACAGACCTCGAGCCACCTCCCTGATAAAATCCTGAAAGGAGATATCCTCTGGAGGAGATATCCTCCGCTTGGGAGAGGAAGGCTCTTCAGGGAGAAGTATCCCGGTACCGACAGAACTGTCAGAATCCTCAGAGTCCTCTGAGGATTCGAAGTACCTTCTGTCCGGATGCTCTTGTAGAGCACGATACCCGTACCGACTGAAGTCGGTACCAGGGGGAATCGCTACCGGTGTATCGGTACCGGAGGGCATGGCTTGACTGGGTGCCGGCAATGCGGATACCGATGTCAATGCCGATGCCGATGTTATCAGTACCGGTACCAATGCCAGCGCCGGTGCCGGTACCGGTTGAACCCTCTGATGCGGTTCCGAGGGCATCGATGCCGCAAGGAGAGCCGCCAGACTGCATTCAATAGCCAGGAACCTCTGGTCTATCGACGCTGCCGATGCCTGGGTGTCGGTACCGGAGAATATCGCCGGTACCCCAGAGCATGGCACCAGTAGTTCTGCCGAGGTCGAAGCCTCGAGAACATCCTGGAGCCCCGATAATGCTTTGGAAGCCGAAGCCTCCCGCCGGGGCAATTTTGTCAGTGCAGACCCCTCAAGGGCAACGCCAGAGGCATCTCGATGCTTGGAAGGAGATCTACCCTTTGAGGACCGGCTCGACTTATGTTTAGTTACCTGAGATCCATGGGAGGAAGACGAAGCCCTGGAAGATGTCGATGCCACAGAGGCTGCATCAGAGGGAAAGAGGGTGCTAAGTTTAGCAGCCCAGTTCTGTCGACCCCTTTTGGACATCATGGCACAGGCCATACACTCCGAGATGGAGTGGTCAGGACCTAAACATTTTAGACACCACTCATGGGTGTTGGTGACGGATATGGTACCGCCACACTTGGTGCACTTCTTAAACCCAGACGTGGGTTTTTCCATGATGGGAAAAATTTTGGGCCTAAGGCCCAAAATGGCGCGTGCACCTGAGAATGAAAAAATTGGAAAAAAAGAATTAAATATATATTTTCTTTTTTTTTTTAAAGAAGAACCGGCGGTACCAGTGTAGCGTCGAGGAAGGCAGACGCGACCACAAAAAAGAAAAAGAAGAAGGAATAATTTTCTGCGGTGACAGGAACAACGACCTGCTGGCTCTGCGAAAAATGAAGAACTGGAGAGAGGCAGTTGGGAAAGGCGGGAAGGCAGCATGCAGGCACTGTGGGATGCTCCCAAAAGCTTTCTAATTGGACGCTGGGGAGCGTTCCCGCGCAGGCTCCGTCGGTACCGACGATACCCATATGTGAAGACTACATTCCTGCTTGTTCCTGGAGATTCCACCCTACCCCCAGGAGGCCTGAGACCCCATCAAAGTGGTCTGTCAGTCACCCTGGTGGTATGGTTTATGTTGCTGTTGCTGTCTTATAATCCACCCTACCCCCAGGAGTCCTGAGACCCCATCAAAGTGGTCTGTCAATCACCCTGGTTGGTATGATTTATGTTGCTGTTGCTGTATTATAATCCACCCTACCCCCAGGAGTCCTGAGACCCCATCAAAGTGGTCTGTCAGTCTCCCTGGTGGTATGGTTTATGTTGCTGTTGATGTGTTATAATCCACCCTACCCCCAGGAGTCCTGAGACCCCATCAAAGTGGTCTGTCAGTCACCCTGGTGATATGGTATATGTTGCTGATGAAGTGTGCTAAGACACCCTACCCCCAGGAGTCCTGAGACCTGATTGCAAAGGTGAGTATGGCATCTAGATATTGTGGTAGGTTATGCCGGGTTAGGTCACACATTTGCCCTATTCCCCAGAGGCCCAGATCTCATTACACATGTCTGTTATGGATCCTGATGGTATGGTAGGTGCAGGTGTGGATGTGCGGTAAACCACCCCACCCCCAGGAGCCCTGAGACCTGATTACGAAGGTCTGTAACAAATCCAGATATCATTGAAGTGTACGCAGTTTCAGGTCACACATCTGCCCACTCCCCAGGAGTCCCGTACCTGATCGCAGAGGAACATTATAGATGCTGGTGGAAGGGTACATGAACCTGCTGGGGTTTCAGCTCTGCCATAACCCCAGACAGGAGCACAGATGTTAACAGGCCAGCTAGGTGTGTTGGGCCATGCTCCTGTTGTAGTCAGCCACAACTGCCCTAATCACAGGAGGCCCTAGTCATGACCATACAGGTATAGTACAAAGCCAAGTGTCATGGTATTGGCACCTGGCAAGGTGCACAGGGTCACCCACCTTCCGCTCTATGTCAGAACACATCACCCATGCGTGGTAGGATATCATGGTGCCATGGCAGGTGTGTCGGATGATGTGTGTAGGTCAGGCAAACACACATATGTTTGCCAGACCACACAGGGAGTTAGGGAGGACCTCCCCTGGACACCAGCATGGCCAAACCACACGTGGCATGGTGCTGCCATGTCATGCAAGGAGAGCGTAGGAACAGGGTATGGGGTGTCCAGGGTGTTACGCACAGTACACATAGGTGGCACTGCACACATGGCCAGACCCACAGCCACACATGCAGGTGGCACTGGCAACAGTTACTAGAGGACACACTGGCCAGAGGAGCAGGAGCAGCACGATGCTGCTCACAGAGATGTGTGATATGTGTTGGGCACCCACCAGAGATATATGGTCATTAATGCTCCTACCCATTGCTTCCCCCCCCCCCCAGGTAGAGGACCTATGGCAAAAGGGTCGGGAGTTGCGGCTGCACTGCCCGGAGGTCCTTGCCCTCCTCCAGAGGGGGGGGCAATGGCACAATGTGGAGGTGAGTGTTGCGGCCTCTGCAGCTCAGTACAGAATGTCACAGTGGCCCACCAGCCTGTGTGCGGCCAAACTATGTACATGTGGTATGTGACTCACATGATAATGTGCTAATGACTGTCATCCCCCACAGAAGATGCTCCTGCTGGCGAGGGCCCCTCAACATCAGGGCACACAGCAACACGCCCCACTGCACAACACCGGACAGAGGAGGAGGAGGAGGCAGAGGAGGAGGAGGAGGCAGCAGAGGTGGCAGAGGCGGAAGAGGATGATGGGGACATGGAGGGGGTGGAGGGTGGGGTGGGAGGGGAGGGTGAGAGTGTGTGTGATGTTTTGGGGGGTGAGGAGGAGGAGGAGAGAGTGGAGGGTGGCGAGGGTGGGTGGGAGGTGCCGGCGGGGAGGAGGGGGTGTGGAGGGGGGAGGGAACACAGGACAGCACAGGGCACTGTGGGTCCCTGCCAGCCGCCACATGTGTGTGGCGATGGTGCCCATCTGGGTGTAGCTACACCACCCATTGCCACAGACAGGTCCCACACACATGCCACCACACAGACACCTGGCACCTTGTGTGTATGTGGTGGCAGGTGCATCCAGGACCTGTATGTGGCAATGGAAGGCATGGTGCAATGCCTGCGGGCCCAGGACCGCACCATCCGGTGGCTGGCAGGTTCCATTCAGTGGATGGCTGCCGAGATACAGCGTGTGGTGGGTAGGGGTGCTGCATCTTGACAGCCATCCCCTGATGGGCATCCCAGGAGCATGTGAGGGTCCCGGTGGCACCCACACACGTGCCCTGTGCTGTCCTGTCTCCCGGGACCCAATATGGGGGATTCTATATATGCTACATGTTGTATATATATTTTTTAAATACAGTTTTGTTACTACATCACAATGGTCACGTGTCTCCCTTACAGACAGACTGTTGACGTGAGCATGGGACATGTATGTAGATCCCTATGTGTATGTGTGGTAGACATAGGTAGCATACATGGACCGTCTCCACATGCAGTTGTGGGGGCTGCCCATGTGCGTAGGCATCTGTGTCCCATGGTGCCCCTGTGATGTGCCAATGTGCAGTGTGTCCCAACAGCTATGGTCACATGCATGCTGCCTGTGATGTGTGGGCACCATATCTGATGCACCATGCTCATAGGGGAATAGTGGGGATGGCCAGCAGCAGGTATGTGGCAGGAAGGATGAGATGGATTGCTGTACCCAGGAGCTGCCCAGGGGGATAGCTGGTGAGGTCAAGACAGGTGGATGTTGGTCTGGAGGGGGAGCAGAGGCTCACTACAAGTGCAGGGGGAGAGTAAACAACTGACTGTAGCTAGTTACCTATGTCTGCCTGTGTCTTACACAAACATCTATAGCTAAACAGCCATGTAGGCTCTGGTGTGGGTCAGAGGGAATAGCACACGTGGGTGGGGCACTGGAGAGGATATGGGGTGTGATAGACTGACTGATCTGTAAAACATACATGTACCACCATATACATATTACTGCCTAACTGGAGAGGTATGATATACCCCCATGCATAGGTAGAAGGGTGCACACATGGCATGGTTCCTGGCACACAGGGCATGGTATAAGGTCTGTGCATTGATTGGTGGTAGTGCATACACCACACCCCTAAGGGAACTGGGGAGGCACATGTGACCATGTTGACAATATGGGGGACAGGGTACTCAGGGAAGTACAGTGTCAAAAACTGGAAACGGGCACATAGGTATAATCAGGTTTTGTCTCCTTTATTGTCATGCAATCCCCCAATCAGGACCTGTGTGGGCGCCCACATCCACAGCGACCACATTGTTGTGGTTCGGCTGGTGCTGCCTCTGGGGCTGTGGCTGGCTGCTGCGAACGCCCAGCCATGGCCTCCTGAGCATCTGCAATCCGCAGTAGCGCTGCTGCCATCACCTCAGCTGTGGCATGCATCCGGTCCATCCTCTCCTGAATGCCCATCAGAACCTGACGAGTGGCTGTGGGTGAGACACAAGGTGATGTGTGAGACTTGTGTTGCACCCCCCCCCCCCACCGTGACTCATGCAAATGTATGGCGTATCCCAACAGACCAGTCCGCAGACCAGTGACCACTCATGTATGCGACGGCTAGCAACGTAGTACCATGTTTACATCTGTGTGTCCCATGATCCATCCACAGACCAAGAAATGATCCTGCTGAGGGTCATGGTAATCACAGATATGACACATGGTACTGTGTTGCACTTCAGTGTGTCACTGCTGTATCTGCACACTGGTCATATGGGATAGGTTGGATAATGTGGGAATTCATGGCACACAGATAGATATCTGGGGGGGCGCTGTTCACTCTAAACCTGACGCACAGTACAGAGTACCCTGACTATCTTTGCTACATACCACTACCCAGGGAGAGGGGTCCAACGGGTAAACTGTATAGGTGATCTGGGGTAGGTGTGTACCAATGTACGTCTCCATGGGGTATTTTGTGGTGAATATTAGGCGAATGTATGAGCTCATTAGCATGATGACACCAGATGGCACATGATACAAGGGGGGGGGAGTACACATGGCACCTACCCCCACTACACATACAGAACTATGTGCTATGGTGTCCTAATATTAGGGGGCACATGGAATCTCATTGTGGATGTTCCGTCAACCCCCAGGGGGCTTGATGTGTATTCTGTTACCCACCTTCCGCATCGTGCTTTGCAGAGGCAGTATGAGCCCACAGCTCTGCAAAGATGATATCCATGCTGGTGTGTTGGGGGCGTAATGTTCCTGGTGCCTGCATCGTGTGGGGACTCCCCTCCGACTCTGCATCCTCCACAGCCTGTATGCTGCTGTTATTGGCCCCCACTTGTGCGTTGGCATCCTCCGCCAAGTCCTCTGCCTCGGGCAGCACAATGTTTCCTGGGGTCTCCACGCCAGTTCTGTCTGCGTCCCCGGACTCGGCGGCCTCTGACCCCTCGGCATCCCCTGGCACCGGCACATCCCCCTCCTCATATGCCCCCATGGTCTGGATGTCACCTGGGGGGTAGAACAAGGTACACAGCAAGGATAAGTTAGCACAGGTCACATATCTACACCTGTACAGTGCTGTAAAACATCGACTGTGGCTGTTGTGCAAGCAGCCCCAGGTACCTGTCACACCCACCCTGTACCTACACAGCCATGTTTTGCTCAATATGTGGATCCTAGTTGCCTGTGTTAGGGCACATGTGTTCTCAGGACATAGGCCCCACCACCTTCCCGTCCATGGCAGGCATGTACTGAGCCATGTGGTTTACATGTGTAGCATATCTCTGACCTACTTGCCTGTGGATGGATGGTGTCCAGCGCTTCTGGCAGCCCTCACAGGTAGATGGGGCCCAGACGGTCTGCCAGTTCCTGCTCCAAGGGTGTCAGAGTTGGGCAAAGGGACCACCTCCTCCAGTGCCCATGGCATGTTGCCTCTCGGCCACCATGTGGGCACAGACACCCCGCTTTATATCATTAAACCTTTTTCTAAGGCTATCGAGGTCCCTGGATGGCCCCCCTGCCTGGGCTACGGCCTCCTGGATCTCCCCTTACACTTGCATCCGTGTGCCCACAGTGGTGCTTGTGCTCAGGCGGCCATACAGCACATCATACCTCTCCAGAACACTGGCCAGCAGGATGTGGTTCTCCTGCTGGCTGAACCTAACAGCCCTCCTCCTTTCCTCAGATGGCACAGGTATGCGTCTTCGTTTGGCGCTGGGTGGCCCCTGTGTGGGCTGGGACACACCCGATGGGCCTGCAGCCACCACCACAGGCCCAACACTCCCTGCCAGCTCTGGGTCCTGCTGAACAGGTGCCCCCCTCCTCCACTCCTGCCATGTCCTGTCTCTCCATCTCCCTGCCCTCTGTGCCCTCTCCCTGCCTGTCACACATACCTGCTCTTTTGCCCCTCAGCTCCACCTCACACCTGCTTCTGGCCCCACCCCTCCTCTCCCTGCTGTCTGCTCCTCAGCTCAGCTCGTGTCTCTCTCACCTGCTCCTCGCCTCCCCCTCACTCTCTCCCCTGCTTAGCCACACACCTCTCCACAACAAACCTGCCTCTGACACTCTCCACCACCACTCACAAACCCAGCCACACTCCACGATACACCTGCTTCTGACTCTCCCCTTGCTTCTCTGACAACACACGTCTTCTCTCCCTCACCTACACAAACCCCTCAACGTGATCCAGGTGTGCAGGTGTATTTATAGGGTGTTTTTACGTTGCACACGTTGCGCATGCGCAGCGGCGCTAGCGCGGCACCTGCACGCATTGCGCATGTGCCACGGAGGCATGGAAGGTGCATGCCCGGGACACCATTACACACGCGCTGTGCATACGTGTGAGGCATGGCGCATGCGTGTAACAGGACGCAGCACATGCGCATGTCTCACGCTCACGCACAGCGCACTCCCCACACAGCGCATTTACCGCGTCTCTGTGGTGCATGCGCAACACGCGCAGCCACTGCAGATGCGCAACACGTGCAGCCACTGCGCATGCGCAACACGCGCAATGTAAGAAAACCCTATAGCTACACCTACACACCTGGATCACGTTGAGAGGTTTGTGTAGGCGAGGGAGAGAAGGCATGTGTTGTCGGAGAAGCAAGGAGAGAGTCAGAAGCAGGTGTATCATGGAGTGTGGCTGGGTTTGTGAGTGGTGGTTGTATTGTGTGGTTGGGTTTGTGTGTGGTGGGAAAGGTGTATGGCTTGGTTAGTGAGGTGAGTGTCTGTGTTTGAGTGAGTTAAAGGTGTTGGTCGGGTGGAGTTAATGGCGGCCTTTGTGTCTGCTGCATTTGTGGTGGGAGGTGAGCAGGGGCTGCGGTTGCCTGACGGTGGAGATGGTGTCCGTGGGGCTGAGGCACAGGGCATGGGTATAGTCCCGCTGCAACACAGACCTGCAGCTGTGGGGGCAGGCCAGGCAAGGGCTGTGCGGGCACAGCACAGGAGATGTGCACAGGTGCAGGCTCGCCAGCCTCGCCTCTACAGGCCCAAGGCCCAGCTCCAGGGCATGCGTGAGGACCAGGTCATCTCCCTCTACCGCCTGAGCACGGGGGCTATTAGGGAGTTCTATGAGGATCTAAGACCTGACCTCAAGCCCCTGACTGGTCGGTCATATGCCATACCGGGTTTGGTCAAGCTCCTTGGTGCCCTACATTTCTTTGCCTCTGGCTGTTTCCAGTCATCTGTGGCCACAGTGGGTGGCATGAGCCGCCTCACCTTCTCACGCTGTCTCCACCAGGTACTGCGTGCCATGATCAGCCGGGTGGGGAATTACATTGCCATTCCCAATACTAGGCAACAGTGGGGTGCCCTGAACCAGGCCTTTGAGGCGTTAGCCGGGATACCACACATGATGGGAGCTATTGATTGCACACGTTGCCCTGGTCCTGCCTGGAAACAGGGAGGTAGTGTTCTGCAACCACAAACACTATCATTCCCTGAATGTTCAGGTTGTATGTGATGCAAATATGCATATTCTGAATGTGGTCCCTAGGTTTGCAGGGTCCACCCATGACTCCTATATCCTGCATCACTCGGCACTATTCAGACAATTCGAAGCTGGACAGTATGAGGACTGTATATTGCTGGGTGTGTATTTCTCATCTCTGACATGTGTGTGTGTCTCATCTGTCTGTGTGTGATCTAACGTTGGGGGGAGGGGTGGTGCCCTCCAGCTCTACCTTGCTATGGTGGTGTTTGATGATGGTAGAATGGATGGTAGCATTTGTGTTGTTGTTACAGATTATGTTGATGGCAATCCGTACACCTACCCCTTGTTTTGTGTGTCATAACTTCACATGCTGATGCATAGTTGTGGTGTCCCATCATGTGCTGTTATATGTATATGTCAGGATGTGTCATGCATTTGGTTTGCATGTACATACCTGTGTCCATTTATGTGGGCATGGGCTCCTGCTTTAACGTTCTACATTTCTTTCTGCAGGTGATGCAGGATATGGGTGTCTCCCCTGGTTGCTGACCCCCGTGCATCAGCCACGGACATGTGCAGAGAGGAGTTACAATGAGGCCCATGCCTCCAGCCGCTCTGTCATAGAGCAGGGCCGGCCCGTCCATTGAGCAAGAATGTTTTTTGCACAGGGCCCCGCGTTTCAGGGGGCCCCGCGAAAAAAACATTCTTAAGCATCCCAAGTTAAAAAAAAAAAAAAACAACAAACCGGCTGCTTCTGCCGCGGCAGCTTCAAGAGCTCTGCCGCGGCAGCTTCAAGAGCTCTGCCGCGGGGCCCCCCCCTGCCCGGCAGAGCCTCCGTGCATCTTCAGCTCTTCACGTCCAAAACGCGGGCTTCTTTCAGAGCCGCGAGAGTTTCTTTTCTCGCGGCTCTCTTAATCCCGCGGGGCTGATGGGATTTCCCATCACCCTCGGCGGGAGTAACAGAGCCGCGAGGAAAGAAACTCTCGCGGCTCTGAAAAAAGCCCGCGTTTTGGACGTGAAGAGCTGAAGATGCACGGAGGCTCTGCCGGGCAGGGGGGGGCCCCGCGGCAGAGCTCTTGATGCTGCCGCGGCAGAGCTCTTGATGCTGCCGCGGCAGAGCTCTTGAAGCTGCCGCGGCAGAAGCAGCCGGTTTGGGTTTTTTTTTTATTTTAATTTGGAATGATAGGGGGGGGGGGGTGGTTAGGACTGGTAATGGGCTATGGGAGGGGGGGAGGGCTAAACTGGAAGTAGGGCTGATGGGAGGGGGAGGCTAAACTGGAAGTGGGCTGATGGGGGGGGGGGTGGTGAGGACTGGTAATGGGCCAGGGGGGTGGGGTGGTTAGGACTGGTAATGGGCCGGGGGGGGGGGGGGGGTTAGGTAGGGGAAATGGCCCATGGGGGGATGCTAAAAATGGAAGTGGGGGTATGGGGGGGGGGGGTTAGGACTGGTAATGGGCTATGGGGGGGGGGCTAAGGGGGCTGATGGGGGGGTTAGGACTGGTAATGGGCTATGGGGGGGCTAAGTGGGCTGATGGGGGGGTTTGGACTGGTAATGGGCTATGGGGAGGGGGCTAAGGCTGGAAGTGGGGGGGTAGGACTGGAAATGGGCTGATGGGGGGGTTAGGACTGGTAATTGACTATGGGGAGGGGGCTAAGGCTGGAAGTGGGGGGGTAGGACTGGAAATGGGCTGATGGGGGGGTTAGGACTGGTAATGGGCTATTGGGGTGCTAAGACTGGAAGTGGGCTGATGGGGGGGGTGTTAGGACTGGTAATGGGCCGGGGGGGTTAGGACTGGTAATGGGCCATGGGGGGGTGTTAGGACTGTAATGGGCCATGGGGGGGGGAGGGCTAGGACTGGTAATGGGCTGATGGGGGGGGAGGGTTAGGACTGGTAATGGGCCATGGGGGGGGAGGCTAAGACTGGAAGTGGGCTGATGGGGGGGGTAGGACTGGTAATTGGCTATGGGGGGGGGCTTAAGACTGGAAATAGGCTGATGGGGGGGGCTAGGACTGGAAATAGGGTGATGGGGGGTTAGGACTGGTAATGGGCTATGGGGGGCTAAGACTGGAAATGGGCTGATGGGGGTCTAGGACTGGAAATAGGGTGATGGGGGGGGTTAGGACTGGTAATGGGCTATGGGTGGGGCAAAAACTGGAAAGTCGCTCATGGGGGGGTAGGACGGGTAATTGGCTATGGGGGGGAAAAGACGGGAAATAGGAGGATGGGGGGGCTAGGGCTGGACATAGGGTGATGGGGGGTTAGGACGTAATGGGCTGATGGGGGGTTAGGACTAGTAATGGGCTATGAGGAGGCTAGGACTGGAAATGGGCTGAGTGGAAGGAGGGCTTGAACTGCAAATAGCTGATGGGGACGGGAGCTTGGAATGGAAATGGGTTGTGAGGGGGAGGGAGCTAGGACTGGAAATGGGTGAGGGGGGGGGCTAGGACAGGAAATGGGCTGATGGGCTAGAATAGGACTGGAAATTGGCTGTTGGGGGTGCTAAGATTGGAAATGGGCTGTGGTGGGGGTTTGGATTGAAATGGACTCATGAAGGGGCTAGAACTGGAAGTAGGCTCATGGGGGGCTTGGATTGGAAATGGGCTGAGTGGAGGGGAGCTAGGATTTGACATGGGCTGATGGTGGGGCTAGGAAAGGACTAGAAATGGGCTCATGGGGGCTGGGATTGGAAATGAGCTGATGGAGGGACTTGGATGGGACTGCAAATAGATGGGGGAGCTAGGACTGGAAATGGGCTTATGGGGGGCTAGGACTGGAAATGGGCTGATGGCGGGACAGCGATGCTGGGTGGGACTGGAACTCGACTGGAGCTGATGTTGGGGGAGGATTAGAATGGGATGGAGCTGGGAGAGTGAAATGGAGAGGGAAAAAATATTTTGTGTGGGAGGGAAGACAAATCTACAATTGTCCGGATATTGGGAGAGTAGGTGGGGATTGAGGATGGAGGGGTAAAATTTGAGTGGATGAAATAGGAATGAGGAAAGAGCAAAAAGGAGGAGAACGATTAGTATGTTAAAGCAGATGTAGAGAGAGAATGGAAAAAAACTAGAAGAGAGAAGAAAAGACAAATGGACAGCAGACGATGAAGAATTAGCGGAAGACACGAAGAAACCAGAAGAAAGTGGCTGGAGCAATTGCAGCTGAAAAAAAATGCACAAAAGGTAGAAAAATATCTCTTTATTTTGAATTTATTAATTGGAATATGTCAGCTCTGGGAAATGTGCATCATTAACGTCTGCGCTTTGTTTAGTACAAGAGCAAATTAATGTATAGTTTTTATTTCTACAGTGTTGTACATTCCAAGTTTGGCTTTTGGGATTCCCAGTTTAATTATTGTCTTCCTGTTTCTAAATTGTGATTCCTTGTTTGGTGATGGTCTATGTTCTGCATGTGTAACTGAGCTGAGGTATTCTGTTTATGTAATTCCTATTTGACATTGCCACTTGTTCTCTTTCCCCAGTAGGTCATGTATTGTTGTTCTCTGAAATGTATTGGTTTAATATTTGCAGCGTTTCCTTTTGATAGTTAGGGTATGGTGCTTTATGAGTCCTGGTAGTGCTGTTAGGATACGGCGGGTTTGCTATGGGTTCTAAATGGGCAGTGTTTGTAGTAGTTCCTAATGTGCCTGGCGGTTGGTATTGGATTATAGTAATGTAGAAGTCTTTTAGTCTTTCTTTATTCATACACTCATTAAGAGGCATTTTTACTAAAAGTTCGTGTATGGTAACATTATGCAAATATTTATGCAAATGAGGCCCCTTATGCAAATGAGGCCCCGCACCGAGTCTCCGCACATGGCCCCGCACCCCCCTTGGGCCGCCCCTGTCATAGAGCGCACCTTTGGCGTTTTAAAGAGTCGCTTCAGGTGTCTGGATAGGACAGGCGGGGCCTTACAATACAGACCACAGACTGTGGCAGAGATCATTATAGCCTGTTGCATCCTGCACAATATTGCTCTCAGGCACCATATCCCTGTCCAAATTAATGAGGATCTCGAGGATGATCCTATGTGCCCTCTTGTACGTGCCCGTGATGACACACGTGAGGGCCCAGCAGTCAGGCGGCAACTGATTGAGGAGGTCTTTTCATGTAAGTACTGCATATGTTGCCACCTACATTTCTTTCAATATGTGTGTACTGCTACCACTAGTTAACATCTGTATACAAATATCAGTAAGATGCAACACTGCACTGACATGTAACAGACACTGCCTGGCCATCCCAGCTTATGATCTAGTCATGACTGAAACGCAGAAGATGTGAGCAGGCCACAACAGCTGGTGGAGGTGGATTATCTGTGTCTGTATTTTTAGGTTTTTGGAAGGTGTTACGCTAACATACCTGATGTGTGGCTGATTGGGATAGGGGCTGCTGTACAGCCACAGGTAGTTAGTTTGATGCTTTGGGTGCAGCAAGGTGAAAGGCGTGTAGTATGGAGTAAATAGTAGGAGAGCAGACCATAGATGGGGCCAGTTGTCTAGATGTGTGTGTTTAACAATTTGTAATTTGAGCTGATTGTGTGGTTGGTATGCTCTGATGAGCAGGGACTGTGTGTTAGTTGTTTTTGTATAGTGCTACATGTGATACGTAGCATTATATACATGATGGGTAGTAGTTTGATTACTGGTATTTGAGATCAGTAGGAGAGGTTACTGCAACACCACAGTGTGCCTGTATTTATAGGTCCGCACATAGCCTTGACATGGATGCGGAAATGGATAGGGAGTGGAGGAGTAGCCTAGTGGTTGGGGCAATGTACTTCAGGCCAGAAGGTCGGGGGTTCAAATCCCACTAGAGGACAGCAACCTTGGGCTGGAAGGACTGGGGTTTCTAGTCCCACAGGTGCTCCTTGTGGTCTTGGGTAAGCCACTTAACCCTCCATAGCCCATGTTCCCTGTAAAATAGTTTTCTCCAAGTTATAATACCCTGTTCAATGTAATTTCAGTTTGTTCAATGTAAACCGCGCTGATGCAGAATAGCGTGGTATATAAGAGAATGTAAATAAATAAATAAATAGGGAACCTGTGAGGTGTCCTGACAGGGGGAGTATTAGTGCCATTATGTGTGTGGCTGTAGAATAGCCATGCAGTGCAGTGTTGCATCTTTGCAGGCAAACAGGGATGATTCAAGGCCAGATCAGCAAGGTGTAGGTTACAGTAGGCAAGCCAGGAGCTGATTAGGGGAGGGGGGGGAGGGATTTGGGTTTTAGTTGTGTTTTCAGGGAGTATTGGGGAGATATAGCTGATGACAACTAGACATAAACCACAAGCTTCAACTACAAGTTGGGTATGTGTGTAGAGGAGGAGAGTGCAGTCCAAAACAACACCTACATTGTGGACCCTAGAGAGAGGAAGTTTTGGACACACACACGAAGACGCTCTGATGGGAGGGGAGGGTTTAGGTGCACATATAGATTATCCATGCTTTGCAATTAACACTTACACACAGTGGGATGACATGCAGACATCAATGTCAGGTGGCAACTGAACATCGGGGTGTGGTTTGGCAGACACAACTCAGGCGTGGAGAGATATATTTGCAACACATCAGCACACAGCTGTTAATGTAAGTCAAGGTATGAGATATACACACCAGGAAAATGTATATGGACAGAGGATAAGGATGGAGTCCCTGCATATTTCCCTGTGTTACAGGAACTGACAGCGGTGTAGCAGACAACATTGAGACACCAGATCACACACTGAAGGGGCATTGGGAGCGATATGGGGGACACAGGATAGTACTGCGTGCTTAGAGCCAAGCAGGGACACGGTAGGGAGGAGATAATTCTGTCCCACATTTTTTACAGCAAAAGAGAGATGAGGAAGGGGACAGACAGAGTACGGACCCTTGTTGTTTGCCACCACACTTCAGTGATAACTTTCACATAAAACAAATCTGTACAGTGTGATGTGGAACAGTCAGTCTGTTAAGAATCTTGGGGGGTCTGGGAGCTGAGGACGTGAAGGTGCAGTGTGTGTTGCACAGCTCCAACATGACATATGTATGTTTCTCTTGTTTTTCTCAATCCACAGGACATACTTGGTGACCTTCCTGGTGCTGTGGTGCATTGGCAGGTGACTGTACATCATCCAACATGCAGTAGTCTGGGGTAGGTGGACCTACAGCTACTTTGTCTGTGACGACAGTCAGGGGGAGCACATGTCTGCAGTGATCTGTCATGATGTACATATGTTGTTGTTCACCTCTTTTCCCTGCACCCCCATACCCCATACCCTATAGCCACGTGTGTTCCTGGCCAGTTTGTCTTCTCCAACACTGTCTCTGGGACACGTCCAACAGAGCTGCATGTGTTTGCAGGCCCTAGGTGTTTGGGTGGTGGAATGCACGTACACCCTTCCCTAACATTGTAGCATCAGCCAACAGCATGGTATCATTGCATTTAACAGGCCTTTATCTCCACTAATCTCCAACTGTGCACATATAGGCCGTATGCTACTGCTGACACACTCACCTTAGCATACTTTGTGGGTGTGTATTTTAGGGTTGGCTGTGTGATGATACACCATGCAGGCATTTTGCATTAGCATGTGGTGTGAGGGTTCTGTACACCTGGGGAGCAGTGGGGACTGTGCTATCTCTATCTTAATGCTGTTTACCTTGTGGACATTGTGGACATGTGTTGTGAGCTGACCTATCTCTTGTGTGCTGACAGACCACTGTGCAACAGCATTCGTGTATCACAGATATCGCCATAATGCATCAACAGTGGCTGGACATGGGGACATGGTGACTCTAAACATTTTGATGACATCTTCTCCCTTCACTGTGACATGTTATGGCCTTTGAGTGCCTCAGGGATCCCAAACATACACTTGCTGCAAACACACGGTAGGTTGCACCTTTGGTTTTTTGTGAATGACATCAGCCTTTATATGTTACTGATTTCCTGTTTGTCTCATAAAAACAAGGAGCAGGAGACGTAGGATGGATAGGCAACTTGTTTATTAGAACGAAACCCCGCGTTTTGGCAATGCCTTCCTCAGGGGGGATATTGCTTTAATAACAAACATATAAGATAAATCAATCAAATTAAAACCATAAAAATACAATTCAAACAATCAAACCAGTTAAAAGCAGTTAAAAAACAGATGGCATATTAAAAAGAAAAGAAAAACTTGTGCAAGAATAATCAAAACTGTGTGTAAACAACAAAATCGAATCAAACAAAATAAAGATGGAAAAACGCAGGGCTGAGAAACCACGAGGCACATGTAAACCAAACTTAGTGAGAGAAAGATCCTAATAATTGGGACTATAACACAGCAACTACACACAATATTGTACTAAAAGAAATAACTAATAATAAAAACATAGGTAATAAATAATTAAGAACTAAACAATACAAACAAATAGATAAGACTAGTTATAAATAAAGTAAAACACTAGGGCAATAAAAGCAATTAAAAAAGAAGACAAACAATTATATAAACTATATGCATTGTTATATGAAATGCAGGGCCGGCCCGTCCATTGAGCGAGAATGTTTTTTGCACAGGGCCCCGCGTTTCAGGGGGCCCCGCGCAAAAAACATTCTGATCCAACATTAAAATTTAAAAAAAAAAAAAAAAAAGCTGTCGCTGCCACTGCCGGGGCCGGGTCCAGGGCCGCCGCAGCAGAATCGAGTGTGCCGCGGGGCCCCCCCTGCCCAGCAGAGCCTGCCCTCCCCGGTATCACCTCTCTCACTCAGCTGCCTCCAGTCACACGCGCCGGCTTTCAGAGCGCGAGGGGAGTTTCTCCCTCGCTGCTCTGTTAAGCCCGCGGGGGCTGATGGGAAGTCCCATCAGCCCCCGCGGGCTTAACAGAGCAGCGAGGGAGAAACTATTCCCTCGCGCTCTGAAAGCCGGCGCGTGTGACTGGAGGCAGCTGAGAGAGGTGATACCGGGGAGGGCAGGCTCTGCTGGGCAGGGGGGGCCCCGCGGCACACTCGATTCTGCCGCGGCGGCCCCGGCCCCGGCAGAGGCAGCGACAGCTTTTTTTGTAAAAAAAATTTTGCTGGGGGGGGGGTTAGGACTGGTGATGGGCTGGGGGGTTAGGAGTGGTAATGGCTGTGGGCTGTTGGGGGGGTTAGGACTGGTGATGGGCTGGGGGGGTTAGGAGTGGTAATGGCTGTGGGCTGTTGGTGGGGGTTAGGACTGGTGATGGGCTTGGGGGGTTAGGAGTGGTAATGGCTGTGGGCTGTTGGGGGGGGTTAGGACTGGTGATGGGCTGGGGGGGGTTGGGAGTGGTAATGGCCGTGGGCTGTTGGGGGGGGGTTACGACTGGTAATGGGCTATGGGGGGCTAGGACAGGAAATGGGCTGAGGGGGGGGTTAGGAGTGGTGATGGGCTGGGGAGGTTAGGAGTGGTGATGTGCTATGGGGGGGCTATGGGCGAGCTATGGGGGGCTATGGGCTATGGGGAGCTAAGTCTATATGGGCTGATGGGCTTAGGACTGGAAGTGGGCTATGGGGGGCTTAAACTGACAATTGGGCGCTGGGGGATTAGGACTGGAAATGGGCTGGTGGGATTAGGACTGGGAGTGGGCTATGGGGGCTAGGACTGGTAATGGGTTGGGGGGGTTGCTAGGACTGGAAATGGGCTGGGGGATTAAGACTGGAGGTGGGCTGATAGGGTTAGGACTGGTAATGGGCTATGGGGGGCTAGGACAGGAAATGGGCTGATGGGAGGGGGTACGACTTGTGGTGGGCTGTTGGGTGGTGTTTGGACGGGAAATGGGCTGATGGGGGGTTAACACTGGAGGTGGTCTGATGGGGTTAGGACTGGTAATGGGCTATGGGGGGGTTAGGACTGATAATGGGCTATGGGGGGGCTGGGACAGAAAATGGGATGAGGGGGAGGGGTTAGAAATTGAGGTGGGCTGATGGGGTTAGGACTGGTAATGGGCTGTGGGCTGATGGGGGGGTTAGGACTGGAAAGGGGCTATGGGGGGGTTAAGAATGGAAATGGTCGTAAGGCTAATGCGGGCTGAAAGGTAATGGGCGATGGTGGGTTAGGACTGATAATGGACTATGGGGGGGGGCTAGGACAGGAAATGGGCTGATGGGCGGGGTACCGACTGGAGGTGGGCTGATGGGGTTAGGCCTGGTAATGGGCGGTGGGCTGATGGGGGGTTAGGACTGGCAATGGGCTATGGGGGGCTGACTGGAAATGGGTTGATGGAGGTTAGGACTGGAAGTGGGCTGATGGGGGGTTAGGACTGGAAGTGGGCTGATGGGGGGTTAGGACTTGTAATGGGTTAAAGGGGGGTCTTAAACTGAAAATGGGGTGATGGGGGGGTTAGGACTGGAAGTGGGTTGATGGGGGGGCTAGGACTGGTATTGGGTTGGGGGGTTGCTAGGACTGGAAATGGGCTGATGGGGGGCTAGGACTGGAAATGGGCTGATGCAGGGACTAGAAGGGAATGGATGCTGGGTGAGGCTGGAACTAGAAGGGAGCTGGTGTTGGGGGAGGATTAGAATGGGATGGGGCTGGGAGAGTAAAATGGAGAGGGGAAAAATATTTTGTGTGGGAGGGATAAAAAATCTACAATTGGCCGGGTATTGGGAGAGTAAGTGGGGATTGAGGATGGAGGGGTAAATTTTGAGTAGATGAAATAGGAATGAGGAAAGAGCAAAAGGAGAAAGATTAGTATGTTAAAGCAGATGTAGAGGGAGAATGGAAAAAAACCCAAGAAGACAGAAGAAAGGACAAATGGACAGCAGATGGAGAGTTAGCAGAAGACACGAAGAAACCAGAAGAAAGTGGCTGGAACAATTGCAACTGAAAAAAATGCACAAAAGGTAGAAAAATATCTCTTTATTTTGAATTTATTAACTGGAATATGTCAGCTCTGGGAAATGTGCATCATTAATTTTTGCGCTTTGTTTAGTACAAGAGGAAATTAATTTATAGTTTTATTTCTACAGTGTTGTTGTATATTCCAAGTTTGGCTTTTGGGGTTCCCAGTTTAATTATTGTCTTCCTGTTTCTAAATTGTGATTCCTTGTTTGGTGATGGTCTATGTTGTGCATGTGTAACTGAGCTGAGGTATTCTGTTTATATAATTCCTATTTGACATTGCCACTTGTTCTTTCCCCAGTAGGTCATGTATTGTTGTTCTCTGAAATGTATTGGTTTAATATTTGCAGTGTTGCCTTTTGATAGTTAGGGTATGGTGCTTTGTGAGTCCTGGTAGTGCTGTTAGGATACGGCGGGTTTGCTATGGGTTCTAAATGGGCAGTGTTTGTAGTAGTTCCTAATGTACCTGGCGGTTGGTACTGGATTATAGTAATGTAGAAACCTTTTAGTCTTTCTTTATCCATATACTCATTAAGAGGCATGTTTACTAAAAGTTAGTGTATGGTAACATTATGCAAATAGTTATGCAAATGAGGCACCTTATGCAAATTAGGCCCCGCACCGAGTCTCCGCACATGGCCCCGCACCCCCCTTGGGCCGCCCCTGATGAAATGAAACTAGTTATGGAATCATAAATACATAAATAATTAAGAACTCAACAGTATGAACAAAACAATAAGCTAATTACTTAAATAAAACATAAAACACGTGGATAAAAACAACAAAGGCAATGCTGGAACTGAACTTGATATTAAGCAATAGAAGTAAGTAAAACATACTACTGGGTGGTGTAAACAACTACTTAAAACAAATAGCTACTAGAGTTCAATGGTGACAATGCATTTAAAATGTACACAGTGCACATAAACAAGGGGCTCGATTAAACGCTAGAAAGTACTTAAAAATGAGACTGTATGAGAAGTAGTGAAGTAATACTAAGTCTCGGGCACTCACCTAATACGAGCGCGTGAGCCGTATGTGTTCTAGCGATAGTATTGTAGAGGAGCTATGACAATAAAACACTGGAGCAAAATTAAAAAATAATGAGTGAGAAGTATTAAACCTTGATAATAAAACACTATGAACATTGGTGGACAATGTAAGTAAAGAAAGTGAGAAAGGCGGCATTGAAAAAAGGAACTGGACAGATACCGAAGCCAGCTTGTAAAATAAATAGAACAATAAACGCGATGCGTCTCTATTGGAAAGGAGAAACAAAGAATGCACATGGAGTATGCCAAAACTTATGAGAAAAGTCAAAGACATACCATATGAAACTCTTCTAGATCGAGAATACTGATGCACAAATTGCACTGTGTGCAGTAGAAGGGAGACGGGTAAGACTGACTGTTGTTATAAACGCCGACTTTCACTCCAAAACAAATGTAACCCGATCTGAGGGGAGGAGTTGAATTAAACAGTATTTGTGCAGGCAAGCTGCCACTCATACAATGCAAGGGAACGACAGGAAAAAGCATGTATATAACATTTAAAAGTAAAAAGTATCACACATGCAAATATGATAAATGTAAAATAATATTGTACTAGAAGAAATGTTGAAAGTGATCAAGTTCCTTTTTTCAATGCCGCCTTTCTCACTTTCTTTACTTACATTGTCCACCAATGTTCATAGTGTTTTATTATCAAGGTTTAATACTTCTCACTCGTTATTTTTTAATTTTGCTCCAGTGTTTTATTGTCATAGCTCCTCTACAATACTATCGCTAGAACACATACGGCTCACGCGCTCGTATTAGGTGAGTGCCCGAGACTTAGTATTACTTCACTACTTCTCATACAGTCTCATTTTTAAGTACTTTCTAGCGTTTAATCGAGCCCCTTGTTTATGTGCACTGTGTTCATTTTAAATGCATTGTCACCATTGAACTCTAGTAGCTATCTATTTGTTTTAAGTAGTTGTTTACACCACCCAGTAGTATGTTTTACTTACTTCTATTGCTTAATATCAAGTTCAGTTCCAGCATTGCCTTTGTTGTTTTTATCCACGTGTTTTATGTAACTCTGTTGACCCGGAGGCCCACCTCGCCTCTGCTTCTCCAGCCTTCCCCCCCCCCCCCCACCACCCCCCCCCCCCCTTTCCCCCCTCTCAATAACACCAAAGAGACTAATCATGGTACAAAATTTTGGTCGCAGCTTTATTACACTTGTAGTAACCGCCCAACATGGGCAAACATATTCAACATCTCCCCAACAATAACCCCCCACCCCGGCACTGGACAATGCCCCCTCCCGCCATCTTAGTAGCAAGGCGGAGCATTCTCCTCACCCGCCCCCGCCACCTGCCTCGCCATACTAGTAGCAAAAACTGGCCCCCAACCCCTTGTACCGGGCCGAGACCCCCAACCGGGATGTCTCGCCCCACCCCGGGAAGCCCATCGCTCCCCCACTGGTCCCAAATCGGTAAAAGCCCCACCGCCTTGGCGAGCGCGGGCTCTCTACCCCGCCACTGGTGCGAGGTAGTTCATCTAACCTCGCACCGCCCCACCCCGATAAAGCTGCGACCAGTGCACCTCTCCAGAACCTCCTGCCAATCATTTAGCAAAAGGTCCTGACCTACAGGAGACAAGTGCACACCATCAATACGGTATAACCCTGCACATTTCGGATCCGCCCACGGGTGCTGCACCTGCCAGCCCCCCGTCAACTGCACCCAACGGCCAATCTGCCTGTTGACCTTCACCAGGCCTCGCGACCACCGCCGCTGAGACTGGCAAGCCGGGCGTGGAATAATGTCCGACCATATGATCATCACTTCAGGCCAATCCTCCTGCAGCATGCGAATGTCCCGCTGCACCGCTCGAATGAGCTGCTGGCATGTCCAATTGGTTAAGTCATTGCCTCCTAAATGCAGCAACACCCCCACCGGGCGCTGTCGTCGCTCCGCTTGCTGCCGCACACAAGGAAGTAGTTGCCACCAGCGCATGCCACGCTCCCCCATCCACCGCAGCCGGACGTTGCAGGCAGCCAGTCCCAGATGTGGACCCAACGCAGCAAGGCTCTCCTCTCTGCCCAGTAGACGAAGGAGTGCCCGATAATCCACCAATCGCCGGTCGGGCCCACTCTCGCCTCTTCGGACCAAGAAGGCCACCCTGTAACAGGAAACACAGCATTAGAAACCCCCCCCACACCCCCCAACCCCCCCTCCCGCCTGCACCCTCAGACCTGGTCCAGGCGGACATAACTCTCATAAACCCCAGACCGCCACCGTCCGATCCTTTGAATCACCGCACCCTCCAGACCAGCCGCCGCTGCGCTGGTCGCCGCCCCAATCCTGAAGGAATGGGATGCATACCGCCACTCCTCACACCCGAGCCGCCGCAGCGCCAAACGCAACACCGCCGTAAATTGAAATTGCGTGACAGGTTTCCGTCCGCGTGGCGAAACAAGGCACCCGCCATATCCGGTCGCTGTCGCAAGTATGCCTGCAAATTCAGCACCGGGCAGGAACAGAGGCCCGGGATCGCTCTCAAGGACACCCAGCTGCCAATCCCGCGCTGGTCCGTCTTAGAGCGCGCCAGAAAAATCCGCGCTGACGACTCAGTTAGCTCCACGTGTTGGACATCCAACCCATCCTGCACCCCCCGCCCACGGGACTTCGGTACCAACTCACTGACCCGAAACGCCCCGAAAAAGGCAGTGACAAATAACGCCCAAAACAGTACCACCTCAAACTCCGACGCCGCCACCGCTGGCAACACGCCCCAGATAAGCACGAGCAAGTCATGGGACACAGGGCGGCGCCAGTCCCGACTAGGCGGCCAGTCCTTCGCCCACCCCGCCATAAGCCGCTTCACCAGAAAGGACGCACACAGAATACCCCAACCCGCTGCTTTACTAAAAAAGGAGAAACCCGCCAAAGCCGCCCGTACTACCGACCTAGACCACCCCTGCCCCTTAGCCCAGACTATGAATGCCCCCACCACCCTGTCCTCCGCTCTGCCCCCCCTCCAACCTCTCTGCCCGAGATACTCATGCACCTTGGCATACCCCCGCACGTACGATGCCCACGTACCTGGAGCTATAGAGGAGCGCAACATCTCTAACACTGCTGGGTCCCAATCTGCCACAGATGCTCCGGCACCACCGCCGATGAGGCGTCCACCTCCGGGGCCAAGGTTCGAAACTGCTCCCACTGGAAATGGGACAAAGCATCAGCAATAGCATTCTGCGTACCAGGCACATGACGCGCCCTGGCCGTGACATTTAGCCGTAGACAGGCGAGCACGAACAACCTCATCAATGCCACCACTCTAGGGCATTTGGGCGACTGCCTATTGATCACCTGCACCACCGCCGCATTGTCACACCAGAACATGACTTTCTTGTCCCGTAACCTGTCCGGCCACACCCAAAACGCCACCACTATAGGGAACAACTCCAAAAAAGTCACGTTACGCGTCAACCCAACCTCAATCCAGGACGCTGGCCATGCGGCCGCACACCACGCTCCTTGACAATACAAACCAAGCCCGGAACTACCCGCCGCATCAGAAAATAACTGCAGGTCCACATTTGTCAGCTCAGACGCTTGCACCAAAGCACTGCCATTGAACTCGGATAGGAACACTTGCCAGACCCGCAGATCCTCCCGCAAAACCGCTGTCACTCGAATGCGATGATGAGAACGGCGCACCCCTGCCATAGCCAGGGACAGCCTCCGCGCAAACGGCCTCCCCATGGGAATAACCCGACAGGCAAAATTCAGATGACCCACTAAAGCCTGTAACTCTTTCAGCGTCACTTTCATAGCTGACCCTACCGCCGCCACCAGCTCCTTCAGCCGCTCCACCTTATCCTGCGGTAAGCACACCACGAAAGCCACTGAATCAATTTCAATCCCTAGAAATGAAAGGCACGTCACGGGCCCTAGTGTCTTATCCGCCACCAGCGGAATCCCAAATTCAATCGCCATCTCCTGAAACAGCCCTAACAGTGACGCACATCCCTCCGTCCGCGCTGGCCCTACAAACAAGAAATCATCCAAGTAATGGACCAACGACTTACACCCAGAGCGCTGCACCAGGACCCAATGCAGGAAGGAACTGAAGGCCTCAAAATGAGAACAGGATATTGCGCAACCCATCGGGAGACACTTATCGTAATAATAGTGGTCGTCAAACTTAAACCCCATTAAAGGATAAGCCGACGGGTGCACTGGCAGCAACCGAAAGGCAGATTCGATGTCAACAGTCGCAAGCAACGCCCCCTGCCCACAAAGCCGCACCAACTGCAGCGCCTCATCGAAGCGTGCATACCGCACCGAGCATAACTCCTGTGGTATATGGTCATTCACGGAATCACCAGGCGGAAAGGACAAGTTATGGATAAGCCGATAGCTCCGGCGTTCTTTCTTCGGAATCACTCCCAGCGGTGATATCATAAAAGGCGAAAAGGGGGGGGAGACCGAATGGCCCTGCCACCCTTCCCAGAGCACATTCAGTAGCGATCTTTCGCCGGGCAACCCCCGCCAAAAGGCGCACCGAGCTGGGATTGCTTGCCGCCACTGCAGCCACCTCCCCTTGAAACGGTATTCTGAACCCCTCAGTAAAGCCCAACCACAACAGCCTACCCGCCCTACCGTGCCTATCCCGTACATAACGCTCTAGCCACGGCCTCAACGCCTTGACGTTCACGGGAGTAGGCGCCAACTCCCCGAACCCCGTATCACTTACTGCCCCCCGCCGACCCAGCCACTCCCTTCCTACTGCACTTTGCAGCCGAGTGACCCGCGCCGCACAGCGAGCAGGCGTGCCAGAACTTACAGTCCGGGAAGAGGCAGGAAGCCTTATTGTAGCGCCAGCATAAGTCCCCCCCCGGCCCCCCCAAGGACGACCCAGGCGCTGCCCCCGGCGTCCGAAAGGACCGGCCACTAGCCGCCGGCGCCTGGCTCGTTGTCCTCGCCGCCGCCCCACCCCCACCCCCCCTCTTGGACGACATTTGTGTCAGCCATAAGTTAACATCCTTCATCCCCCAGGACAACTGCTTATTCTCCTCCATCATATCCCGAAACTCCTCGTCATAATTAAGCCAAGCCCAGCCTTCATGTGCCTGTGAAGCTGCCAGGATGGCATCTGTGTACGCCAACAACTCACCATACTGACTCGGTTCAGCATGCCCCCAAACACTCGCTAGCCGTAGGAAAGCACGCGTCCAATTTAACGTATTGCGCGAAATCTTCCGCACCCTCCCCACCTTCTCGTCCTCTTTGCGCTTTTTCCTACTCTCCCCCGAGCGCTTCCTGCCGTCCAGCAACCGAAAAACATCAATGTATTTACGCTTCAAGATAAGGCGCCGGAGCTTGCGCGGCACTCCCTCCCAAAGTTCCGCACAACGCACCACGGATGACACAGACCCTCCCCCAGCCCGCTTCCCCGCTTGCTTAAAAAAACAGCGGTGCAGCGGGACATTCGCATGCTGCAGGAGGATTGGCCTGAACTCTCCGAAGATGACGAGGATGACGAGGACGAACTCCGTCTGCAGCGCCGCCAATGCTTCCTTTTCGCTTTGGCCTTCCGGCCGCCCTCCGCCGTCTCACCCCCCACCAACCTGTCGCCCCCCCCATTACCTGAGTCTCCAGCACCCTCGGCCACCGCCCCTCGTGCACTCTGCTCCTGCGCCGCAACGGCCGGACTGGCCCGCTCCGTGGTGAGGGCCGTCATCTGGCTGCCCCCAGCACTTCCCGCCGTCGCCGCTCCGCTCATCGGCACCTGTAGTGAAAGAGAGGAACAAACCGGAGGAGGACCCATCCCGTACAGCCCTGCCCCCCAACCTAGCCCCCCTCCTTGCGGCCACGAGGAAGTACCCAGTCCCCCTGCCACCCAGCTAGCCCCCCCCCAGGATGGCTGCACCCCCCGGCAAGGGAATCCCGAGCCACTCCACTCGCCCCAACCCTGCCCCCATGGCCCCATACCCAGGGGCTGACCCACACCTGGTGGCCAACCCGGCACCCCTTCCCCCTGTGCATACTGCCCGCCCTGGCTTCCCGGAAACCATGACGCAGATGCCCCCGCCCCGCCTGGGCCCAAGGAGGCCCCCCCAGCACTGGAACCCACGTCAGGCATCGCCCCCCTGCCAGCCATCGCCCCACACCCCCTTTGCACCCTCGCTCCCCCCGAGTCTAACCTGCCCCCCACTGCCCCCCCGTCTGCCGACCCCTGAGCCTCAAGCCCCACTGGTGTCATACCTGTGGCTAGCCACGGACTAGTAGCCCCCCCATCAGGCACCCTGCGGCCCCTTCCGCCCCCCCGTCCCCACTCCCCTGGCCTGGAGGCTCCTCCAGCCCTCCTCTGCGACTGCCCACTATCCCTGGCTCCTTTGGACCCACTGGTCCCCTGAGACCGGCCTCCCCTCCCCCCAGCCTGAGCTCCACCTCCCCTACTTGTCCGCTGCCCCCGCAGCCCTCTGGGAGAGCGTGCCAAGCCCTACCTCATGCCCAGTGCCCCCCCAACGTTATAAACTGAAGGGAACTAGTATATGTTATTTTAGGGGACAGATTCCGCCCCAGCCAATCCCCTATGAGCACCTCAGCGATTCGGGCCGCTCGGCAATGCTGAAGGCAGGCCGTATCAGAAGGCAGGCCCCTAGCCTACACCCCCCCTCCGCTCCCCTCCCCACAATTTCTGCTGCACTCTCTCCCCCACTTCCCACGCTCACCGGTGCTCCAATCCGGCGCCCGACTGCCAATGTGCCCGGTTCTAGGCCCAACGCTCCCGCACGAAAAAACGCGGCCATCTGCCCGAGGAGCCGCGCCGAAAAGACTGGCCACGTGGCTCCTCGGCTCCTTTAGCCCCCACCTCCCCAGCGCTGGAGCCAATGGGATCGCCCCACCGCCGTGCGGCGATCCGTCTCCCCAGCTCCGCCCCCACACCCATACCATGTGCAGGAGGCCGAGGCCGGGCCCGGGCACGAGTTACTGTCGGCCGCGGGACCCGGCCCGCGGCCTCATGCATTTTTATTTAAGTAATTAGCTTATTGTTTTGTTCATACTGTTGAGTTCTTAATTATTTATTTATTTATGATTCCATAACTAGTTTCATTTCGTATAACAATGCATATAGTTTATATAATTGTTTGTCTTCTTTTTTAATTGCTTTTATTGCCCTAGTGTTTTACTTTATTTATAACTAGTCTTATCTATTTGTTTGTATTGTTTAGTTCTTAATTATTTATTACCTATGTTTTTATTATTAGTTATCTCTTTTAGTACAATATTGTGTGTAGTTGCTGTGTATTATAGTCCCAATTATTAGGATCTTTCTCTCACTAAGTTTGGTTTACATGTGCCTCGTGGTTTCTCAGCCCTGCGTTTTTCCATCTTTATTTTGTTTGATTCCATTTTGTTGTTTACACACAGTTTTGATTATTTTTGCACAAGTTTTTCTTTTCTTTTTAATATGCCATCTGTTTTTTAACTGCTTTTAACTGGTTCGATTGTTTGAATTGTATTTTTATGGTTTTAATTTGATTGATTTATCTTATATGTTTGTTATTAAAGCAATATCCCCCCTGAGGAAGGCATTGCCGAAACGCGGGGTTTCGTTCTAATAAACAAGTTGCCTATCCATCCTACGTCTCCTGCTCCTTGTGTTTTCCTGGCCAGTTTGCAGGAGCGTCTGCTCCTCCTTTGTGTTTCCTGTTTGTCTCATAGACATTTCCTGTTGGGTCCCTGTACACAAATGCTGATGCACATGGGATGGAGCTGTGAAAAGCCTGTGTAACTTGGGCATGGACATGACCATATCCATGTGACACCCTCGTCTGCGGCTCCAATTCAAAATGTCCCCAACATACAGTGTATTCTGTGTTGTGATCATGTTATGTTTGCCTGTGTGACATTTCCTTACAGACATATTGATGTTTTACTCTCTGCAATTTGGGCTGATGTTGCAAGCAGCATACCACTACATTGTTTATCCTCTTCTGACATAGGGCAGTGAACACACAAAGCACATCTACTACAGTGCATCCGGCATCACCATCAACCACCTGTTGGAGGACACAACAACACCATGGAACTATCCCTGGGAAATGGTGCCATAGGATGTTTGACCTCTGCGAGTGGGACACATGCCTAGGATGGACAGTATTATTGTTGGACTGCTACTTTGGGCATGACAGGCCTGTCCAAAACACCGTTGCTGCTGTGCTCTGGCTGGGTGTCATGTTCATCGCAGGAGACACACATGACCTTTCCAGTACTGTGGCATATTGGGATGTCACACTTGACTTTGCATGCCCAGGGTTTCAAGGACAGTCGTAACATGACTTGTTGGAGTGCAGACACCCTTTGTACTTTGGACACTGTGTACTGGTCCCCACGTTTGCAGCAGGGACTGACATTATCACTGTATGTTGTACATCCTTCTGACATTGTGTTGTTGTGTTTTGCCCATGTGTGTGACATGGAACACAAGATACGCTCATCTGTTTGGTTTGACACGAGCATGCGTGTGGCACAGGGGGAACACTGGAGAGGTCCTCTTGTCCATGTCCACCTAGCCTCCACTTGGACATGACACAGTATTTGTCACGACACCACTTTACTGCACACCTGTGATGTCCCGTCTTGACTATTGTAATGTTGTCCTTGTCGGTTTACCCAAATCCCAATTGTCTCGTCTTCAACGTATTCAAAATTCAGCTGTCCGTCTTCTTGCCCATGCCTCACGTTTTGACCATGTCACCCCCGCTTCTTTTCCGCTATCACTGGTTGCCTATCTCTTTCCGTGCTCAATACAAAATTCTCATCCTTACACATAGGGCGGTTCACACTGGCACTCCCCTTTACCTCTCTGACCAGATACATTTTCGCCCTCCCCCCGTCTACTTCGTGCTATACACTCCAACCGCCTTGCCCTTCCCTCACCTTCCCAGGCTCACCTTGTCTCTACCCGTACTTCTGCCTTCTACTTCCTAGCTCCCAGCCTCTGGAACTCACTCCCTTCCTCACTCCGCGCAGAGGAGTCCTATCACACATTCAAATCGCAACTCAAAACTACCTCTTCAGTCTCGCATTCGACCTGCCATCCCCAGTCCCCCCCCCTGTTACCTCCTCCCCTTTATCCTCCTGACACCAACTTCTGCAATCATGGTTCGTTCTTTCTTGTCTATCCTTTTTCTCTTCTTTCCTGTCTGTTTTATTGGCGTTCCTTTTCTCTTTCCAGCCATTTTAAACTGTTTTTAAGAAACTGTTTTAAGTTGTTTTAACTTGCATTGTAAACCGCCCAGGTACTACTAGTGTTGGGCGGTATATAAAGTCCAAATAAACGTAAACGTAAACGTAAACCAGCATCTTGGATTGCTGTTTGCAATCACCAAGGGTGTTACAGTGCATGTGTGGCATCACTGTATCATGTTTCAAAGTACACGGTGCATGTGCATGTGACTGACTATGTTGGTGCAACACAGCAGGTTGCAATATGGCTTCTGTGTGGGTTACTGTAACATGTTTGACCTTTCTTTCCATCTCTATATGCAGGTTATTGTGTCTGTTTACTGTACAGACGTGACGCTCTGCATTGATTTAAACACCTAGCATTGCATGTCTGTGCAGTCCTATTTATCCCCTGAGGTGACGACACTCACATTGCCCCATTATATTTGGAGTGTGGCAGTGTGAGTGTCCATTTTCTTCCTTCATTTGTGCATTCCATGTACCGTGATATATGTGTAAGGACACTGTATCCACACCAACCAGTGCAGGGGGACCTTCTGCATAGTGTTATCTCTGCATGTTTCTGCAGATAGTTTCTTTTGAATTCTCTGTGTTCATGTGCCTCTGCTACCTGTTAGCATATCCTCATTGTGCATTTGACGATTGTTTAGGGTTACATTGTTGCAGCTTTGATTCCTATATCAGGCATTATGTGACAGCTGTAACATCAATTTCGATATGTGTGTTTAAACTTTCAAAATTTTAACAACATATGCTTTTTCATTTGTGTGCCTCCTCTGTTGCCAGAAAGATATGTTTTAAGGAACAGATCATGATTGATGTGTGTTGGGCCCTCATCATGCACCGCCTACTGTCTACATGCACACATATGTAACTAACACATATGGGGCATGCAGCAGCATGTGGGGGGTGGGGGCCTAATGCATACTGCACACCATGCACCTGATGCACATTATCTCGCCTGCCCATCATTTATAGACGGGCCAGTGACCTTTCTGTAAGATGTGGGTTGCTACCCTGCAAAATGTGTTTTCCGTTTTTCACCTGGGATCCACTCACCTTGATATTATGATGGCGGTATCTACACTATCTGTGATGATTAACCAAAATAAAAATATGTGTTTGACGTACATTTGTCTCTGCTGCTGCTTGATCACACTGACACTTGTATTTAATGATAAGAACATAAGATATGCCATACTGGGTCAGACCAAGGTCCATCAAGCCCAGTATTCTGTTTCCAACAGTGGCCAATCTAGGTCATATGTACCTAGCAGTTTCCCCAAGAGACACAGGTTCCACAATGCTTGTACTGGGTCAAGCATTGATATCTTCGGTCACTTCTTAATAATGGTTTATGGACCTTTCCTCCAGGAACTTGTCCAAACCTTTTTTAAACCCAGCTACACTAACAGCCTTTACTACATCCTCCGGTAACAAATTCCAGAGTTTGATTACACGTTGAGTGAAAAAATATTTTCTTTTATTAGTCTTAAATAGTTTACCCTGTAGCATCATTGCATGTCCCCTAGTCTTTCTATATTCTGATAAGGTAAACAATCAATCTACGTTTACCCGTTCCACTCCGTTCATTAATTTATAGACTTCTATCATATCTCCCCTCAGCCGTCTCTTTTCCAGGTTAAAGAGCCCTAACCTTTTTAGCCTTTCTTCATAGGAGTATCCTTCCATCCCCTTTACCATTTTGGTGGCTCTTCTCTGTACCTTTTCTAAAATCGCTATATCCTTTTTAAGATACGGCGACCAGAATTGCACACAGTATTCAAGGTGCGGTCTCACCATGGAACGATATAGAGGCATTATAATATCTTTTATTTTCCATTCCTTTCCATATCATACCTAGCATTCTATTTGCTCTCTTGGCCGCCGCTGCACACTGGGCCGAGGGTTTTAACATGGTATCCACAATGACGCCTAAATCTTTTTCCTGGGTGGTGGTTCCTAATGTGGAACCTTGCATCGTTTAACCATAGTTTGGGTTGTTCTTCCCTAGGTGCATAACCTTGCACTTGTCCACATTAAATTTCATCTGCCATTTTGATGCCCAGTCTTCCAATTTATCAAGATCCTCTTGCAATTTTTCACAATCCTCTTGGGTTTTAACAACTTTAAATAGTTTTGTGTCATCTGCAAATTTGATAACCTCACTCGTTATTCCACTTTCCAGGTCATTTATGAATATGTCAAAAAGCAGCGGACCCAGCACAGATCCCTGGGGTACACCACTATTCACCTTTCTCCATTGGGAAAATTGGCCATTTAGCCCTACCCTCTGCTTTCTATCTTTTAACCAGTTCCTGATCCACAATAGTACACTGCCTCCTATCCCATGACTCTTTAGTTTTGCCAAAAGTCTCTGATGAGGGACCTTGTCAAAGGCTTTCTGAAAGTCCAGATACACAATATCAACCGACTCACCTTTGTCCACCTGTTTATTCACTCCTTCAAAGAAACATAACAGATTAGTAAGATAAGATCTTCCTTGTCTAAAGCCATGTTGGCTGTCTCCCATTAGGTTGTGACTATCTACATGCTGAGTAATTTTATTCTTTATGATGGTTTCTACCATTTTTCCCGGTACTGACGTCAGGCTCACTGGTCTGTAGTTTCCCGGATCACCCCTGGAACCCTTTTTAAAAATTGGTGTTACATTGGCGATCCTCCAATCTTCAGGTATTAGAGATGATTTTAATGATAGTTCACAGATTACTGATAGCAGTTCTGCAATCTCATATTTCAGTTCTTTCAACACCCTTGGATGTATACCATCTGGCCCAGGTGATTTGCTACTCTTCAGTTTATCTAATCGTTGTAAGACATCTTCCCAATGTATCGATATTTCCTTCAATTCTTCCGCACCTTTAAATACCACTTCAGTCATGGGTAACATCCCTACATCTTCCTCAGTAAAGACCGAAGCAAAGAATTCATTCAGTCTCTCCGCTATCGCCTTGTCGCCTCTTAGTGCTCCTTTAACCCCTTTATCATCTAATGGACCAACTGACTCTCTCACAGGTTTTTTGCTATGAATGTACTTGAAAAGGTCTTTTTTTTCGTGTTTTTGCTTCCGCAGCAAGCTTCTTCTCAAATTCTCTCTTTGCCTGCCTTATCAATGCCTTGCATTTGACTTGCCAGTGCTTGTGCTGTTTCCAGGTTTCGTCATTTGGCTCTTTTTTCCATTTCCTGAAAGATGCTTTTTTGGCAACAACAGCCTCTCTGACCTCACCTTTAAACCATGCTGGCAGTTTTTTGGACTTCCTTCCACTTTTCTTAAAGCGTGGAATACAGCTGGTCTGGGCTTCCAAGATAGTATTTTTCAACAACACCCAAGCTTGATGTACGTCTTTAACCTTCGCAACTGCTCCTTTTAGTTTTTTCTTAACTGTTTTCCTCATTTTATCATAGTCTCCCTTTCGAAAGTTAAAAGCTAGTACTGTGGATTTCCTTACTATCCCTCCTCCACTAATTAAATCAAAGGCAATCATGCTATGATCACTATTGCCAAGTGGCCACAACACCCTTATCTCTTGCACTAGATCTGGTGTTCCACTAAGGACTAGGTCTAATATGGCTTCCCCTCTGGTCGGTTCATGAACCAGCTGCCACAAGAAGCAGTCATTTATTTCATCTAGGAACTTTATCTCCCTAGCATCTCCTGACGTGACACTGACCCAGTCGATACCGGGGTAATTGAAGTCACCCATTATTATTACTGCGCTGTAACGTTTGTTAGCTTCCTTAATTTCTTTGAGCATTTCATCATCCATTTGGTCATTCTGGCCAGGTGCTCGATAGTACACCCCCACTGCCATTGCCTTCCCCCTTTTATATGGAATTTCAATCCATATAGATTCTACAGCAGATTTTGTTTCCTGCAAAACTTTAATCCTTTCTGAGTCAATGCCCTCTCTAACATGTACATGTCATGTACATGACCCACCTGTGCTCACATCCTTGTACGGTGCCAGCTGTCTATCTGCCAGCCGTTTGCCACATCACTGGGTGTTACAGGTTCCCATACACACCTTCCCTTTGAGCAGGGGCGGCCCAAGGGGGGTGCGGGGCCATGTGCGGAGACTCGGTGCGGGGCCTCATTTGCATAAGTGGCCTTATTTGCATAAATATTTGCATAATGTTACCATACACTAACTTTTAGTAAACATGTCTCTTAATGAGTGTATGGATAAAGAAAGACTAAAAGATTTCTACATTACTATAATCCAGTGCCAACCGCCAGGCACCTTAGGAACTACTACAAACGCTGCCCATTTAGAACCCATAGCAAACCCGCCGTATCCTGACAGCATTACCAGGACTCACAAAACACCATACCCTACCTATCAAAAGGCAACATTGCAAATATTAAACCAATACATTTCAGAGAATACTGGGGAAAGAGAACAAGTGGCAATGTCAAATAGGAATTACATAAACAGAATACCTCAGCTCAGTTACACATGCAGAACATAGACCATCACCAAACAAGGAATCACAATTTTAGAAACAGGAAGGCAATAATTAAACTGGGAACCCCAAAAGCCAAACTTGGAATGTACAACAACACTGTAGAAATAAAACTATAAATTAATTTCCTCTTGTACCAAACAAAGCGCAGACGTTAATGATGCACATTTCCCAGATCTTTCATATTCCAGTTAATAAATTCAAAATAAAGAGATATCTTTCTACCTTTTGTGCATTTTTTTTTCAGTTGCAATTGCTCCAGCCACTTTCTTCTGGTTTCTTCATATTTTCTGCTAACTCTCTATCGTCTGCTGTCCATTTGTCCTTTCTTCTCTCTTCTAGTTTTTTTTCCATTCTCTCTCTCCACATTTGCTTTAACATACTAAACTTTCTCCTTTTGCTCTTTCCTCATTCCTATTTCATCTACACAAATTTTACCCCTCCATCCTCAATCCCCACTTACTCTCCCAGTACCCGGCCAATTGTAGATTTTTCATCCCTCCCACACAAAATATTTTTCCCCTCTCCATTTTACTCTCCAGCCCCATCCCATTCTAATCCTCCCCCAACATCAGCTCCCTTCTAGTTCCAGTCTCACCCAGCATCCATTCCCTTCTAGTCCCTGCATCAGCCCATTTCCAGTCCTAGCCCCCCATCAGCCCATTTCCAGTCCTAGCTCCCCCATTCATTTCCAGTCCGAGTCCCTTCATCAGCTCATTTCCAAAACTAGCCCCCATCGGCCCATTTCTAGTCATTTCCTAGCCCCACCATCAGCCCATGTCAAATCCTAGCTCCCCTCCACTCAGCCCAATTCCAGTCC
Source organism: Ichthyophis bannanicus (assembly GCA_033557465.1). NCBI lineage: Eukaryota > Metazoa > Chordata > Amphibia > Gymnophiona > Ichthyophiidae > Ichthyophis > Ichthyophis bannanicus. Next base: position 615,494,461 of record CM066035.1, read on the forward strand.
AAGCCCCCCCCCCATGAGCCTACTTCCAGTTCTAGCCCCTCCATGAGTCCATTTCAATTCAAGCCCCCACCACAGCCCATTTCCAATCTTAGCTCCCCCAACAGCCCATTTCCAGTCCTATCCTAGCTGCTCCATCAGCCCATTTTCAGTCCTAGCTCCCTTCCCTCACAGCCCATTTCCATTCCAAGCCCCCTCCCCATCAGCTATTTGCAGTTCAAGCCTCCCCTTCCACCTAGCCCATTTCCAGTCCTAGCAACCCCCCAACCCATTACCAGTCCTAGCCCCCCATCAACCCACTTCTAGTCCTAACCCCCCATCACCCCATTTTCAGTTTAAGCCCTATAACCCATTACCAGTCCTAACACCCTCATCAGCCCACTTCCAATATTAACCCCATCTGCCCATTTCCAGTCAGCCCCCATAGCCCAATGCCAGTCCTAACCCCCCCCCCATCAGCCCACAGCCCATTACCAGTCCTAACCACATCAGCCCACCTCAAGTCCTAACCCCTCCCCATCAGCCCATTTCCTGTCCTAGCCCCCCCCATAGCCCATTACCAGTCTTAACCCCCCATAGCCCATAGCCCATTACCAGTCCTAACCCCCATCACCCCATTTCCAGACAGCCCCCATCAGCCCACAGCCCATTACCAGTCTTAACCCCCCATAGCCCATTACAGTCCTAACCCCCCAACAGCCCACAGCCCATTACCAGTCCTAACCCCATCAGCCCACCTCAAGTCCTAACCCCTCCCCATCAGCACATTTCCTGTCCTAGCCCCCCCCCATAGCCCATTATCAGTCCTAACCCCACCATAGTCCATTACTACCAGTCCTATCCCCCATCACCCCATGTCCAGACAGCCCCCATCAGCCCACAGCCCATTACCAGTCTTAACCCCCCCATAGCCCATTACCAGTCCTACCCCCCCAACAGCCCACAGCCCACCTCAAGTCCTAACCCCCTCCATAGCCCATTACCAGTCCTAACCCCCCCCCCAACAGCCCACAGCCCACCTCAAGTCAAGTCCTATCCCCCTCCATAGCCCATTACCAGTCCTACCCCCCCCCCCCATCGGCTCATGGAAAATTTAAAAAAAAAAAAAGCTGGCTGCTACCGCTGCCACCACGGCAGCGGCAGAATGGAGTGTCCCGCGGGGCCCCCTCTGCCCGGCTGAGCTCTCCCGGCCCGGTTGAGCCCCTCTGCGACGGCTTTCAGATATGCGAAGGGAGAGTGTCTCCCTCGCGTCTGTTAAGCCTGCAGGGGCAGATGGGAAATTTCCCATCAGCCCCTGCTTCCCATCAGCCCCTGCGGGCTTAACAGAGACGCGAGGGAGACACTCTCCCTTCACGTATCTGAAAGCTGTCGCAGAGGGGCTCAGCCGGGCAGGGAGAGCTCAGCCGGGCAGAGGGGGCCCCGCGGGACACTCCATTCTGCCGCTGCCGCGGCGGCAGCAGCAGCAGCCAGCTTTTTTTTTTTTTTTTAATTTAATTTTTAAAAAAGCAGATTGTTCTTTGCGCGGGGCCCTGCCTTTGAGGTACTATTTTTGCACTGTGCTCGTTGTGTTTCTTTGGGATAGTGGTTACAGACATGTGTTATAACAGCATAGGTTGCAGGTTTGATCCCCACATGGGGTTTACTTTTTTTTTTTCTGTTGTGCTAACATGACCATTAGGTACCTGCAGGTTCATCACCTATGCACACACCCTTCCATCTCTTCACTGTACACCAAAGTGTGCCCTCTCTGCTGCCTATCCATCACATATTAGTTGTTACATATGTCTCTTTCTTTATAGTGTTTACATGGCAGTCCGCTTAGGGGATTGGCATTGCTGCAGTTCAGCTGGTCTGTGGCACACCTGTTTGCAGGTTCAATTCTCTCCTGTTCTGTTCCAAATTTTGCCCTGCTGCACAGAGCATCCCCTGCCGCTTTTTGGATTTAGGTTCTTTCCTCTTTTGCATGCTGTATCCAATGCATAACATTTCATTGTGTGTGTTCATGTAGTTATATGTGGCTCTGGTCCCAATTACAGACTGTGATCTGATCTGTACACACCAGATCTGCATGTGCATTTCATCATGGTTACTGTTGGAGGTTTGCCTATCCTGTTAGCCAGCAGGCTTCTTTTGTGATGCCCTACAGTATTCTTGTATGCAGCCTTTGCTAATGACCTCACGTTGGTGGTGTGGCCTACCGGTTTGTGCATTGACATTTGTGCTAATGGTCATAGGTTTGATTTCTCTCTGTTCTCTTTCATTTGTATGCCTGTCCTGCACAACTACTTTTCATTCCTGTGACAGGCAGATCTGTGCTGTTAGCACATTGTACCCTTATCACAGTTGACGACCATCCTTCTGTCCATCTACGTGTGTATGCCAGCTGTGTGCCGTCCTACCCTGATGTGCATGCTGCTACCCCACGTCCTGCACTGCTACACATTTATGCATTGTAGCTCTCCCTGGTTGCCTCTCCTGTGTGTGCTCTGCATGGCACTGCTACTCCGCTGTCCTCCTGTCATTACACCTATCCTGCCACTTCTACCTCCTCTGCTGGACACGTCTTCCCATCCTCTGCCACACACTGTCATTGTTGCATGGTACATTACCATCACCCTGTGCATCGCTGCAATTGCCCCCAATATGTTTGTCCATTTTTCCAGATGCCACATGGGCTGGACGCAGATTTGTCTGGTCCATCAGCTCAGACCTACTTCCTTCCATTACTTGTGCATTGTCTTTCCTTGTTGCTCTGTGCAGTGTTAGGGTTACATCTGTGTTTGGCCCATACCTCTCTTGCTTTTCAACTTGGGGGACCTTACTGCCCTTGGACAACATTTTTGGAGTCACCTATACATCCTTGGGGCATCTTAAGCCACACCTTAGATTCATCCAGCTTATGGGGTGCCTACTATGGTGCCTTGGGAGTTGGCAACCTTTTGACATGGCCTCTAGGGCACATTATAAACCGCCTTGGCTGACGTGGTGGTTTAGGATGTGCCTTCTGGTGCACCCTAAAAGGTGCATTAGTTTATGGCACTGGGGTGCGGGTATTTTTAGCTGGCAGCACAGATTGTTGTACTGTTTCAAGCAAGAAAAGGAATTGCCTTGGCCAACCTTATTCATTAGACCCATTGGGGGATTGAACTCATGACCCCTGTTTCAGTAGGCATTGTAAAAACCAGTGTGCTACACCTCTATTGCTGTGATTGCAAATCAGCACACGAAGTTAAGGTTAATGCGCAGTAACGTGCGCGGCTCCCTCTATTATGCGATAATGTGCGTGGCGCACTTTATCGCGCAATAACCCGCGATTGCTACCTTAAGATCGGAACACCCACTCCTTTTATGGCATTCTTCACATTATCGCTGGAGCTAACGCCGGGAACATTAAGACGGTTTAGTAAATATACCCCTAAGAGCAACAAAGCATGGTTACTCACCTGTAACAGGTGATCTCCGGGAACAGCAGGAATTTAGTCCTCACATATGGGTATCGTCGGTACCGACGGAGCCTGCGCGGGAACGCTCCCCAGCGTCCAATTAGAAAGCTTTTGGGAGCATCCCACAGCGCCTGCGTGCTGCCTTCCCGCCTTTCCCAACTGCCTCTCTCGTGTTGAGTTTTAAGCTGAGACAAAGAGAGAGAGAGGGAAAGGGAAAGAGATAGAGAGAGAGATACAACTCCTAGGGGAGGTGGGTGGGTTGTGAGGACTAAATTCCTGCTGTTCCCGGAGATCACCTGTCACAGGTGAGTAACCATGCTATCTCCAGGAACAAACAGGAATGTAGTCATCACATATGGGGACTCCCTAGCTTTAGATGCCAGGGAGAGGCCCCAGAAGTTGAGTGTCCCTGAGAAGGGCTCCACTTCCCCCCATGGATCTCTGGCATCCTACCAGGGATGGTGGGTATGAGTTGATTAGGTATAGAACAGGTGTTGGAGAACAGCCTGACCAAACAAGGCATCACGGCGGGAGTCCTTGTCCAAGCAGTAATGGGCTGTGAAGGCATGAACCGAAGCCCAGGTGGCTGCTCGACAGATGTCGTCGATAGACACATAGTGCAGATGAGCCATTGAGGCTGCCATGGCTCTCACATTGTGAGCTGTGACATGGCCCTCCAGAGAAAGGTTCTTACTCTGAAAGGTGAAGGAAATACACTGAGCAATCCAGTTAGGCAGTGTTCTCTTGGAGACTGGAAGTCCCAAATGAGAAGAATCAAAAGCAACAAAGAGTTGAGAGGACTGTGTTGCTGTCTTCTTTGTAAGTAAAAAGCTAAAGATCTTTTACAGTTCAAGGTATGAAGACTCCTCTCTGCATTTGATGCATGAGGGCTTGGATAAAAACACAGGTAGGCAGACCGCTTGGGTTCAGATGAAAAGGCAAGACCACCTTTGGCATAAAGTGTGGATGAGTCCTAAGGACTACCTTGTCATGATGGAACCTTGTATAAGGTGGATTAGCTACTAGCGCTTGCAACTCACTGATGCGACGTGCTGATGTGATTGCAATGAGAAAGATAACCTTCCAAGAAAGGAACTTCAAGGAGGTACTAGCTAAAGGTTCGAAAGGTGGCTTCATGAGCTGCCCAAGAACCAGATTTAAGTCCCATGCCACCGGTGGTGGCCTAATGGGAGGCTTAGTTAGAAGAAGGCCTCTCATAAATCTTGCTATAAGAGGATGAGAAGAAATAGGCTGTCCATTTAGAGGCTTAAAGGAAGCTGCAATAGCACTCAAATGGACTCTTACTGAGTTAGTCTTAAGTCCTGCATTGGATAAATGAAGGAGATAATCCAGCAATGATTCCAGAGGTATCGCAAGGGGGTTAAGACCCTTTTGCGAACACCAAATGGTAAACCTTTTCCACTTGAAAGCATAAGAACGTCTTGTGGAAGGTTTCCTGGAAGCAAAAAGAATATCTTTTACTTGCTGAGGGAGATTAAGACTATGAAGATCTAGGCCTTCAACAACCAAGCCCTGAGATGCAGAGACTGGGGATTGGGATGCCATAACATTCCGTCCTCCTGAGATAGGAGATCTGGAGCAGACCCTAACTCCAGGGAGGGAGCTTGAGAGAGATGTAGAAGCAGAGGGTACCACACTTGCCGTGGCCAATGTGGAGCTATGAGAATCATATGGCCTCTGTCCCTCTGAAGCTTGAACAGGGTTTTGGGAATTAGGGGAATGGGTGGAAAGGCATACAGGAAGTCTTGACCCCAGTAAAGGAGGAAAGCATCCCTGGCCTGAGCCCCCTGAGCCAGAATTCTGGAACAGAACCAGGGTGGTTTGGCATTCAACGGACTTGCAAAGAGGTCTATGTCTGGGGTTCCCCAAATTTGAAAAATCTTGGTCACCTGGTCTGCATGCAGAGACCACTCGTGTGGAAGCAGAAATCGACTGAGGCTGTCTGCCCAAGAGTTTTGTATGCCTGGAAGATACACTGCCAGGAGATGAATCTGATGCTCTCTGGCGAGGGCCCATAGTCGCAAAGCTTCGTTGCAAAGCGACAGAGAGCCTGTTCCCCCCTACTTGTTCAAATAGAACATGGCTACTTGATTGTCCGTATGAATGAGGACTGTCTTGTAGCTGAGCAGGGTGTAGAACACTCAAAGAGCAAGGAAGATTGCTCTGAGTTCCAAGAGATTGATATGTAGATGAGTCTCTTGTGGAGAACAGGAGCCTTTGGTGGAGAGGTCTTGCAAATGAGCTCCCCAACCCATCGGAGAAGCATCTGTTGTGAGAGTTGCTTGGGGTAAGGGCTGTTGAAAAGGGGGCCCCAGCAACAGGCTTTGAGTGGACTTCCACCACTGGAGGGACAAAATAAGGCAACTTGTGTTTGCTATTTTGTCTGACAGGCATCCTGATGCCTGGGTCCATTGAGTGGATAAGGTCCACTGGGCTGACCTCATATGGAGACGAGCATAGGGAACCACATGCATGGTGGATGCCATGTGGCCTAGTAGTTGTAACATTTCTCGAGCAGTGAGATGAGACTTTAGCACTGCTTGAGAAGCTAACTGTACCATGCGAAGGCAGCGGGCCTGGGGTAGATAGGCCCTTGCCTTTCTGGTATCCAGCAAAGCTCCTATGAACTCTAAAGACTGAGTGGGAGTTAGACTGGATTTTGGGATGTTTATGACCAGACCCAAATACTGAAGGATACGCATTGTGCAGGCTAGAGAAGTCCTGGCCTCTGACTCTGTTGGGGCTCGAATGAGCCAGTCGTCTAGGTAGGGGAAGACGAATATCCCTAGAGTGCAGAGAAATGCTGCTACTATGCATTTCGTGAACACCCTTGGTGCTGAGGCCAGGCCAAAAGGAAGCACCCTGTATTGGTAGTGCTTTCCTTGAAAAAGGAACCGAAGGAACTTTCTGTGGGTTGGATGGATGAGAACATGGGTGTATGCATCCTTGAGATCTAGAGAACAAAGCCAATCCTGACTCTGAAGGTATGGCAGCAGAGTTCCGAGAGAAATCATCTTGAATTTCTCTTTGACAAGGAATTTGTTCAATTCTCTGAGGTCCAAGATAGGTCTGTATCTCCCTGTTTTCTTTGGGATAAGAAAATAGGGGAGTAAAACCCCGTACCCTGTTGAGGAGTGGGTACTTCTTCTATTGCCCCTTGGGCAAGAAGGATAGTGACCTCCTGATCTAATAGGTTGATGAGAGGTGTCGGAGAATTGAACTGCCTTATTATTGTGGGAGGGGGCATGCTTGAATAATGAAGCCTGTACCATTCCTTTATGATGGAGAGTGTCCAATGCTCTGCTGTTATCTGCCCCCATCTGGGGGCAAAGTGACATAACCTTCCTGGAATGGTGGAAGGCTCTGGTCCCACGAGAGCCAGAAAGGCTAAGTTCTCTAGCTGTAAGTCAAAGGCCTTGTGGAGGCTGAGACTGCTGAGACGGTTGAGGCTTAGGAGTCTTTGCTTTCTTCTGTTTGGGTGGTTGCTGACCTTTCCTGAAAAGCTGACCTGCAAAAAATGGTTTCTTGAATGATTTCTTTCTAGCAGGATCAGCTGTGGACTTGGATAACCTATCCAAGGTGGAGTTGTCAGCATCCATCTCGTTGGCCTTTTCCTGCCAATCTTTACCAAACAGGTTCTCACCAGTACACGGGATATTTCCCAATTTGTCTTGTACCCAGAGCTCCAGATCGGATTCCTGGAGCCAAGCAATTCTACGTGCACCTATGGCAATGGCAGAGGTTCTGCTTATGCACTCAAAACAGTCAAAGGATGCACGGTTGACAAATTTAGAAACATTTTGAGCATATTTGACCAAAGTGAGAAAATTCTGTCTTCTATCCTCAGGAAGAATAAGACTTAAAGCTTCTAAATCATCTGCGACCTCCTTCAGAAACATTCCCATGTAGAGACTATAGGAACTGATCCTGGCAGAAAGCATGGAAGCTTGGAAGACACGGCGTCCAAAAGCATCCAGGGTTCTGCACTCACGTCCTGGAGGATTAGAAGCATGCCTCTTTGCACACTTGATCCTTCTCATAGCTGATTCCACTACAATAGAGTGGTGAGGAAGCTGAGTCTTTTGGAAACCAGGACAAGGAGGGACTCGATACAGAGTATCCAGTCTGCGAGAATGAGGAGAGGTGGTAAGAGGTGTCTCCCATATCCTTAACATGAGATCATATAAAATCTCATGAATGGGCAAGGTAGCTGCCTCCTTAGGAGCTTTGGGATTTCCAACTCCTTAGCTCTGGGCTCTGTTTCAGGGATCACAGTAATGGACAGATCCCGAGCCACCTCCATGATAAAATCCTGGAAGGAAATATCCTCTGGAGGAGACATCCTGCACTTAGGGGAGGAGGGCTCCTCTGGGAGAAGTATTCCAGCATCGACAGAACTATCAGAATCCTCAGATTCTTCTGAGGACTTGAAGTACCATCTGTCCGGATGCTCCTGAAGAGCCCGATACCCTTACCAACCGAAGTCGGTACTGGGAGTAATCAGAACCGGGGTATCGGTACCTAAGGGCATCGGATGACTGGATACCGGTAAAGCAGACACCGATGCCAATGTCGATGCTATCGGTACCGGTACCAATGCCGGAGCCGGTACCGACCGGATTGTCTGTCGCGTTCCGAGGGCGTTGATGCTACAAGGAGAGCCGCCAGACTGCGCTCAATAGCCAGGAATCTCTGGTCTATTGACACTGCCGATGCCTGGATGTCAGTACCGGAGAAGACCGCCGGTACCCCAGAGCATGGCACCAGTAGTTCTGCCGAGGTCGAGGCCTCAAGAACATCCTCGAGCCCCGATAATGCTTTGGAAGCTGAAGCCTCCCGCCAGGGCAATTTTGCCGGTGCAGAATCCTCAAGGGCAACGCCAGAGGCATCTCGATACTTAGAAGGAGATTGAAGAAAACTTCATGATCTGACCACAATACCACGGCTCTTTAGGTCTCTGGTCCATCAGTAGTGAGAGACAGGCAGAGAGTAATACAGAACACAATCACACACACACAAAGTGCTATTTTCTTTGAGCTCAGAGGGAAGACGGCAACAGACGGTCTATGGACACGCATAGTTCCACGCCTGCCGAATTCAAAGTCCTCCTCCAAAAAGCTCTCTTTTTATTAGAGAAAAAAGAGGAAGTAACAATCATTTATTATAACCATGAAATAACACAAGGTGTCGCCAAAGTTCTTTTTACAGAGTAAGATCTGATTACAGTGATTCACTTAATTATGGCAAAATTAGCTATACGTGCAAAAGTTGCAAAAATTATGTTGTGTCAGCAGGGACTTCCAGCTGACTGTACAATGAACTATGGTTGCACAGTTCATAGGCGTTATGCTTAGTTAACACTGTTCCATCTATTTTAAAGACAGTTACACAGAACCCATGATCATGACATCCTATTCTATTTAAGAAAGTAGATGAAAAGTCAAACTTCTAAACACATTTTGTATCAAGAACTTCATCCATCTTCAATTACATATTGGGGATTCTGGTATCCCTCGTATCTGTCCATCCCTACAGTCCTCCCTGTGATTCTAGAAAGAATCATTACAAAAGAACAGTAGCTGAAACATGTCCAAGTCCAGAAAAATCTTCTACAGTAGGCTTCATTTTGCAGATGTTCTTTCAAAGTCCTAGGCACATCTGGTCCATAGGTGAGCTCCAACTTGTTCATTGGAAGAAATCATTATACAAAATCATGTGACATTGTTTACCTTTGCTTAGCCTCAATAAAAAATGTGTACAGAAAACAAGACTTTACCAATTATTCTTGTAAGCACTACCTTTTCTAGCAGTGGCCAACTGCTTCTCGTAGATCTAGCAATAATTCAGAAACACCAGTCATCACTCCAGATTCGTCAGCAGCATCCTTTCTCACCATGGGCTGTGCTATGCACATCTTAGATCAATCTTTTTCAGTGACCATCCACCCATGCTTCACTGCTGCGCATACATGAGTAGTTCCTCTGGAATCGCTGATCTTTATCAGGAGTCTCCATATCCAGTAGCATTTCATTCAGTCGTTTTCCTCTTCGGCCCATAGGATTCAGTGCATACAATATATAATTTGTAAAAATCCTACTCTCCACTACAGCATCTCTCTTGATGCCATACAATTGCAAACAAGCACAATTATTCATTCCTAATGACAGTCTTGAACAGAATTATATTATCCATTGTTAATTACAATACATCCATAGCTAGCACTAAACTATTACATAGCTAGTCTGTAACATACTTATTATTTTCATCGACATTCCTAAACTTATTCTGTCTACTTGCCAAATCAAATGTTAGCATGTGGCCTGATAGACACATTGCTTTTTCCTGTCAGGAACACAATTATACATATTCATATCACTAATTATATTTGTGATGTATTCTCTAGCCTTAACAATATACATGATATAGTCAATCTGATTTATTCAAGGGGTAACAAACATTAAAACATAACTAGCAGTTCATGACAAATAATCTAAACTCATTTCAATTGTTTGTCAACAATTATTAGGAAGGCTGTCTTATCTTAGGTGATGATTCAACTCACATTACTTTAAATATTATCACCACATCCTGTACACACAAACACCCCAATACCTCACTGGTCTTCTCCACTTCCATATCCCTACACGTAGTCTTCATTCTCTTCACATTAATCAACTTCACTTCCCCCCACCATCTCGTGCACACTTACAGTCTACCTTCTGCCTTTTTCTTCCTTGGTCCAGCTCTGTGGAACTCTCTTCCCACTCCACTCCGTCTGGAAGATAACTAAACCAATTTCAGGCCCCTACTTAAATCCCATCTGTTCACCTCAGCATATAACCTCCCAGCCACACCCAACTGACCTGGTTTATATATGTTTGCACTCTTCTTTGTTTTTTTTTAAATTAATTTTTTCTAATACTACTTTCCCCACTAATCACAGCAGTTCACATTGCAACTAGAACTTGGTACAGCACATTAAACAGGAACATTGATAACTTGAAAATTTTCTTTGTAAGGCAATGAGGGTTAAGTGGCTTATCCAAGGTCACAAGGAGTGCTAGTACTCTAGTCATTAGACTACTTCTCCATTCCATTCTAATTCACATAGACATCTAAGCTCACAAAGGAAGGAACATTTATATAAGGGTGTGTACATTCATCAACTATAAAACTTTAACACCAAATTTGAACCAACTTAGAACTGTTAATTACCACTTCTTTTCAGAACAAAACAGCATAGTAGTAGAATATCAGCACACAGGGCTCCTCATGCAAGAAGCCTGAGACAAAATCAGTATTAATCAAGTGAGCAGATAACTCTAGAGCTCTAGGAAGAGCGAACACTCCAGCTAGTTGAGCATTAGCAAATAGCAAAGCAGCCGACTCTGTCACAGAATCAATTCTTATAATTGCATCAATTTTCCTTATTCGTTGCGCAAAGCAGAACCATCAGTACAGTGTGGAGGTCAAACAGTAGCAAGAAAAGAGCTGAAAGAAAACTCGTTTTTCAGTAATTTGGATTGCAAAGACTACTGCTACCAGCCCAGTGGCTTACGTCCAATGGGAAATTTCTGAGCAAAAACACAAACAGCAACAATAGAAGAGGTAAGCATATTAAATCTCAATGATACTAATTTAAAAATATTCCACTAGAAGCAAGGCATTTGCTTCACACTTGCAATTAACAACATCAGTTCTGCAGAGGTCTTTCATAATAACTAAAACATACACAACATGAGAATTTAAGATCACTCCTCCAATCGACTCCTGCAGATTAGTTGAAAAGAAACTAAGAGAATTATCAGCATTTTTTCTTCAGACATTTACTCATACACTATCATAGTTGAACTTTCAACATTATACATATATTCGCCATACTGTTTTAATTACTTAATTCACTTGTTTGAATGTAATTGTATCATTCACTTTTTCCCTTTAAGTAAACAAACTTGCTTGACTTAACTTGACTAGCAATTCACTTTTTTCCAGTTAAGTTACTAACTTCTCTTTCCTTTAAAATACTTAATTTTTTTAAAGCTTTATTACATCACACAATTTTATCAAATATCTAAATATATCAAAGCATGGAAGATCTTCCCATTCATTCACATCAAATATAACTAGAAATAGAAGTTGGAAAATATATCATCAATCATTTTCTTCCAAAGCATCCAGAGACATAAACACCAAGGAGTAATGTTTCTAATAATATTTTTCAGCATTACACATAGAATAGAATCAGTAAATAAATTCTCATAACCCAAAATAAGTTCAGATCCAGACCTAAAAAACAAAACTTATTTACTATACATACACAAGTAAGAGAAATAGTTAATCACATTTGGAGGTTTTTTTTAACTTCCCTAATAAAGAAAATCTTACCACAGTTGCTCAAGACGTTCTTTCCTGCTAATATTGCATTCATGCCAAGCCGTTATCTTTGCCGGAAACTCTAAATTATTACTGCAATAAAACTTATACTGCACAGCACACTTAATCACGAAATTAGAGGAAACAAACTTCAAACTACAATTATGGCATGAAAATCAATCCTTTAAAACTCTGTTTGATTAATTTCTATTTTACAGTCATACAGCAACAATATAAGTTTTTCCCTGTAAGCTTCCGTTTCTTTTATATTTACACTATTCTTCCTAAACACTTGATTTTTAAATTTTTCAAAACACAGAGTCAGTGGCTTGCTGCACTTTTCAGCCTTAAACTGCCACAAAACCTTTCATGACTGTATGAAATTTGCTTAAATCTAATCATATTTCATACTGTAATCACCTCAATTTGTCCCACTGAAATGTTCCACAAAGGAGGAATGGCAAACTGTGGTTACTGGCAGTCATCACATAAGGGCGCTTCACCAAAACTTGCGCCTCATTTCACAATTAGGGCTTCCTTTCTCTTGCCCCATCTCACTTCACTTATCTAACTGAGATCTCTAATTAACCTTACCGGCTTTACATTATTATCACAATATACACACAGATATCTGTCAATACTTTAGTATACTCACGGCAACCACTGCCTGTGTCCTTGAGACTTGTCTGCTGTTTCCAGCTACTGAAGGAACACAGAGATCCGAGTCCAGTACCAACTGAAGAAAACTTCATGATCTGACCACAATACCACGGCTCTTTAGGTCTCTGGTCCATCAGTAGTGAGAGACAGGCAGAGAATAATACAGAACACAATCACACACACACAAAGTGCTATTTTCTTTGAGCTCAGAGGGAAGACGGCAACAGACGGTCTATGGACACGCATAGTTCCACGCCTGCCGAATTCAAAGTCCTCCTCCAAAAAGCTCTCTTTTTATTAGAGAAAAAAGAGGAAGTAACAATCATTTATTATAACCATGAAATAACACAAGGTGTCGCCAAAGTTCTTTTTACAGAGTAAGATCTGATTACAGTGATTCACTTAATTATGGCAAAATTAGCTATACGTGCAAAAGTTGCAAAAATTATGTTGTGTCAGCAGGGACTTCCAGCTGACTGTACAATGAACTATGGTTGCACAGTTCATAGGCGTTATGCTTAGTTAACACTGTTCCATCTATTTTAAAGACAGTTACACAGAACCCATGATCATGACATCCTATTCTATTTAAGAAAGTAGGTGAAAAGTCAAACTTCTAAACACATTTTGTATCAAGAACTTCATCCATCTTCAATTACATATTGGGGATTCTGGTATCCCTCGTATCTGTCCATCCCTACAGAGATCTACCCTTTGAGGACCGGCTGGACTTATGTTTAGTTACCTGAGATCCACGGGAGGAAGAGGAAGCCCTGGAAGACATCGATGCCACCGAAGCTGCATCAGAGGGAAACAGGGTACTGAGCTTAGCAGCTCGGTTCTGCCAACCTCTTTTAGACATCATGGCGCAGGACATACAATCCGTGATGGAGTGGTCAGGACCTAAACATTTTAGACACCATTCATGGGTGTCGGTGACGGAAATGGTACCGCCACACTTGGTGCACTTTTTGAAACCTGAGGCAGGTTTCTCCATTGTAAGAAAAGGTTTTTGGGCCTAAGGCCCAAATAGGTGCGTGCACCTGAAGAAAAAATAGGAAAAATCCTAGATTTTTTTTTTTTTTAAAGACAGAAAATAAGAAGAAAAAAACGGCGATACCGGTAAAGCATCGAGGAAGGGAGACACGACCACAATAAAGAAAGAAATAAAGAATTCTTCTGCGGTGACAGGAACAATGACCTGCTGGCTCCGCGGAAAAAGAAGAACTGGAGAGAGGCAGTTGGGAAAGGCGGGAAGGCAGCACGCAGGTGCTGTGGGATGCTCCCAAAAGCTTTCTAATTGGACGCTGGAGAGCGTTCCCACGCAGGCTCTGTCGGTACCGACGATACCCATATGTGATGACTACATTCCTGTTTGTTCCTGGATATCATGCATTATTACCCAATCAGATGTCCGAAAAAGAGTAAGCACACTTGCAAATGCAGGGAACTAAACACAACCTGTGAGGTGTCTAAGGCCCTACTAAACTGTTTGCTATACCATCAGCAAGGGTTAATAGAGAAACTGTGTGAATAAGTTCAGCACAGTTGTCTTTGACCTTGAAGGACAGATATACAGACACTGAAGAACAAAATGCACTGAAGAAATGAAGCAGGAATGTGCAGGGAGGTGATCATTGAAATGTAACACACCAAGGGCAGGACATGTATTAATTAAAAAGAAACATATTGAAGAAAGAGCTGAGACATGAAGTCTGGAAACGAACTATAAAATTATGAGAAAGAGGGAAAATACATATAAGAATATATATGTGTTCACATGAGTACATGCTGGAAGGCCTATAAAGGAAGTAGGAGAAGAACTGTATGGGAGGGAGTTAATGGGAACAGATCACGAAGGTGGGCTGTACCGATCTTTCTCTTTCTTATTAGGTAAGCTTATGCTATCTGCTTGCTAGGTGCAATTACATATTATACTCACATTTTTATAACAAAGATTTCTTGTTTAAGCACTGTAATAATTGTTTGGTATGTTTATTAACGTGTATGTGTGCCTGAGGGGGGAGGGGAGGGTATAGCAAGGAAAAGCTATCCCAGGTGAACCATGTCTCTGTTACTGCCACTAAATCCAAGTCAGCCTCTCCCATTAAAGTCTCAACATCTGGGATCTTATTTCCCATGCTACGGGTGTTTATACACACTGCTTTGCATATGTTGCCCCTTTTACCCATTTCCATAAAGGTATTTAATGTTTCACTTATCTGGGGGCTTTCTTCACCCATCCCTAATTAATCTAGTTTAAAGCCCTCTTCAGTAGGTTAGCCAGTCTGCTAATGAAGACACGTCGACCCTTCTTGGACAGATGGATGCCAACTCTATTCTGCAATCCTTCGAAAAGCAAAACGCTCTCAATGACACCATCCACGCAGTCATGCATTTATCTCCAGAATGTGAGCTTCTCTACTTTGGCCTTTACCTTCAACGGGGAGAATTGAAGAGAATACCACCTGCAACCCTATCTGTTTCACCCTCTGTGCCAAAGCCATGAAGTAACTTTTGATATGCTCAGAAGGATACCTGGCAATATCGTTTGTGCTGACATGGATGAGCAATATCAGTAATAGTCAGTGGGCTTGATGAATCTTGGCAAGCTCGGTAACATCTCAGATTTTGGCACCTGGCAGACAGCATACCTTTCTGTACATCAAGTCTAGTCAGCAGATGGACACCTCAGTACTCCTCGGAAGAGAGTCACCAACCACCACTACCCTTCGCTTCCTTGTGGTCACTGATTCTGCAACTTTAGAGTGCTCGAGCTCTGGTTCTTCCCTTTCCAGGGTTGCTTTCACTTCCTCCACTTCCAGGGCTGCATACTGGTTCTTCAATTCAAGGGCTGGAGGAGTTGAATTGGTAATTCTGCAGGCCCTGGTGACTTGTGTCCAACCTTCATCATTCTGTAGGCTCCAATCTTCTCCTCTGCTGGAGAGCTTGGATGTTTCAAGAAGCATCTCATCAATTTACTTCTCACTGTCTTGAATGCTCCTCAGCCTCGCCACCTTTTCTCTGAGCTCCCACTTGTTTCCTGAGAGCTTCAGTATGCAGGCATCCTGCACATGGAACCAGTCCTTCAACTGGAATTGGGATCTCTGTATGGACAGAGGCAGAAGCTCTAACGGGGGCAACAGCTTTGGCAATACAATTTTTCCCAGCTATTGTTCAGTTGGTGGAGCTTAGGTACCTGTTGAAGCAAAAGAGAGCGAGACCTATCAAAGTACCAGCCTGTTTCCCAGCTGTCCTTTCAGAGAAAATGCAGTTAACCTCTTTTAATTGTGTTCTAAATGTGCTGTTCCAAATCGCTGTGTGTAGCTAATTGGGGAAGGTGCCATATAAAGCAAGACTGTTCACATGGGGTGGGTGGGAGTTGGGGGGATAGGGAGGGAACCTGATGAGGTGTCAGTAGCTTCAAAGAGCTGAGAAAGATACTAAAAGCCAAGTTTTAAACCTACACCACTAAAGAAAATATTTCCACTTTTGAACTAAAGCACAAAAAAGAATGTAACTTTGTTTTAAAAATGTACCAAAACCCTTTTAAGAGCTCTCAGGTAGAGAGCGAATAATTTAAAAGCCACATACTCTTAGCTTGGCTTGAAATGCAGAGCCCCTGTTAGTAATGCCTCAACAGTGCAATGTTCTGAAGACTTTTATGCAACCCTTGGCTGCTCTCAGTTCTTTCACAGGCTAATCAGGCCCACTACCTCATGATGAGGTGTCAGTAGCTTCAAAAAGCTGAGAAAGACACTAAACGCAGCATTTTAAACATACACCACTAAAGAAAATATTTCCCTTTTTGAACTAAAGCACCAAAACGAATGTAACTTTGTTTTAAAAATGTATCAAACCCCTTTTAAGAGCTCTCAGGCAGACAGCTAGTAATTTAAAAGGCACACACTCTTACCTTGGCTTGAAATGCAGAGCCCCTGTTAGGAATGGAGAACCCCATTGGGATTATAGTTATATGAGACAAGTATTAGTGATCTGGCAGAAATATGAGAAAAAGTAATCTAAACCGTTGTTTCAGAACCCCACAAGAAAGTCCTCAGAGGACTGGATATGCTGTAGTATCATATGAGGAGTTTGGTTGCATGACTATGGCAGCAGGTGAATTGTCTCCACAGGACTTTTCGGCTCAATCAGCAGAGTTAGTGGCAGTGGTAATGGCGTTGATTCTTTTTTCTGCCCAGTCTATTCAGATTCTGACTATGTATGTACTGCTATATTGACTAATGCCCAGAAGTGGAAAAGGAGAGGGCTGATTATGTCCAGAGGTAAGCCATTGATGCATGCTCTTATAATATGACACTGATAAAGCTGTTGATTCACTGTATGGAGAAAGGTATTTGTACAGCCATTGTAAAATGTGCCACACATGCAACAGACAGTTCATTTGTTTCAGAAGAGAATAGCAAAGCAGATTTAGCAGCTCGCGGTCACAAAGTAGTAAACCTGAAGACCATGCTGATGGTCTTAACCAAACCAACCCTCTCTCCAGGAAAGATGGTTGAGGTGCTTCAGTCAGCTCAGGTAAGTGTTACTGTAGAAGAACCAGTGTGGTTACAGATTATATCATTGCTTGTCATCGTGCTGGCGAGGTACATATGCTTATGTATAAACATTATTGCCAGTAGCATCTATTCCTTTGCAGGATTTTGCAAGATTTCCAAAGGCATTAGCTAAATATAGCCCCCATTATAGACAAAAGAGATCTTCCTCATATTTATCTAAAAATGATGTACCTTATGAATTTTGCTTGTTCTCAGATACTGAAGTTATGTTTGCCTCAATTCTTATACCAGGATTGTAGGCTGCTACTAATGCTAAATAGATACAGAAAGTGCATTTTGATTTAATGAAGTTGCTTAATTTGACAGAACACGGTTTTCGTGTTTTCAGTACAGCACTTGATGCTAACACACATATGACTTTGCAGAACAGGTTAGCATTAGATTATCTTTTAGCGATAGAAGGAGGTGTTTGTACAGTCATGGTAGGTACTCGTTGTACTTATATCCCTACAGTAGCTGGAAAAGATAGAAATCTATCCATTGTTATACAGCACCTCAGGGATCTAAGTGTGAACATGCAAACACAGGCTGGGGTAGATCCTAAAGTAGATTTGTGGTTCTTTTCCCTCACTTCATGTCTCCAAACTCTGCTATTGTATTACTTGTATTTTGTTCCATTCTATAAATTGCATCATGTCACGGTGTTGTTTTTCTACTACCAAGGTTATGGTACAATCACTAACTGTCCATCCTGTTCCTGCACAAAATTTGGTGTCACACATGTAGGCCACTGGTTGCACTTATGACCCCTAGGTCTGTGGTGGGCTCATGCATTGGGGAGATAAAAGGGCTTACCAATCTGTTTGCTATAACATCAGCATAAGTGGTGTCTACAGACTCAGGGACCCAATCATAAGCTGCCTTCTTGAATTTTATGTTTGTTTGTAGATGACAAAATGAAGAATTCTAGGTTGAGAAAAGCAGCATGAGCATATTTTTAACACTGAGAAGTCCAGTTTATTGATTTAGGCACTGGTAGCATCAGATACTGGCGGAGCATCACCATTGAGGGGTCCTTGAACTCAATCAGAGCTGAGCTCCTTTAGATCATCCTGGAATCAGTCTCCCACCAATACCACCCTGAAGAAAAGGAAGGATTCGTCATTATTTTCTTTGTCATTGAGTGTTAAGGAAATCAAGCATTGGGTGGAGGCTATACTACATCGATGTTGAAGTTTATCAGAGCTCAATGCTCATAGCACTGAGGGTTCACTGTCTCGACCCTTCCAGCAGGTCAGAATTGCTCAACCTCTTTTAAGATGGAGGGGCTGTGCCATACTCCACAAAACCATGACCAGCCTGCTGATATATCCCCTCAGAATCTGGTAACATCAGCTGAATCTGCTGTAGACACCTTGCCTTGGGCAATGACAGCTCTTAAGAAGCGGCTAATAAAAGGTCTCAAGGACAGAATATTGATGCTCTTTGCCATTTGTAAGCTTAAGGCTCCGGCAGCATTGATCATGGTGCATCAAGAAATTAATCCTATCCTGGAGGTTATTGACTGCCTGCAGTAGAGCCATTATGATCATCATTGAGGCATCCAAGGGCCTCAAAACCAATATCTGACTGATATCAGTCTCCAGTACATCAAGGGGTGTTTGCTCCCTGACACCTTGGAAATTATCAGTGGATACGTGCTCACAAAGGATATCTGTCTCCCCTAGGAGACAGAAGGCCATCCAGGCAGGGACTCAGATGTAATTAGAGTACCACTCTGAGTCGGAATCAGACCGTTCATGGGAATCTGAGGATGACTCTGAATTTTTCTCAGAGAAGGGATTTCCAGAGTTACCCTCAGATCTCTCATCCCCTCCTGAGGAGTTAGCCATATCCCTTACAAAATCATGGAATGATAAGGCCATTTCCATTGGAGACACCAGGGTCAAGGAATTGGCTATCCTCCAATATTCAGTTGGACCTAAAGAGTGGTAACAGTGCCTGTGCATCACATCCTTCAGAAATTACAAATGAGAATGTGGGAGACCCCCCTCTCTATACCTCCACTCTATGGTCATCAAATCCGCTCTCAAAAGAGCCAAATTTCCAAGTTGCATGCCTCAGCGCCCTTGGAGAGGCAGGCAGGCATGGCCATTGGATTCATTAGGGAGAAAGGTCTTCTAGAATGCCATGCTTACAGCCCACATGGAATCCTACCAGTCCTTCATGGTCATTGCATGTAGTTCATTTTTGACGTTTCACCATGTAAATTTATCCAGTAGGACATCAACTACATCCCAAATAAGCCTTGAATGATGTAATATTGCATCACATTGCATAATACCAGCATGCACACATCATCCAGAGTTGATTGCATCATTTTCTGATGCAATGCAATACTACTGCCAGATGGCTGTTAAAACCATCTGACGCAGTCGGAAAGGAAAGTAATCTGGTATTCTGTTCCGATATTGAAAGCCTCATGAATGCCTTAAAAATCACTCATGACCCACAAGACTGGAGACTATTTATAGACTCTTCGAAACTGAGTCTGAAGGCTGTGCTTTTGAACAATGGAAACCATCTTCCATCTATTCCAGTAGCGCATGCCGTCCACATGAAAGAGACATACGATAACTTAAAGCATCTACTGACTTCCACTCCTTTCGCACTCAGTTTAAGTTATTTACTCTAGTTCACAGAGCTCTTCACACTAGTACTCCACAATACCTGGCAGATCTTATTACATTCCACACCCCCAGACACACTCCCTGCTCCTTCCACCTTAACTGCCTTAATCTCCCTTCCCCCTCCCTCGCTCACCTTCAATCCACCCGCTCCTCTGCTTTCTTTTCCATCGGCCCCACACTCTGGAATTCACTCCCCACCTCTCTCCGGTTAGAACCCCATCACGCCACCTTCAAGCGAGACCTAAAAACCCACTTCTTTTCCTTGGCCTATGACCTTCCCTCCCCTCTTGTTTGATCCTGTCCCCTACGTATAGTCCTGTATCCTTTCTCTCGTTCTATTATATCAACAATTGTAACTTCCTTTCGTCCTTTCTGGCCCTGTGCCTGTTTCTAATTGTTTGTGAATTGTAAACCGCTCTGATTGATAAAGTAGGGTGGTATATCAAATAAATAAACATAAACATACAGCTGGCACCTCTGTGGTGACTTGAAAGTAGCTGCCCTTTTAATGGGACTGCAGCAGGGATATATAAAATACATGTGTTTCTTATGTGAGTGGGATAGCCGAGCAAGGGATTGGAACTACTTGTGGAAGGAATGGAATCGCAGACAAAATGTAACAGTTGGAGAGAATATCCAGCACCCAGCTCTGGTTGAGGCTCACAAAATCCTGCTACCACCCCTTCACATCAAACTAGGTTTGATGAAAAACTTTGTGAAAGCCATGGACCATACTTCACCAGCTTTCCGATACCTGGATGAAAAATTCCCTCGACTCAGTGAAGCAAAGATTAAAGAGGGAGTTTTTGTGGGTCCTCAGATTCAAGAGCTCTTCAAAGATGACCTGTTCAACAACTTGCTGCAGGGTGATGCGAAACAAGCATGGAATGCTTTTCGCCTAGTGGCAACAAACTTTCTCGGGAATGTTAGGGCAGAAAACTACAAGGAACTAGTAGAAGACATACTGATGCAGTATTAGAAACTTGATTGCAGTATGTCTCTAAAGATCCATTTCCTTGATTCCCATCTTGATTTCTTTCCTGACAACTGTGGTATGGTTAGTGATGAACAGGGCGAACATTTTCACCAGGATATCGCAACGATGGAGCAAAGATACCAAGGAAAATGGTCCACTACAATGCTGGCTGACTACTGCTGGACACTCCCCAGAGAAGCTCCTGAACAGCTGTACAAGAGACAGGCGAAAAAATCTAAGAAGTAGTCTATGAGTTGTTTTTTACAGGTATTAACCGAAGGCCTATTATATTTACTATTGACATGCATTTCGTGATGTAAACATTAATTCTTGTAGATTACAAAAAAACTAGAGCCAACTTTGCAATTTCACTGTCATATTCGTGTTCAGCATATAAAAATTGATAAGAAATGACTATTTTTATTTCAGTAACTATAAAGTGACCAATATATAACACACTTCTAAGGGGTGTTGGGGCGGGGGCAGGAATGGGTGATTCTGAGAGAAAGGAGATCTCACTGGTCAGCAAAGAGTGATTCTGAGAGGCAGGAGATCTCACTGGTCAGCAAAGTTTTAAAACTTTGCTGACCAGTGAGATCTCCTGCCTCTCAGAATCACCCATTCCTGCCCCCGCCCCAACACCCCTTAGAAGTGTGTTATATAACGGGCGATATCCATTCACTCGGGCTTTACCTAAATACACTTACAGTATTAGTTGTGTCGTGTGCTAGTCATTGGTCGCTTTATAGTTCACTTTCATTAAATGTTTTCGGGCAGACACAAGAAAGTGTCAAGAATTTGGTGATTTTGGCAGGCTTTTCCAATTTTGTTCTAACTTGCCTATGCCTTGCCTTTGAATTGGTTCAAACCACTGTGACTTTTGCTTGCCTCTGCAATTTTATTTTGCCTAGCCTTTGCATTGATTCTACACTATGTGCAGAATTTATTAAATCGCGTGTGGTGGTATTTGAACTTGTTTGGCGATATTTGATTTTATCTGGTTTGCTGGACAGGTGTTTGAGTTTTTTTGATGATTGTTTGGTGGTATTTGATTACACAGGTACACTAAAAAAAATTTTTTTTAAACTGCCTCTAATGTTTCGATTGATTTTTACGTTTTTTGGTGCGCTGAATCCAAATCTGGTAACCAATTTGCTCCATCACGTACAGATTTTTTGCTACATTGGGTTAGCAGTTTGAGGTGAACGTTTCAGATTGAGTGCGATCGAGATAAAAGTTTCTTGGATGAATTCTTTATACTAATTGTTTAGTAGTTATTCAAATAAAAATAAAGAAAATTGTAACAAGGCAGCACATAAGAATAATGTCAACAAAACACACTGTGATGGTAGCAAAATTGTCTGCACTTAAAACAGCCACATACATGTGCACAAACATTGAGCATATAAGAGCGAGGTTAGACACAAAGCAAAGCAAAGAAATGTGCAAAAAATGTTGTACAGGTATGTATGTAAGAATAGAAAACGCAAACCGCACCATTGCAATACATGAAGACAAACACCCGATGGTGTGAAAATAAAATTCTAATAAATGAGATCCGACACTGTGGTAATAACTAGCAAATTTTTATTTCAAAGTTTAGTAAAAACACGATATTTGTCAACACAGTTTAGATTTTAAAGTCATTCTTGGGTCAATCAATCTCCTGGTGGGCCCGTTTCTTCTTCCCCCGAATGCTTCTCTTGGTGCGCTGCTTGGCGTATTTTTCATCTGGGGTTTCCCGCAGCAGCAACCAGCAGAAATCAGCCATCATAGTGGTGTTCCATCTTCCTTGGTACCTTCTCTCTGCGTCCTTGATGTCCTGGTGAAACCTTTCACCTTGTTCTTCACTGTACGCCCCCAAGTTTTCGGGAAAGTAGTTCACATGGGAGTGCAAGAAATGGACTTTCAGGCTCATGTTACAGCCTTGTTCTATGAAGGCATTGAGCATCCTGGCACAATATCCTTATAGTTCTCATCCCGCCTATTCCCCAAGAATTTGAGAACAACATCCTTGAAGGAATCCCAGGCTTCTTTTTCCTTCTCAGACATCGTTTCAGCGAATGCTCCATCTGAAATGAGTTTCCTTATATCAGGGCCAACAAACACTCCTTCCTTTAGCTTTGCTTCAGAAAGTCGGGGGAACTTTGAGCAAAGGTACCGAAAGCACTCACCATCTTTTGGAGGGGACTTGATGAATTGCTTAATGAGACCCAACTTAATGTGGAGAGGTGGTAATAGAATTTTATCACGAGGTACCAAGCTCTCATGAAGAACATTTTTCTCACCGGGTCTCAAATACTCCCGAATTGGCCAGTCTTTTTTCCCCAGTGTAGGTCGCGGGCCGGCTATCCCACAAGCAAAGGAAGCAGGGATATTTGGTGAAACCGGATTGCTGCCCTAATAGCATGGATAGAATTTTAAAGTCTCCACAAATCATCCACTTATGCTCATCATAACGAATCTTCTGAAGAATCAGGGCCAAATTCTCGTATTTTTCTTGGAGAATAACAGAGTGAGCAATAGGAACTGAAGTGAATGTGTTGCCATTATGAAGAAGAACACCTTTTATGCTGTCTTTTGACGAATCAATGAACAGCCGCCATTCAGCAGGATCATACTTGAGTTTAAACTTTTCCATCACTCCGTATATATCGTTGCAAAATACCAAAATCTTCCTCTTTGCTGAAATACTTCAAAAATTGTGTCTCGCAGTTGCGGTACCAATAAAAAGTTGTTCCTGGTGACAATAGATTTTTCTGTTTAAGCCGAGAACCTAGCAGTTGGGCAGCATCTTTTGGGAGTCCTAAATCCCGGACTAAATCATTCAATTCAGCTTGAGAGAAAAGTTCAGGTTTCGGATCTGGTTCAGTTTCAAAACTCGGAAGTACTGGACTCATCGGGAAAAGCCATCTGATGAGTCTCATCATGATGCAGAACCGTCCACACAAATATGATCCAAAGATTTTGGTGGTTCAGGCACAGGTACTTCGTTGCTATGAGGCATAGGCCTAATTGCTGAGGGAAGGTTGGGGTAACTTATTACGTTCTTAGTTTTTAAGTTGTATCCCTTCACAATGCAAGAGCAAAAATAGCAGTCACTGCTGTGGTCTCTTTGTTCACGCCACATCATAGGTATTCCGAAACGAAATGCTTGTTTTTTACCTTTCATCCATAAGCGTAGATCTTCCTCACATGTCTTGCACACTTTGTGAGGAGCCCACGGTTTGTCTTGATCGCCTAACTTCAAACTGAAATAGGCGAAATATACTTTTTTAATAAATGCAGAAATGTTCCTCTGCCGCTTTTTCACGGTATATTCCCCACAAATAAAACAAAAACTGTCTGGAGAGTTGACGCAAACCTCTGGCTCTGTGAGCCATCACAAATACACAGCACTGCAAACTACATCTTTAGTGAACAATTTCGTAATAAAGCTGTTTTGCGACTGAGAAAACAATAGGTATTAATGCAGTTGAAAGAAACTGAAATTTGACTTGAACTTTCATGTCGCAACCACGGTGTTTGAGCGTGCGAGCGAACGAGGCGAGGCGAACAGGAAAGAACATGCGCCATCGCGAGTACTGGATTTAGCCCCCCGCCTCCCAATTGTCCTGTTAATGTATAAAATGAATACAAAACACTCTAAAATATCATGAGGGAGTGTTTCTAGTTAGTTAACCATTACAACCTCTATTTTGGGCCAAGAAAATAAACTGCAGTCGGCTAAAAAGAAATTATGTGAACATTCCTTATATGGGTAAGAAATCTAATTTTGGAAGAAAATGTGATGTGATGGAACATTTTGGCTATTTTTCCTGGATTCAGCACCCCAAAATCTATAGGAATCAGTTGCAAAACTGGAGGCAGTTTTTTGGTAGTGTACCTGTGTTATTGGTGCCAGTATGATGAATTCTTATATTTTCTTTTAGAACTACATGTGTGGTTTTGGCATCTCCAGTCCTTGTATTGCACATCATCCAGAGGTCTTCAGTTCCTGTTGATCTTTAATACTTTGGGACAGTGACAGTTTTGGACCGGATTCAACCACTGTTTATACTAACTTAGCAGATTTGGCCTTCTTACATCCAGCCACCTCAGTATAATGAAGATGAGTGTTCCAAAGAAGAGCAAAACCTACCACTTTCATGATGAATGGGAAATGGACTACTTCTTCATCATGGTGAAAGACAAGTGTTGTTGTCTAATTTGTAACGCCCCAGTATCCTTGCCCAAAAAGGGTAATCTGGAATGTCGCTATAAGGCTCTGCATAGCAATAGGTTTGATGCTTCCACCCAAAAGTGAAATTTGTAAACTGAAGCTCAAAGAACTTAAATCAAATTGGCTACTCAGCAACACTTGATGGTGAAGCCAAGGTCACATTCGGTCAATTCAACCATAGCATCCTTTAAGGTCAGCAACCTGATCGCAAAGAAATGCAAACCTTTCACTGAAGGGGAATTTGTAAAAGATTGTTTTCTTGAAGCAGCTGACAATCTTTTTGAAGGATTTAAAAATAAGAAAGAGATCATAGCTGCTATTCAAGATGTACAATTGTCAAGAAACACCGTCGTGCGGCTAATAGAAAAGATGTGTGGAGAAACAACTGAACAATTGTTGGAGGATGTTTCAAATTGTGTTGTTTTCTCACTCCAACTGGATGAATCTACAGACATAAGAGACATAGCCTAGTTACTAGTCTTTATCCGGATGGTTTTTGAAGACTTCAGTGTTAAAGAAGAACTACTTGGAATGATTTCTTTAAAAGGGAGAACTACCAGTCAGGAAATATTCAGTTCTTCCCATTATTTTGTGACAAAGTGTAATCTTCCATTTCATAGACTTGTTTCCATCACTACTGATGGAGCAAGAGCAATGACAGGTGAGGTTAACGGTTTCATAGTCCTCTGTAGACAGCATGACGACTTCCCAGATTTCCTTTCTTACCACTGCATCATTCACCAGCAAGTTTTGGCAAGCAAGAAACTCAATACAAAGACTGTTATGGACATCACTTTCAAAATTGTAAATTCAGTTTGTGGAAGATCACTTCAAAGATGGCTTTTCAATCTTACTCTTGATGAAGGGGCAGCGGAAATCATTTTGCACACAGATGTAAGGTGGCTAAGTAGGCACAAATTTCTGCAAAGATTTTGTGATTTGCTGAATGAAATAAGAAGTTTTTTGAAGGAGAGGGGAGATGACCAAGTAGAGTTGGAAGATGAGGAGTGGTTATGTGATCTGGCATTTCTCGTTGACTTTACAGGCGAACTAAGTGATATGAACCTTGAACTACAAGGTAAAAACAAATGCATTGGCAAGATGATGAGTACAGTTTCATTCTACAAGAGCAAATTTGAGCTAATGATGACGGACCTTGCAAACAACACTTTTGATCATTTTCCTAATACGCAGGACCGTCTGGGACAATATCCAAATTTTGTTTTTCAGAACAAGAAGTATGTGACAGAAATCTGTTCTGTTATTCAGGAATTCGAAAATAGATTCTGTGTCTTCCAAAAAATTGGAACAGTACTTGTCATACCCATTCAAAGTAGATGTGGACATTAAAGAAACTGCAGCTGCTATCAGTAAAAATTACTCATTGAACAAGCCATCTCTTGAAAACAAAATATTAACCCTTAAAAATGACATTTTTCTCAAGGCCTGTGCTGAGCAAGAATAGTTTTGGAAGCTAGTGCCTAGAGACAAATTTCCCAACTTGAGAAGATGCAGTGAAACTGTACACTCCTGTTTTTGTTCAACTTATTTGTGTGACTCTGCGTTTTCCCATCTGAAAATGACAAAGAGTACACAACGTTCCAACATGACAGATGAACATCTCCAGGATTCCCTGAGACTGGCCCTCACGCAATATTCACCCAACTTCAAAAAGCTGGTGGATGAAATGCAGGCTCAGACGTCTCACTAATGAGCAAGAGTGAAATATTAAAGATTGTGCAAGATCAGCCTGGATCAATACTCGACCTAAATTTAACACAAATTACTCAATAAAAGTTAAAGAAAGTTATTAAGACAGTTAAAAAAGTTATTACTCAATAAAACTTTAAGAAAAAATGTACTTTCCATTTCCCCTCGCAGTTCTTACTGGATCTTTGTCTCTCTGTTTTGTTTTTGCTTAATTTGCTTAAAAGCTGATCACATCCAAGTAAATGACAGAAGGTTCATTAAAAATGGGGGGGGGGAAATCCTCCAACTTTATTGGGTTAAAATTTAATTTGAAACTAATTTGAAATGTAATTTTCATGGTGGAAGATCACCGGCATTTTTGGCCGGAAAAAGTAGATCACGACCTGTTCGAAGTTGGACATGCCTGTTTTAACCAATTCATGATCCACAATAGTACACTGCCTCCTATCCCATGACATTTTAGTTTTTCCTAAATTCTCTGATGAGGGACCTTGTCAAAGGCTTTCTGAAAGTCCAGATACACTATATCAACCGACTTACCTTTGTCTACCTGTTTATTCACACCTTCAAAAAAACATAACAGATTAGTATGACAAGATCTTCCTTGTCTAAAGCCATGTTGGCTGTCTCCCATTAAGCCATGACTATCTACAAGATGAGTAATTTTGTTCTTTATAATGGTTTCTACCTTTTTTCCCTGTACTGACGTCAGGCTCACCGGTCTGTAGTTTCCCGGATCACCCCTGGAACCCTTTTTAAAAATTGGCGTTACATCGGCGATCCTCCAATCTTCAGGTATTACAGACGATTTTAATGATAGTTCACAGATTACTAATAGCAGGTCTGCAATCTCATATTTCAGTTCTTTCAACACCCTTGGATGTATGCCATCCAGTCCAGGTAATTTGCTAGTCTTCAGTTTATCAAACAGTTGTAATACATCTTCCCGGTGTATTGATATTTCTTTCAATTCCTCTGCAGTATCACCTTTTTTTTTCCATTTTAAGTTTTTATTAACCATGGCAATAAAATATAAAAATTACAAAACACTTTGTTCTATGCCTCATGCAAGCTCTACAATTCTGACCCATCATAACAACAAACATAACTACATCTTGGTCAACTCTCCATGTTTATTCCGCCCTCCTTCCCCCCTCCTCCCCCCATCCCCTCCTCCTTATCTCTCATCGTCCATTCTATGTATTTGGTTCATTCATCCTAAATTCTGACTGAACCCCAATCTTATAAACGTCGTTAGCTAAGATGTAGCCATCCTTCCATCCTTCTTCCGCCCCCTCTCTCCTGCCCTCCAGGTTTACAACCACTGTCACACCCCCTTCCATTGTTCAGCACTCTTCTCTCCTTTTCCCCGTCTCAGCTCTGTCAATTTGTGCATCATACTCACCTCAGCCACTCTCCTGACAAATCCTTCTGGTTGTGGTGTACGTGGCCCCACCCAGTGTTGTGCGATTTCGCATCTTGCTGCTACTATACAATGATGCAGCACGCCCTCATCCCTTCTGGGAACATCAACATTAAGTTGATGCAACAAAAATACCTCCGGTCGCCTTTGCAATCTACAGCCTGTCATGCCATACAGCATATCTATAATCTTTTCCCAAAAACGCCTGTATCCATTCACACTTCCACCACATATGTAGCCAATCCCCTCTTTCTTGACATCTCCTCCAACATTGATCATCAGATCCACTCCCTGCTTTTTTTTGGCGTCCAGTACCATCTATAGAGCATTTTATACGCATTCTCTTTTATCTGAGTGGCAATGGAAATATGTGCCACTGTCTGTATTATCTTGTCCCACACCTCTTCAGTCCAACTCATCCCCAAATCCTCCTCCCATTTCAACATATATCCCAGTTTACTCCCCCTCCCTCCATTAATCCTTTGTAAATTCTGGACAGAACCCCCTTTTGACCCAGATGCCCTGAACATAAGGCTTCAAAGCACTTCCTATTTCCCCATAAGTCTGTCCACACCGTCTGTTGTCGGACAAAGTGGCTGACCTGTAAATATGCATAATAGTCACTTTCCATTAATCCATATAAATCCCTGATGCTCGCAAACTCCAAAACCCCCTCTGTAATTATTATTTGTGAGATGTTCATCAGCCCCTCCCCCCTTGCCCATCTAGGTAGGATATGTACCCGGGGTCCCTGGCCCCTATTCAAACAGGCCTCTAGTGTCATTCCCTGTGTATAACGTTTATCCTGAACTAATCATTTTCTATTTTGTTTCCACACCCGCAAGCTGTGTAAAGTTAGTGGATTTATGGGCTGAACTTCCAATCCTTTATTACCCCTCCAAATCAATCTTTCCAATTCACCTCCCCCCCCCCCCCCCACTAACTCCTTCTCCATTTAAACCCACTGTTTCTGTCTTCCTCTGAGCCACTCATAAATCGTTTTCAGTTGTGCTGCCTCATAATATTTTCAAAAATTTGGTACTCCTAGCCCCCCCCCCCTTCTTTGGCTCTTTGCATGACTGCCAAAGCTACTCTTGACCCCCTATTGGACCATATGAATCGATTTGCAAGTCTTTGTACCTGTTTTAGCTTATTTTGCAGGACCCTTATAGGTAGCATCTGAAACAGAAACAACAGTCGTGGCAGTAGCATCATCTTTACTGTGGCTATACGCCCAAACCAGGAAATATATCCCGCCCCCACCCTGCTAACCAGCTCTCTATCTGCCCGAAGATCTTCAAATAATTTAATTTATATAAAGCTTCCAGCCGGTTGCTTATGTGGATGCCCAGATACCGAATTTTCTCCCGAGCCCACCTAAATGGGTATTTCTTTTGCAGTATATCTGTACCTCCCTTGCCACCGATAGGTTCAAGATTTCCGATTATCCATTTTATTGTAAAACCCGATAATTTTCCGTATTCTTCTAGTTCCCACATTAATATTGGGATACTAAGTAGAGGTCTAGCCACGCTCAATATGATATCGTCGGCAAACAAGGATATTTTATATTCCTTCCTCCCGACCTGTATTCCCGTTACATCCGCCCGTTCTCTTACCTTCTGCACGAAAGGTTCCAGTGATATTGCAAATAATAACAGTGATAATGGGCAGCCTTTTCTCGTTCCCCTCCCCTGCCCAAAAAATCCAGAATAAGCCCCATTTACCCTAACACAAGCTTTCGGCTGGTAGTACAGCGCTTTTACCCAATTCATGAAGTCTTCCGCAAGCCCCATTCTTTCCATTACCTGAAAGAGAAAAGGCCACGACACCTGGCCGAAAGCCTTTTCTGCATCCACGACAAGAACAGGGCTTCCTCTCCACTTTGTTCAATAGTCCAAATCATATTCCATATCTTTTGAATATTGTCTGCTACTTGTCTGCCGGGAATAAATCCCGCCTGGTCATGATGTATCAGTTTCCCGATTATCATATTCAAGCGCATGGCTAGTATTTTGGCTAACAATTTAGTGTCTAGATTAAGCAGCGAAATCGGTCTATACGAAGAACATTCTTGCGGATCTTTCCCCTCTTTAGGTATTACCGTTATTCCCGCCCATCCCATCGTATTCACTAACACCCCTCCCTCCCTCAGTAGATTAAATAACCGCACTAGAGGCGCATTTAACAACTTTCCAAACCGTCTATAAAATCTCGCTGTGAGCCCATCCAGTCCCGGTGCCTTATCCAATTTCAACTGTTTTATTGCCCTCCGCACCTCATCCCCTCGTATAGCCTTACTTAGCTCTTGTTGTTCCCCCTCCTCTAGTTTAGGCAAATTTAGTGAGTCAAGGTAACTCTGTACTCTCTCCCGCTGTGGTGTGTCCCTCGCTGTATACAACCCCTGGTAATATTCCCTAAACGCTTCCCTAATCTCATCTTTTGTTACCAACTCCCCTCCCTGTTTGCGAATTCTCATTATGTGCGAGCGCAATTTCCTCTGTTTCAATTTCTGTGCCATATATCTCCCTGCTTTATTACCGCCCTCAAAAAAATCCTGTCTCAAAAGCTGCATCTGAAACCTTATCTTTTCTGCCTGCATACCATTTATCTGGGCACGTATTGCCAACATCTGAGCTCTATAGGCTCCATGATGTCCCTGTGCATCTAGATCTTCCAGTTCCACCAATTGTTCTCTCAATTCCCGCTCTCTACCCTCCCTTTCCTTCTGTTTCTGGGCCCTCCATTTGACTAAAATTCCTCTCACCACCGCCTTATACCCGTCCCATACCCCTCCCCAAGCGACCTCCCCATTATCATTCCACTGGAAATATTCCTTCGTCTCTCTCTCGATGTCCTCTCCTACCCTTTCATCTTCTAATAATGCCTCATTGAGCCTCCAGAACTGTAGGCCTTTCTCCTCTCCCTCCATTCTCAACCTGACCTCAATAGGTGCGTGATCTGACCATGTGATTGAGTCCATCTCCGTCCCTTTAATCCTACCCCCCCCCCCCCCCACCTCTTTTGAGATCCAAATTGCATCTGTGCTGGAGTATGTGCCGTGTACTGGTAAGAAATAAGAGAATTGCCTCTTCCCTGGGTGTTGAAATCTCCAGGCATCTATCAAGCAATGCTGCATTACAAAGCTGCGATATCTATTCCTATCTGCTCTTTTACCCTCTCTTTTTCCCGTGGCATCCCTTGCCAGATTCCATGTTAAATTGAAATCACCTCCACAAATTAATATTTCCTTCCCCAATTTCCCCACCTCCTCATTTAGTTTTGTCCAGAATTCACCTTGTGCCCCTGTGGCCACATATACATTCATTATACAATACCATTTATTCCCCATCTTTAAGCGCACCAACACATATCTCCCCTCTTTATCCCGCACAATAGAGTGCAATTGCATCTTTAACCTTGTATCAATCAGTATAGCAACCCCTCCTTTTTTCTTCTCCACTGTGTTAGATGCCTGTATACAAACTCCATATCCCTTGGGTTTAACCAAATGCTCTGTTGCTCTTGTCAAATGTGTTTCCTGTATCATCACTATCGCTGCCTTCTGGCATGCCATTTCAGTATACAATTTTTGTTGTTTAAATGGGGAATTAAGCCCCTTGACATTTAGCAAAACTATTTTTAACTCACCTTTTCTGCTTGTTCCCCCCTTTCCTCTTAGCCCTATTACTCTTCCCCCCTCTCCCTCCCCCCTTCTTCCTCCCCCATCTCCCTACCCCCTCCCCCTCCCCCCCACTGTGGAGACACGACTTCCATATCACGTGAAAATCAAGCAAGCCTTGGCCTGCCCCTACCTGTCTATCTCCCCTTCCCCCCACTCATGCCCTACTCCTATCTCTCCCATCTCTGTCCCCCCTCCCCTCCACTGAAATTCACCCCCCTTCTTCCAATCTCACCTCCTCTACCCACTCCTGATCCCCCAGGCCATTCATACACCCAACTATCCTCCCCGTGATTGGAATTCCCCATTAGAACTGTCCTTTAAAACCCGAACCCCCTACCCCCCTCTCCCTAACCCCCTCCTTACTCCTCCCCTACTCCTCCCTTTCACTACCCCTCCTAACCCCCTCATCCCTTACAAAGTGCTTATCAAAGTCCCACATAACAGTTCATATGGAGATTCATTTGAAGCCTTCCATCCCGGGATTTTCCTGATCAGCCGAGGTCCTTCGCCGTCTCTCGTACACTTTGGCTGCTTTTGGTCAGCCTCGCTACTCTCTGCCCAGTGGTTGTTGCCCTGTGCCATTTTCGGTTAATTGCCTTACTCTTGTACATCGTGGCAGTCTTGGCTTGGACCTGGGTCCCACTGCCACTTGTTGGATTAGATAATCCCAGATCTCCCAGCACCTTCCAGGCTTCCTTGCATGTCTTAACCTTCCTCGAGATACCATTTGCTGTGATTAACAAGTCAAATGGGTACAACCACCTGTATCTTGCCTCCTCCCTCCTCAAGAAAGCCGTAACTTCCTTCATCTCTCTCCGACGCTGCAATGTGCCTAAGGAAAGATCCTGGAACTGCTCCACCTCATGTCCTTCCCATTTGAAGTGTCCCAACTTCCTTGCCGCTTTCAATATATTTTCTTTAGTTTTGAAGGAACGCAAACATTCCACGATATCTCTTGGTCGATTATCTCTTATGGGCCCTAGTCCCCTATGTGCCCGTTCAATTTGCAATGGTATATCATCCCCACTCTCTTCGAGAGCCACCTCTTGTAACAAGACTTCGAACACTTGGAGCATAACCAATTCACAGTTTTTATACTTAGGATCCTCTGGCACTCCTCTCACTCTGATGTTGCTTCTCCTAGACTGGTCCTCCAAATCCTCCGTCTTCTCTTTAAGTTCCTCATGCGCTTGCTTTAACTCCTCCTAACCTTTTTGAAGATCCTCCATTACTTCTCCGTGTTGTTCAAGCTGAGCCTCTGTTTCCTCCACCTGGCCGCCCAGGTCCGCAATATCCTATCTGAGAGATTGTAAAGTCTCCTTTAATTCATTCTTAACTCCACTGATTTCCACTTTTATCTCTTCTTTCAGCTCATTCAACCACGTCTTAATCATATTTGCTATGCCTGGGCCCCAGGAGTTCTCCATCTCTTCCATGTGCTCCGTCTCCTGTTTCGCCTGCTGTTTGCCCTCCTTCTCCCCTTCCTTACCTCCCCGCGACAAGGCGTAGGGCGATCTAAATTCTGCCAATTTCTTCTTTGTGATTGATCCATCTTTAACCTTCTCCATCTTGCTCTTTTCCCCTGCTCAGGAACTATTCTCTTGGTTTTATCTCACAATGGGGCAATCTGGTATGTATAGCCTAATATGGTACTGGCTCCTATGGTATTTGGAAGCGCTTGTCCCACCAGATGCCGTAATATAGTTTTAATTCTGGTCTATCTCCTCCTGATTATGTTCACTTCGGACTCTCTATAGCTCCCATTCTGGCCAGGCGCCTGTGTGCTGCAGCTGCTCTTTGCTGGTTGCTGTGTCTAACCTACACGCTCCGCAGATATTCGGCCTGTTCATCTCTGCCCCACTTGCTTTCCCGCGCTGTCACATGGCTGCATTCACCGCCCGCCGATTTTGCTCTCTCCCCTCCTTGCTCCGGCATGGAGAAACTCTGCCTCTGCCCACCTGATTCACCCCACTCCGAGGTGATCGGTACGTCACAGACTCTCTCCGCTCCTCCTGCCGAGTACTGTGTCCTGAGGTCCTCGCTGTTTTCACCACCAGTCCACCATGCGGCTCGCTACCTCGACTCAGCTCTCCACCGCTTATTTTGTTTTACTTGCCGATCGCAGTCTGCACTGCCTTCTGTCAGTTGCCGAAGAACTCCAGGGATCTTGCCTCTACCCAATCACTTTATTTCCCAATTTTTGGGGGCTTTAAAACACCTTTTGGCAGGCTTTGACGGCGGAGCCCGATCACCTCACCGCCATTGACACTGCTGACGTCACCGGAAGTCTGCAGTATCACCTTTAAATACCACTTCAGTCATGGGCAACATCCCTACATCTTCCTCAGTAAAGACCGAAGCAAAGAATTCATTCAGTCTCTCCGCTATAGCCTTGTCCCCTTTTACTGCCCCTTTTACCCCTCTATCATCTAATGGACGAACTGATTCTCTCACAGGTTTTTTGCTACGAATGTACTTGAAAAAGTTTTTATTACGTGCTTTTGCTTCCACAGCAAGTTTCTTCTCAAATTCTCTCTTTGCCTGCCTTATCAAAGCCTTGCATTTAACTTGCCATTTCCAGTGCTGTTGCCAGTTTTCGTCATTTGGCTCTTTTTTCCATTTCCTGAAAGATGCTTTTTTGGCAACAACAGCCTCTCTGACCTCACCTTTAAACCATGCTGTCAGTTTTTTGGTCTTCCTTCCACTTTTCTTAAAGCGTGGAATACAGCTGCTCTGGGCGTCCAAGATTGTATTTTTAAACAACACCCAAGTTTGATGTAAGTCTTTGACCTTTGCAACTGCTCCTTTTAGTTTTTTCTTAACTATTTTCCTCATTTTATCATAGTCTTCCTTTTGAAAGTTGAAAGGTAGTATTGTGGATTTCCTTACCATCCCTCCTCCATTAATTAAATCGAACGTGATCATGCTATGCCAGCAGCGTCTGGGTGCTGCTTTCTGACCCCAGAGGAATGCCGACCGGCAGTGCAGAAGCAGAAGCAACAGAAATTGAAGGCGGAGTCTGTGCATCAGGAGACAAGGTAACTTCCAGGGCAGATAGAAGAGCAAATTCCTCTGATGGCTCCCCTGAAGCACCCTGAAGAATCTCCCATCTTTCAGCATCAGAGAGTGACACAAACTGATCCATAGGACCAGACAGAGGTGGCAAGGGCTTCGCAGGGTAAGCCCTTGTCTTCCCTTTTCTCTTAGGCATAGCAAGCACAGCAGCAAACACCTCACATGGCCATCTTGGAATAACCACACCCGGGTTTTAAGTGAATTTTAAAAGTCACAAATTAATGTGACTATTGTTGTTTTCCAAACTTTTCGTTTTAACTTTCGGAACAAAGTTTTCCTTAATTATACAGTTTATATACTAGAATTCTGGGGGTTATGAATTTCTAATTTAGCTGTTTAATATGATATTGTGTACTTGCAATTTAGCTTGCACTTCTGTTGATGAAATAGGAATCTCATTATATTATGTAGAAATATATTTCCTTATTGTTTCAATCACCATCCAGATGGAATCTAAAGTTAGTACATTAGACTTTATCAGTATGCTGGCATGCTCAGTTTAGTTTGTCCCTGATAATCACGGGAGATACTTTCAATCTCACAGCATCTAAATGAAGACAATTTTCATCAAGGCACAGCCCAGGATCTTGTCCTTTTCTAGGCTGGATGCTGATAGCAGTAAGACCTCCATTCCTAAATCTGCTTCTTGTGGCCCTGACTGCAATAGTTCCAATGGGGGAGGGCTGCCAACAAGTTTCTTACCACTTGGAATTGGGGCAGGAAGTCACGCCCTGGGGCTTAAAGCTGTTTCAGAGTCTGATGGAGGAGAAATAGCTCACACAAAGGACTATTTTAGGATTGCAGCCATCCAAACTACAAACTGACCCATGATTCCAGGGAAAACCCGACAGCATTCAGAAGACCATAAATTTAGTTTTTCCTTCCATATAACTACAATAAGGAAAAGACGCAATTTATCAGATGGACCAATGCACCCGTGGCAGCCATCTTTGTTCCCTCTACTTAGACACATTGGGCCAAATAACTGCTCAAATAACTCTGTAGCAGAAACCCCTTTAATATTTGGAAAGTTAAGTACATGCAAGTTAGCAGCTCGAGCAGAATTTTCCAAAGCTTGAAAATGGATGTTTTGAATGTCTCAGAACTGTTGGAATCCCCTGAGTCATTTATTTACATTCTCTTATATACTGTGCTATTCTGCATCAGTGTGGTTTGCATTGAACAAACTGAAATTACATTGAATGGGGCATTATAACTTGGAGATAACTATTTTACAGGGAACATGGGCTATGGAGGATTAAGTGGCTTGCCCAAGACCACAAGGAGCACCTGTGGGACTAGAAACCCCAGTCCTTCCAGCCCAAGGTTGCTGTCTTCTAGTGGGATTTGAACCTCTGACCTTCTGGCCTGAAGTACTTTGCCCCAACCACTAGGCCACTCCTCCACTCCATCTGACATTAAAGCCTCCACTTTGTTAGTCATGTTTGCTCTCGCATCTGGCAGAGATTGATTATTACGATTGTTCTATACTAAGCGGTCTCAATTGTTTTATGGGAAAAGTTTTCAATTTTCCCGGACGTTGCTAAAGAAACCCAAAAATGGTAGAAACCGCTTTTACTGCTGAAGCCTGGGGTTTTGCGTTTGGGGGTCATTTTCCATCTTCGATTTCCGTGCAAGTGTTTAGTGCCATACAATTCTCAAAGATTTATTTTCGTTCAACCATTTGATCTTTCTTCATTTATTAATGATAGATTGCCTATAACGTCATCTCCTGCTGAGGGGGTAGATTAACGGATTGTAAACCACGTTGTTATATAGTGCTTCAGTCCCTCCACGATCCTCAGTTTTCCTTGTTTAGTTGTTGATGGTAAATAGATGGGTATCTCTGACCCCACTGTTTTGTTATTTCTATAATTTATGCTCCCACTGGGGACTAAAGGCATTTATGCTTTACTTTGTTTTTATTTTATTTCTTTATGCATTGTCAACATATATGCTTTTTCTGAATAAGCTTATTCTTGATAAGATATTTGTAAAAATTTCTAAATAAAAAAAAATTCATTTAAATCCCAAATTATATCTCTGCTGGATATGTTTAAAAGTATTTGATGGAGGTATTGGGATTCTCTGCAGAGACATTAGTTCTGACTGCTAGTACCCCTGTTTTTTGTGTAGAAACAATATTCTTGGGTAGATTATAAGCTCTGATGAGCCAGGACCGTCTCTTACATGTCTCTGTACAGCACTGCGTATGCCTTGTAGCACTATGCAAATGACCAATGGTAGTAGTGCTTCATGGGTGCTTTTCCTCCTAATTACTAGTTAGTAATTGCTGATCACTGGGTAAAATTTTAAGGTGCAAGAACCTCATGGAAGGACATTCTTTGCTGTTGCCTGCAACTTTGCTTTCCATCTAGTTTTACAAATAATTTCCAGTCCTCAAGTATGATCCAGATGCTATTGGTACCATGTAAATCTCTGGCAATTTGATAAGTTGAAAGTATTTTAGGCTGCAAATACATCTACGAACACAGCTCCTGCTATTAAACCTTTCTGGAAATCATCCTTTATGAATTGTGTAAGACCCAAGCAGCTGACTGATGCATGATTTACCCCAGTGGAATCCAAGATCGGTCTCTTCTCAGAATTAAATGACTTGCCCAAAGCCACAAGGAGCATTGAGATTTGAATTCTGGCATCCCTGGCTCCTAGCCTGGTTCTCTAACCACTAAGCTGCTTCCCTACCTCACCCCACCCCCTGATAATTCTGCCCGTCCTCTTCCTCTGTGTTTAAGCAACATAGCATCCCTCTTCACAATGTTTTGCATTAGATAATGAAAACTATGAATAATGAGCATGAACCTGATCCCTTTATGCTGAATGCTTTTCCCAGATGGCTACTGCAGGAATCCGTGATATGTGCCAACGCATTTCGCAGGGTGGTATCTCGCAGGTTTTATGCCATTTTTGTTTTTTTGAATTGTACTTTGAAGCTTCATTGTCATGAAGATCTGCTTCAGATTAGTTGGAAGAGCATTAAGTATTTTTTCAATACTAGTGAAGCAAGTATACTGTAGGTAGGAGAAATGGGCAGACTACATAGGTTTGGTGGTCTTTATCTGCCTTTAGTTTCTCCATTCCTCTTATTCAAAAAGGCATTTAACACATTCAGTGGCTATAGGGAAACATCTTGTTTGACTAGGATACAGTATCTGTGCATATGGAGGGCTCCAGTGGTGAGGGTAATGTGCTCAGCTGAGAACTAAGTCCTGAAATGCTGGAAAAGATCTGCATAATGAATGGAGACTGAGAACTTGATTAGGACTTTCATGAGCCACATATGACATGAAAAACATTTGTTTTATTATAAATTTTAATTAAAAGTGCACTTGTCCCATTTGCAATCACCCATAGTACGGGTGTTATGAGGGAGGAGGAAATAAGTAGATTTCGATGTAATAAGATGCTGCATGTGTTGCAGTCTCTCTTTTGTGGTGACCTATGTGCCTGAAGTGCAGAAAGACTGTGAAAAAAGAGCCCAGAATTATGGGCCACTGTTTTAGCTTCATAAGCTTTCTCTGTACCGACAGAAGTATTTACAGCATGATCAATGCCATCCTGAAAGGGGTGCTGTGGAAAGAGTAAGTATAAGAAACCAAATAAAGGGTTTCATGTACTAACCCATTACATTTCAATGACTCAGTACCTGTTTTAGAAAATTGCATCTACAGGATGCACAGGAGCTTCTAGTTCATCTGCAGCTGCAACTACATGTCACAATACAGTTTTCACATTTTGCCACAGCCAGGAAAGTGTAGTTACTCACCTGTAACAGGTGATCTCCGGGAACAGCAGGAATTTAGTCTTCACATATGGGTATCGTCGGTACTGACAGAACCTGCACGGGAACACTCCCCAGCATCCAATAGGAAAGCTTTTGGGAGCATCCCATAGCGCCTGCGTGCTGCCTTCCCGCTTTTACCACTGTCCATCTTCAGTTGAATTTATAGCTGAGACAAAGGAGAGAGGGAGAGACAGATAGAGAGACAACTCCTAGGGGAGGTGGGTGGGTTGTGAAGACTAAATCCCTGCTGTTCCCGGAGATCACCTGTTACAGGTGAGTAACTACGCTATCTCCAGGAACAAGCAGGAATGTAGTCTTCACATATGGGGACTCCCTAGCTGAAGATGCCAGGGAGATGGCCCCAGGAAGCTGCAACCTATTGTGAGATGAGCCATGCTTCCTCCCATGGATCTCTGGCATCCTATCAGGGATGGTGGGAAGGAGTTGAATTAAGTCTGAAAGAGATGTTGAAGAACAGCCTGGCCAAACAAGGCATCCCGGTGGGAGTTCTTGTCCAAGCAGTAGTGGGCTATAAAGGTATGTACCGAAGCCCAAGTGGCTTCTCGACAGATGTCGTCGATAGATACAGAGTGAAGGTTAGCCACAGAGGCTGCCATGGATCTCACATTGTGAGCTGTGACATGGCTTTCATAAAGAAGACTCTTACTCTCATAGGCAAAGGATATGCATTGTGAAATCCAGTTAGACAGAGTTCTTTTGGAAACTGGAAGTCCCAAATGACTAGGATCAAAAGCAACAAAGAGTTGAGAAGACTTTCGATGTTGCTGTGTTCTTTGTAGGTAAAAAGCTAAAGCTCTTTCGCAGTCCAAGGTATGAAGGTTCCTTTCTGCACTGGAGGCATGAGGCCTTGGAAAGAAGACAGAAAGGTAGACCGCTTGGTTTAAATGGAAAGGGGAAACCACCTTTGGCATAAAGTGTGGATGAGTCCTAAGAACGACCTTATCATGGTGAAATCTGGTATAGGGAGAATCAGCCACTAGAGCTTGCAACTCACTAATACGGCGTGCGGAGGTGATTGTAATTAGGAAGATGACCTTCCAGGAAAGGAATTTCAGAGATGTAGTGGCTAAAGGCTCAAAGAGCGGTTTCATGAGCTGCCTGAGAACAAGATTCAAATCCCATGCCACCAGTGGTGGTCTGATGGGAGGTTTTGTTAATAGAAGACCTCTCATAAACCTTGTTATAAGTGGATGAGAGGAAATAGGTTGTCCATTTAGGGGCTTGTAGGAAGCTGCAATAGCACTAAGATGGACTCTTACTGAATTGGTCTTAAGACCAGCATTTGAAAAATGAAGGAGATACTCGAGTACCGATTCCAGAGATATCACAAGGGGATTAAGTCCCTTTTGAGAACACCATATGGTAAACCGTTTCCACTTAAAGGCATATGATCGTCTTGTGGAAGGTTTTCTAGAAGCCTGTAGGATATCCTTTACCTGTTGAGAAAGGTTGAGATCCTGAAGGTCTAGGCTTTCAGCAACCAGGCCCTGAGATGCAGGGACTGGGGATTCAGGTGCCATAGTGTCCCGTTCTCTTGGGAGAGAAGATCTGGAGCAGACCCCAACTCCAAAGGTGCAGTTTGAGAGAGATGTAGAAGCAGAGGATACCACGTTGCCGAGGCCAATGTGGAGCTATGAGAATCATATGACCTCTGTCTCTCTGAAGCTTGAATAGTGTTTTGGAGATGAGGGGAATGGGTGGGAAGGCATAGAGGAAGTCTTGACCACAGTGCAGGAGGAAGGCATCCCTTGCCTGACAATCTCGAGACGGAATTC
Organism: Ichthyophis bannanicus; assembly: GCA_033557465.1. NCBI lineage: Eukaryota > Metazoa > Chordata > Amphibia > Gymnophiona > Ichthyophiidae > Ichthyophis > Ichthyophis bannanicus. The sequence goes on from CM066035.1 coordinate 615,534,860, forward strand.
TGGAACAGAACCGGGGAAGTTTGGCATTCAGTGGACTTGCAAAGAGGTCTATGTCTGGGGTTCCCCAGATTTGAAATATTTGGGCAACCTGGTAGGAGTGGAGAGACCATTCATGTGGCAACAGTACTCGGCTGAGTTTGTCTGCCCAAAGGTTTTGAATGCCTGGAAGATATACCATGAGGAGGTTAATTAGATGCTCTCTGGCAAGGGCCCATAGTCGTAAAGCTTCGTTGCATAACGACAGAGACGGTTCTGCCCTGCTTGTTCACATAGAACATGGCTATTTGATTGTCTGTCTGTACTAGGACTGTCTTGTAGCTGAGCTGGGCTTGGAATACTCGAAGAGCAAGGAAGATTGCTCTGAGTTCCAGGAGGTTTATGTGAAGACAAGCCTCCGTTGGAGTCCAGGTACCCTGGGTAAAGAGATCGTGCAGGTGGGTCCCCCATCCCACCTCTGATGCATCTGTTGCTAGAGTGATCTGGAATAGGGGTTGCTGGAAAGGAGACCCCACCAGAAGATTCTCCAGTGATTACCACCATTGGAGGGACGAAACAAGACATTGTGAGTTTGTTATTTTGTCCGACAGGCGACCTGTAGCCTGTGTCCACTGAGTGGATAGGGTCCACTGGGCTGCTCGCATGTGGAGGCAAGCATAGGGAACTACATGTACAGTGGATGCCATATGTCCCAATAGTTGGAGCATTTCTCGAGCAGTCAGGTAAGTCTTTCCTGCTGCTTGGGAAGCTAGCTGCACTATGCACAGACAGTGGGGCTGTGGAAGGAAAGCCCTTGACTGTCTGGTATCTAGGCGAGCTCCTATGAATTCTAGGGACTGAGTGGGAGCAAGATGGGATTTTGGTAGGTTTATGACCAAGCCCAAATATTGAAGGATTCGCACTGTGCAAGACAGAGCAGAGCTGACTTTTGGAGCCACGGGGGCTCGAATGAGCCAGTCGTTTAAGTAAGGGAAGACGCATATTCCTAGAGTTCGCAGGAATGCAGCTACTACCACCATGCATTTCGTGAATAGAAACATAGAAACATAGAAACATAGAAACATAGAAATATGACGACAGAAAAAGACCACATGGCCTATCTAGTCTGTCCTTCCATAACAACTACAACAGTCCACTTTTTGCCTTTAGATATCCTCTGTGTTGGTCCCATGCTTTCTTGAATTCAGTTACTGTCCTCATCTCTACCACCTCCACTGGGAGACTATTCCACGGATCCACTACTCTTTCCGTAAAGAAATATTTCCGCATATCACTCCTGAATCTATCTCCCTTCACCCTCATCCCATGTCCCCTCGTAGCAGAACTTGCTTTCAATTGAAAGAGGCTCTCTCCCTGAACATTTATGCCACGGAGGTATTTAAACATCTCAATCATATCACCTCTATCCCGCCTTTCCTCTAAGGTGTACATATTAAGATCCTTAAGTCTGTCCTCATATGCTTTATAATGAAGCCCATTAATCATTTTGTTAGCAACCCTCTGCACCGACTCCATCCTGTTCACATCCTTTTGAAGGTGCGGTCTCCAGAATTGCACACCATACTCCAAATGAGGTCGCACCAAAGACTTATACAGAGGCATTATCACCTCCTTTTTTCTGCTAGCCATTCCTCTCCGTATGCACCCAAGCATCCTTCTAGCTTTTGCTGTCGCCTTTTCCACCTGTTTAGCTACTTTAAGATCATCAGACACAACCACGCCTAGGTCCCGCTCTTCTTTAGTGGACAAAAGTACTTCACCTCCTATACTGTATTGCTCCCTTGGATTGCTGCAGCCCAAATGCATGACCTTACATTTTTTAACATTAAATCCCAGCTGCCAAATTCTAGACCATTCTTCAAGCTTAGCTAGATCCCTCCTCATGTTATCTACCCCTTCCTGGGGTCTACTCTATTGCAGATTTTGGTATCATCCGCAAAGAGGCAAACCTTACCCGACAGCCCTTCCGCTATATCACTAACAAAGATGTTAAAAAGAATCGGACCAAGGACAGATCCCTGGGGCACACCACTGGTAACATCCTTCTCCTCAGAGTGAGCTCCATTTACTTGTACGCTTTGTCGCCTCCCACCCAACCAATTTCTAACCCAAGCAGTAACTTTAGGGTCCATCCCTAGGGTGCTCAGTTTGGTTATAAGTCGCCTGTGAGGAACAGTGTCAAAGGCTTTACGGAAATCTAAATACACCACATCTAGAGCTCTCCCTCGGTCCAACTCCCTGGTCACCCAGTCAAAAAAATCAATCAGATTTGTCTGACAAGACCTGCCTCTGGTGAATCCATGCTGCCTCGGATCCTGTAATCCGCTGGACTCCAGAAACCTCACTATTTTCTCTTTCAGCAGCGTTTCCAATAATTTACTCACCACCGAAGTTAAACTAACCGGCCTGTAGTTTTCAGCCACATCCTTACTTCCGCTCTTGTGTAAAGGCACCACATGAGCCTCTCTCCAGTCCTTTGGCACCACTCCTGACTCCAACGAGGCATTGAAAAGGTCAGTCAGTGGAGCTGCTAGAACGTCCCCAAGTTCCCTCAGTATTCTAGGGTGTATCCCATCCGGTCCCATTGCTTTGTCTACTTTAAGTTGAGCTAGTTTCTCACGAACACAGTCTTCTGAAAATAGTTCAAGATGTCCCTCGCTTCTGTTCTTATTTGTGGGTGTTTTCTGAGGTCCTGCTCCTGGTTCTTCATCTGTGAACACAGAACAAAAATATTTGTTAAGCAATTCCGCTTTATCCTTATCAGCTTCTACATATTCCCCCCCTGCACCCTTGAGTCTGACAATACCACTTTTGCTCTTCCTCTTCTCACTAATATATCTGAAAAATGTCTTATCCCCCCATTTTATTGCATTGGCTATTTCCTCCTCCTTTTGAATCTTTGCCTTCTTGACTACTTTGCTAGCTTCTCTAAGTTTTTCCAAATACAGATGCTTGTCTTCTGCTCTCTGTGATCTCTTGTATTTCATGAAGGCCTCCCTCTTTTTCTTCACTTTTTCAGCTACTTCCTTCGAAAACCATAGCGGTCTCCTGTTCCTTTTGCCTTTATTTACCATTTTAACAAAAAGGTTGGTTGCCCTTAAAATACCCCCTTTCAGTTTTGCCCACTGTTTTTCTACATCCCCCAGCTGTTCCCATCCCACTAACGACTCCCTGAGGTATTGGCCCATCTTCGCAAAGTTAGTCTTCCTAAAGTCTAAGATCCTCACCTTGGAATGGATTCTAACAGCCCTAGTCCTAATACTGAACCACACCATCTGGTGATCACTGGAAGCAAAATGATCTCCCACTACAACATCAGAAACACTTTCACCATTGGTAAGCACCAAGTCCAGTATGGCTCCTTCACGTGTGGGGTCTGTTACCAATTGCCTGAATAGTTCTCCCTGTAGAGAATCCAGGATCTCCTTACTTCTAGATGATACTGCAGCAGGAATGTGCCAATCAACATCTGGCATATTGAAATCTCCTATCAGTAGCACTTCCCCTTTCTTAGCAATGCTGCGTATGTCTTCAATTAACTCTCTGTCCACCTCTTCCTCTTGTGAGGGAGGTCTGTATATCACTCCAATGCAAATAGATTTCTCTTTCCCTCTTTCTAGTTTAACCCACAATGCCTCCTCTCTCCCTTTTAAGCTCTGTAATTCCAAAGCTTTAATAGTAGTTTTTACATATAGTGCCACTCCTCCTCCTCTTCTTCCTACCCTGTCCTTCCTGAATAAAGTATAGCCAGGTATAGTTACATCCCAGTCATTGTTTTCTGTGAACCATGTTTCTGTAACTGCCACTAAATCCAAGTCAGCCACTCCCACCAAAGCTTCAACCTCAGGGATCTTATTTCCCATGCTATGGGCATTAATACACACTGCTTTCCATATGTTACCCCTGTTACCCATTTCCATAAAGGTATTTAATGTATCACCTACCTGGGGGCTTTCACTTACCTGGGGGCTTTCTTCACCCATCCCCAAGGAATCTAGTTTAAAGCCCTCTTCAGTAGATTAGCCAGTCTACTACCAAAGATGCGTTGACCTCTTTTGGACAGATGGATGCCATCTCTGCTTTGCAACCCTTGGAAAAGCATCCCATGGTCTAGGAGACCAAAACGCTCTCGATGACACCATCCACGCAGCCATGCATTTGTCTCCAGGATGCGAGCCTCTCTGCCTTGGCCTTTACCCTCAACAGGGAGGATTGAAGAGAACACCACCTGTGCACCTAACTGCTTCACCCTCTGTCCCAGAGCCATGAAGTCACTTTTGATACGTTCCGAGGTATACCTGGCAGTATCATTTGTTCCAACATGGATTAGCAACATTGGGTAATAGTCTGTGGGCTTGATGAGTCTCGGCAAACTCTCCGTAACATCTTGGATTTTGGCTCCAGGCAGACAGCATACCTCTCTGGACATCAAGTCTGGTCGGCAGATGGACGCCTCAGTACCCCTCAGAAGAGAATACTCTTGGTGCCGAAGCCAGACCAAAGGGAGAACTTTGTATTGGAAATGTTTTCCCTGAAACAGGAACCGTAGGAATTTCCTGTGATCTGGATGGATGAGAATATGAGTATATGCATCCTTTAAATCTAGAGAACAAAGCCAATTCTGACTTTGAAAGTATAGCAGAAGAGTTCCTAGAGAGATCATTTTGAATTTCTCTCGGAACAGGTATTTGTTCAATTCTCTGAGGTCTAAAATGGGTCTGTGTCCTCCTGTTTTCTTTGGGATAAGAAAATAGAGGGAGTAGAACCATGTACCCTGTTGTAGAATGGGTACTTGTTCTATTGCTCCCTGAGCAAGGAGTGTTGTGACCTCCTGATCTAAGAGATTGTTGACAGGGGTCTGAGAATTGAACTGTCTTACGATTGTTGGAAGGGACATGCTGTAAAAATGAAGCTTGTACCCCTCTCGTACAATGGACAGAGTCCAATTCTCTGTTGTTATTTGGTGCCATCTGTTGGCAAAATGACACAACCTGCCAGGAATGGCTAGGGGTTCTGGACCATTCAGGGGCAGGAAGGCTAAGTTCTCTAGGTGGGAGTCAAAGCTCCTGAGGAGGCTGAGCCTGTGGAGCTGGCTGAGCTCTCGGCCCCTTTGGCTTCTTTTGTTGTCTAGTTTGTTGTCTCTTTTGGGTAGCCTGAACTGGACCGTGCCCCTGCTGGGCATAAGAAGGATAAAACTTCCTTTTTTTGCCGAAAAAGGGTTTTTTATAAGATTCTTTTTGGCTGGGTTGGCTGTAGATTTTGACAATCTATCCAGGGTGATATTGTCAGTATCTATTTTATTAGCCTTTTCCTGCCAATTCCTACCAAAGAGAATTTCTCCTGTGCAAGGGATATTTCCAATTTATCTTGTACCCAAAGTTCCAAGTCTGATGCCTGAAGCCAGGCAATCCGACGTGCACCAATGGCAATAGCAGAGGTTCTGCTGATGCATTCAAAGCAGTCAAAGGCTGCACGGTTTATAAACTTGGAAACATCCTGAGCATGTCTGACAAGCTTAAGGAAGTCTTGTCGTTTATCGTCAGGAAGAAGGGGGCTCACAAGCTCCAAGTCTCCTGTGACCTCTTTAAGGAACATTCCCATATATAGGATATAGGAGCTGATCCTGGCTGAGAGCATGGAAGCTTGGAAGCATCGACACCCAAAGGCATCGAGAGTCCTGTACTCATGGCCTTGAGTATTGGAAGCATGTCTCTTTGCACTCTTCATCCTACACATAGGCGATTCCACTACCATTGAATGGTGTGGTAATTGAGTTTTTTGGAAGCCAGGACAAGGTGGAACTCGATACATTGTATCGAGCCTCCGAGAGTGAGGAGATGTGGTTAAAGGTGTTTCCCACATCCTCAACATAAGATCATGTAGGATCTGATGAATAGGCAGAGTAGCTGCTTCCTTAGGAGCCTTAGGGTATTGAAGAATTTCTAATTCCTGTGCCCTAGGTTCCTTTTCAGGAGTTACCGTGATTGCAAGGCTTCGAGCCACATCACAAATAAAATCCTGAAAGGACATTCTGCTTTGGGGAGAAGATGGTTCCTCCAGAAGAAGTACTCTGGTATCGGCAGAGTCATTAGAATCATCGAAATCGGAAGATTCAAAATATCTCTGATCCCAGTGTTCATGCAGAGCACGGTACCAGTATCGATCAAAGTCGGTATCGAGGTGTTTCGGTACCGATCTGTCGATGCCGGAGATAGACTCAAGACTCGGCATGGGGAGTATAACCACCGAGGCTGGTGCCATCGGTACCGGTACCGGTGCCTGTTAAACTGTCTGTAGCGGTCTCAACAGTATCGAAGCCGTGAGAAGAGCTGCCAGACTGCGTTCGATAGCGAGAAACCTCTGATCTATCAACACTGACAATGCTTGGGTGTCTGTACCGGTAGAAGCGGCTGGAACCCCAGAGCATGGCACCAGTAGTTCTGCCGAGGTGGAGGCCTCAAGAACATCCTGGAGCCCCGTTAATGCTTTGAAAGCCGAAGCCTCCTGCCGGGGCTGTTTTGCCGGTGAAGTTTCCTCAAGGGCCAATGGCTTCTCGATGCCTAGAAGGAGATATACCCTTGGAGGACCGGCTAGATTTATGTTTAGTTACCTGAGATCCATGGGAGGAAGATGAGGTTCTGGAAGACGTCGATGCCACGGACATCGCATCTGAAGCAAAAAGGGTGCCTGGTTTTGCAGCTCTATTCTGCAGGCCCCTTTTAGTCATTTTCCTACAGGAGAGGCAAATACCTCAGAAGAATATATATATATATATATAGTTTGTTTGGTTTTTTAGTAAAGAAGAAAGAAGAACCAGCAGTACCGGTAGGCGTCGAACAAAGGCAGACGCGACCACAAAAAAATAATGAATAAAGAAGGAATTTTCTGCGGTGACAGGGTATGGGACCTGTCGGCTCCGCAGAAAACGAAGAACTGAAGAGGGACAGTGGGAAAGGCGGGAAGGCAGCATGCAGGCGCTGTGGGATGCTCCCAAAAGCTTTCCTATTGGACACTGGGGAGAGTTCCCATGCAGGCTCTGTTGGTACCGACGCTACCCATATGTGAAGACTACATTCCTGCTTGTTCCTGGAGATCTTGACATATCCCTTGGCATTATAACAATGCAAAAAATGATTTTAAAAGTTATCCTCTTCATACAATGGCAGCAGAACTTAAAGGTTCACATGGCCTAATTAAGAGACTTTGCAGGCTTCCATTCTCTAGTGGGGTTCCTCCAAAGCCCTTCCCCTTCTGGAGAGCTCCTTAATAGCCTGATGGTCTGGTGATCCCTGCAACTCTCCCCCAGACCAATGTGGAGCTAAAGGCAGTCATTTTAAAAGCCTTATTCGCAATTTGGGCATCTGAAAAAGTGCATTTGGACATCCAAATCCTGGAAACGTCCCCAGAGCCATTTTACAAGACGGGTCTAGAGATATCCGCAGATCACACACGTCTAAATATGGTAGTGGATGTGGCAGGGGCATGTTAGGAGCAGTCCACTGAACTACAACATGCGCGCCTGATTTCAGAAATGACTGGAATGTCGAAGGGCATGTCTAAGTCTGTACCTGCTCCAGGACACAACTAAGCATCTGAAAAGTGCCTGTTTTCCCAGTATACCCCTTGGAGGATGTAGAAGCAACAGTTCTCTGGTATTCCCAGTGCAAGCCACAACCCACAATGACCTTTAAAATGAATTGGGGACACCTTTATTGCAGATCTCTCTCTGCCACTTGCAGAATTGTCGTCTGGGATGCATCCCCTACCTGGAATACTACCATGGGAACATCTAGGTAGGCGTCGCCAATGACAATCATATCAGGGATGTCCAAGTTTCTGATATCATGCCTGAACTTGAACATGCCTGGCCTTTTCAGGCATGATTTCACCTGGACATCCCCATTTGGACTCAGACATCCTTTATAAAATGCCCCTTAAAATGTTCAGACCACCCTCTGCCTTTCTAAGCCCCATACCCTTTGAATTCTATAAAACTGAAATTTCAGGGACTCCACATCCCCTTCCTGAAGCTCCCCACTCACTCTAGAAATGTCCAGGAGACCTCTGATTTGGCCCATGTGGGCTCTTTAAATCCTACTATTGGCATACGAAGGCCAGAATTATTTTTTAACGTCTCTAAAACTAAAACCTATACCTCTGGAGGGGTAGTTATTAATTTTTTGAGAAAACAGGCCTGCAAAGCCTTTATCGGGCTCTTCTTTTCCCAAGTTTTGATATTAGTGAACTACTTTGTATGCATATACATCACAGCAACTCATTCTTAACAAAGTGGAGGAGTAGCTTAATGGTTAGAGCACTAGCTTGGGAACCAAAGACCAGAGTTTGATTCCCAAGTAGGACTCCTTCTGGCCTTGGGCAAGTTACTTAACCCTCCATAGCTCAGAAAAATCCAAGTTATCAATGTCCCTGTTTAATGTACATTACCAACAATTCAAACCACTTTGATTGAAATGATAAAGTGGCATAACAAAACTTGAATAAATAATTAAAATATAAATTTTCACAAAGCAGGATTTGCATGAGTTTACCACTTCAACATGTACTTTTACAGACAAGGACGGTATCTGAATTCGAGAAAGCAAGGGACAAACACAGAAGATCTCTAAAGGGAAAAGGGGGACTACTGTCTTTTTCTATCATCATGTTTCTGTTTCTACAGGTGATTTCACAAATATACACTTCACAGGAAAATAACAGCTCAGTGCATGAAATCTGTCATTTTTGTGTGTTTTCAGCTTTTTGCACATTTTTTCTGAAAAGTGTATGTTTGTAAATTTACTTTACACATTAGTACATAAGATGCAAAGTATTTTACAGCTAAAAGTGGCATCTGGGCTCAAAGCTACATACAATAAACCCCCGTTATCTCCTTCTGCTGGAATATACAGCAGCCCTCCGGCAAAATCTCTTAATTCATGATATACATGTTTATAGTCCTTGGTCCACCATAATATTCCATCTTCCCTCTACCCTCACCAAAAAAAGAGAAAAAATATTAGCAGAATTATGTCTTCAGAAATTGCAATGATCGTCAGTCCACTTGAAATCTCAAATATCCTGTTTTCCTTTGCTGTGATTAAGATTTCCTTGGACATGACTGCTTTGTTTTCCAATCTGCAGCTTCTCTCCCTGAATTCTTGCATTTATGTATGGAGGAGGGGGTATTGTTTATTCTTTCCATCTAGGTGCTTTTGACAACCTGTCTTTTGCCAACATTCTGTAGACGGGATGCCTGCTAATATTAATTTTCAGAGCTACAGAGAACACAACAGGCATTAGGGGATATTTAACAGTGTCAGTAGCTAGGCTCAAGTTACCACATAAAATGCAAAGGCTGGCAGCTTTTCATCTAATATGGATTTTATTATGTATTATTTTATTTTTTTCCATTTTGCTGTTGAATGATATGTGGCCATTAGCACAAAACCTTGCCAGACTTCTATTCTGCTGTAAAATGTCAAAAATAGCTACAAAATTGTGAAGTAAAAGAATACTCTACTGCAGAAACCAAGCCTGACTTCAGAAGGTTATCTAAAGCAATTACTGAGTCCTTATATAGGGCTTTGTACTTTTGACATTTAGAAAATATTTATTTAAATAAAGTCTCTTAAATTAGATTAAGGACTAGCTTTTAGCCTTTGACATCTCGGAATGCTGCCAGATAGCAATCTAGTGATTGAGTCATTTAGTATTGGTCTGTTCAGAAAATGCCCAAGTGAGTCACAGTGTCTAATGTCTCTAAAAAGAGCCATGAGACCCACAAAGTTAATTACATTAAGGAGCTGTAAGTAACAAATACTGAATGGAGGTTGGACAGTGACTCAAACAATGTCCTTTAGGCTGAAAGGTCTTTTGCCTTGTCTCATAAATAATGTCTTCTCCTAGTAATATAATTAGCATAAGTCTGTTTTAGAGAAAATCTATGTATTAAGATGATATATCCAAAAGCAAGCCATTGCTGATTGGAAAAGAATTCTATAAATAGGCACCTATTATACCAAGTTTGCCTGCTAGCCTTTTAATGAAATTACTTCCAGAAATAAATATGGCAAACATATAACTATTGAGTAACCGAGGTACCCGTAAGCCCACCCTGCACTTGTCCATCCCAATAAACCAAACCACACCAGATTATGGTAAACAGATGCTTGGTCGCAGCTTTATTAACAACAGTTAAATTCCGGCCCAACATGGGCCAACTTAATATTGCCCAACATTAAAACATACCCCCCTACCCCCCCCCCCCGATTTCCGGATGATACCCCACCAGCCATTTCTAGCAAAGTGGAGCACCATCCACCCCCCCATTTCCCGTCCGCCCGCCTCGCCGTTATTAGCAGAGGCAGGCTCCCGTTGCCATCACCGGGTAGAGACCCCCAACCGGGACGTCTCTCCCACCCCGGGAGCTGAACCGCTCCCACTCCAGGCGGCAACAGCCTCAAGTGCCCCCCGGGTCGACGAGCGCCCGCTCGTCACCCCGCCTCAAACGCTAACCAGAAAACATACCCCCCCCAGCTGCGACAACCACCCCCTTAAGGAGCAAAGAGGGAGGGAGGGAGGGAGGGAGGGACCTTTCCACCGGGCAAGCAGGACGAGAGAGGGCGAATACACAGCGCGCACCCCTCTCGTAGCCTGCCGCCCCGCCTCCCACATCTTGCAGCCAATCGGGCTGCACGCTCTCAGTGACGCGGCCCGCTCCTGCGGCCCCCAGCGATCCCCCCCCCCCCAGGAAACCCTACCCACGTGCAGGGTAGTCGGGCCCCGGGGACCCGGTTACAAGGCCGGCCTCGGGACCCGGCCCTGCGGCGACGGCGGGATTAACCGAGGTACCCGTAAGCCCACCCTGCACTTGTCCATCCCAATAAACCAAACCACACCAGATTATGGTAAACAGATGCTTGGTCGCAGCTTTATTAACAACAGTTAAATTCCGGCCCAACATGGGCCATCTTAATATTGCCCAACATTAAAACATACCCCCCTACCCCCCCCCATTTCCGGATGATACCCCACCAGCCATTTCTAGCAAAGTGGAGCACCATCCACCCCCCCATTTCCCTTCCGCCCGCCTCGCCGTTATTAGCAGAGGCAGGCTCCCGTTGCCATCACCGGGTAGAGACCCCCAACTGGGACGTCTCTCCCACCCCGGGAGCTGAACCGCTCCCACTCCAGGCGGCAACAGCCTCAAGTGCCCCCCGGGTCGACGAGCGCCCGCTCGTCACCCCGCCACCGGCACAAGGGAAAACTAACCTTGTGCCGCCCCCACCAAAGAAAGCTGCGACCAGCACCAACCCTCTAAAGCTTCCTGCCAATCATTCAGTAGCAGGTCCTGCCCAACCGGTGCCAGGTGCACCCCATCCAGCCGGTACAATCCGGCACACCGAACATCCACCCACGGATGCAACACCTGAAGCCCCCCAGACTGCTGGACCCAGCGCCCGATCTGCCTATTAATCTTGATGAGGCCTCGGGACCAGCGCCGCTGAGACCAGCAGGCAGGACGCGGGATAATATCCGACCATATAATGGCCACGCCTGGGAGGAGCTCCCGCACCAGTTCAATGTCTCGTTGCACAGTTCGGATGATCTGCAGACACGGCAAGCTCGCCAAGTCATTGCCACCCAAGTGTAGCAACAATCCTGCCGGGCGCTGCCGCTGAACCATCTTCGCCTGAAGGCAGGCCAGTAACTGCCACCATCGCATGCCGCGGTGCCCCATCCAGTGCAGCTGTACTCCAGAAGATTCGAGACCGAGGTGGATGCCCAGCGGCCGGACCGCCGCCGCCCGACGCTCCGCCCAATAGACGAAGGAGTGTCCAACGATCCACCAGTCTGTCGAGTCCACAGCATCTGAAAAAGGGGGAGAAGCCGCACTGCCACCAGTAGCCCACTCTGAAACAATAAGGACAACGTTAGGCACCCACCAGGGCACGCTACCGCCCCGCCGCCAGGAGGGTACCCCTACGGGCGTATATAGCCCTCGTAGGCCCCCGAACGCCAACGCCCGATTCGCTGGATAACCCGGGGTTGAAGGCCCGCCGCAGCCGCGCTCGTGGCCGCCCCGATCCGAAAAGAATGAGACGCGTAGCTGCGCTCGGGAAGGCCCAGAAGCCGCAAAACCTTCCTCAGCACCGCCGTGAACTGAAACTGGGTTGCGGGCCGGCCATCCTCATGCAGGAAAAAATTGCCCCGCGCCCCCGGCCGAAGCCGCACATAATGCTGCAGAGCGCGCACCGGGCATGACGGGACCGGGGCAATCGCAGTGAGAATCGCCCAACCCCCTCTTCCAGCCTGATCAGTCTTAGAACGCGAGACGTAAATACGCACTACCGATTCTGTCACTGTCACATGCTCTACACCGAGCCCACCAACGGCGCCCTGCCGCGCCGACCGCGGGACGAGCTCACTAACCCGAAAAGCCCCGAAAAACGCGGTCACGAATAACGCACGGAAAAGACTGTACTCGAAATCTGAGGATGCGATGCGGGATAACGCCTCGCAAATCTGTAACAGTAAGTCATGGGAAACCGGCCGCCACCAATCCCGCGGCTGAGGCTGCACTCTAGCCCAAACTGCCAGCAAACGCCTGACCAAGAAGGACACTCGTGGGTTTCCCCAACTGGCCGCCTTGCAAAAGAAGGAAAAACCAGCCAACGCGGCGACGACCGCGGACCGCGCCCAGCCAGCACCCCGCGCCCACAAAACAAACTGTCCGACCAGCGCGTCCGGGACCCGCCCGCCAACCCAGCCCCTGTCGCCCAAGAACACACTCACCTGGGCATAACCGCGCCGATACCCCGCCCAGGTACCACGCGTCACCGAAGCCGCCAGCAACGCCATTACTTCAGGGTCCCAACACTCCAAAGATGTTCCGGAACCCGCGACGCCAACTCCTCTGCCTCGGGCGCCAGGCGCCGAAACTGCTCCCACTGGAAACGGGACAGAGCATCAGCAATGGAGTTCTGCGAGCCCGGCACGTGCCGCGCTCTGGCCGCCACATTAAGGCGCAGACAAGCCAGCACAAAAAGTCTCATCAACGAGGCGACCCAAGGACAGCGAGGCGCATGCCGATTGATCACCTCGACAACCGCCGCATTGTCGCACCAAAAGACCACTCGCCGATTCCGCAGGCGATCAGGCCATACCCACAGAGCGACCACTAGGGGGAACAGCTCCAGAAAAGCGACATTGCGTACCAAGCCCGACTGTACCCAAGCCTCCGGCCAGGGTTCCGCACACCAAGCCCCCTGACAGTACGCACCGAAGCCGGAACTACCAGCGGCATCAGTAAATAAGTGTAAATCCCGGTTCGATATCTCCGGCAATTGCAACACCGAGCACCCATTGAAGGTGGCTAAAAACGAGTCCCACACCCGGAGATCCTCACGCATGCCGGCCGACACACGAATCCGGTGCTGCGGTAACCGCACCCCAGCCATGGCCAACGATAAGCGCCGCGAGAACAGACGGCCAATGGGTATTACCCTGCAAGCGAAATTAAGATGCCCCACAAGGGACTGCATGACTCGCAAGGTCGTCCTGGTCGCAGACCTCACGGATGCCACCAGCTCCTTCAACCTCTCAACCTTCTGGGCCGGCAAGCGGACAACCATGGCGACGGTATCAATCTCGATCCCCAGGAAAGTTAGACAGGTGACCGGCCCAACGGTTTTGTCGGCCGCTATGGGAATGCCGAACTCCCCCGCCAGGCCTTGAAAAGCCTCGAGCAAGATAGCACAAGCTCGGTCACCCCTGGAGCCCACGAACAGAAAGTCGTCAAGATAATGAACCACCCCGCTAAGGCCCGTCCTTCGTTCCACCACCCAGTGGAGGAAGGTACTAAAGGCTTCGAAGTATGCGCAAGAAATGGCGCAGCCCATAGGCATGCACTTGTCGAAGTAAAACGCCGACTCGAAACGGAAACCCAGCAATGGGAAAGCAGAGGGGTGGACCGGTAACAGCCGGAAAGCGGATTCGATGTCAACTTTCGCCAACAACGCCCCAGCCCCAAACCGCCGGACCAGTAGCACGGCTGCGTCAAAGGAAGCGTAACGCACAGTGCACCGCTCACGAGGGATGCAATCGTTCACCGAAGCGCCCGGGGGGCAGGAAAGGTTGTGAATCAACCGGAACTTGCCTGGCTCCTTCTTAGGAACCACCCCCAGAGGCGAAATGGTGAACGGCGAAAAGGGAGGGTCGCAAAAAGGCCCCGCGACCCTGCCCAACGCGCACTCCTCCGCAATCTTACGACGCACAACCTCAACGTGGGCCGTAACCGAACTGGCGTTACGCGCACCCCCCCCCGCCGGGGAGCCCTGGCAGGGAATATGGAAACCCTCCGAAAAACCTTGAAAAAGCAGCCGCCCCACCCCACCCCGCCGCCCGCGCCCGTAACTAACCAGCCAAGGCCGCATCACAGACACCCTGACCGGCGTGGGGGCCAAGGTGCCGCAAACCTCCTCACTTTCCCTCAGCGGGGGCACCCGCCACACCTTTGCGACTGCACTTAAGTGCCGAGTGCCCACTCCCACACAAGGAGCAGACATGTCTAAATTTACAGTCGGGAAACGGGCACGACGCCTTGTTGAAACGCCAACAGACGTCACCCCCCCCGGCACCCCCTTTATGCACGGCCTGCGCGGGAGCAGGGGCTCGAAAGGACCGCACCCCCCCCCGCCAAAGAAGACTCCCCCGACCTACCACTCCCCCCTCTGGCGCCCCCTCCCCGCGGGCGGGCGGACATCTGCGTTAACCAAAGATTGATGTCCTTTTGACCCCACGACAACTGCACATTCTCCTCCATCATGTCCCGAAACTCCTCATCGTAATTTAACCAAGCCCACCCCTCGTGAGCCTGGGACGCCGCCAAAATCGCATCCGCATATGCCAACAGGGCCCCAGCCTGGTCTGGGAAATAATGACCCCAGACACTAGCTAAACGCAAAAAGGCACGAGTCCAGTTCAAGGTGTTGCGAGACGCCCGGCGGACCCTGCCCGCCTTCTCATCCTCCTTGCGCTGCTTACGGCTTTCACCAGAACGCTTTCTGCCATCCAACAAGCGGAAAATATCGATGTACTTACGCCGCCTAATCCGATGACGCAGCTTCCGAGGCACGCCCTCCCAGAGTTCAGCACAGCGCACCACCGCGGGTCCCTCTCCGTCGCCCTTCACGCCCCCCGCCGCCCCCGAATCGCTTGAAGAAACCGACGAAGACGACGACGAGGAGGACGAGGAAGAGCGACGACGGCGACGCCCACGCTTGCGCTTCGATCTCGCCTTCGTAGCCGCACCACCCCCCGCCTCAAGGGCCGGCGCCACCCCCTCCCCCCTTTCATACTCACCAGCGGCAGAGCAGGAAGCCACAGGAGCATCTGCAGGCTGGGGCGCTGCCGCCACGTCAGACCGCATCTCCGAGGCGCCGGCCTGTCCGGAACCCGTCACCGTGCCTTCCATAGGCGCCCGATCCTGCGACGTCTGGTGAATCTGTGGGGGAAGAAAAGAAGAAAGACCAGCAGCCATACGCCCAGACGAGCCCTGTGCAGGGGCCGTCCCACCGCCCCAACCCCAAGTGGAGGAGCCCAGACCACCCGCTTCCCACGCCGCGGGGCCGCAAGGCCCGGCGCCGCCAGACCCACCATGCCCTGCAGCAACCCACTCACCCCAAGGACCCCGCCACGGCCCCATGCCGAATGCCCACGGGCCCCAAGACCCGAAGCCACCCGGAGGCAGCAAATGCCCTGCAGAAATCCCACCGGGAGGCCCGGGGGGGCCCACAGATGCGGCAGTGCCCCCAACCTGCACCACGGCCTCAGATCCCCCCCCCCCCCGTCAACACACCCATGGCACGCACACCCCCCATAACGCCGAGCCCAGCTCCGCCCGCTGTGGCAGTAGCCAACTGCCCTGGGCCGCACAACCCAGAGTCCCCCTCCCCCCCCCCAGGCACCCTGTCCTGTACAGCCTCTCGCAAGGCCCCTTGGCCCCTCCCCCGCTTTTCTTTTCCCCTGCCCCGCTCTCTGCGCGCAACACCGGGGTCCCCGCCCGACCGGGCCCCCCCACCAGAAGCCCTCACCCCGTTGGATCCCGAGCCACGACCCGGAGGTGCCCGAGTCCCTTTTTGCGTACCGCCGGTGCGCCCACCGGTCCGACGCGGAGCAGCGCCTCTGGCCATCCTGCTCAGGCAAATAAGCAGCCCCCCAGACTCAATCCCCGAATTAAGTCCCCCACCAACTCCGACCCAGCCACCCCCGGCCTGGTTGAACCGCACAGGCCCACAGCAGGAGAGCCGGCAAAATTAGCCCTAAGGGAGGTGAGGAAACAAACCCCCCCCCCGAACGGGCCGACGCCGACCTCACCGAAAATGCAGCCACCCCACTCCCAGAGGCAGGAGCACGGCCCGACCCCACAGCTCCAGCCCACCTCTACACAGCTATAAAGCAGGCCGCCGCACGTGCAGCAGGCCCGCCAAGCACGCTCCCCCACCGCCGAGCACACACCCCCTCCCAAAGGCCCGAAGGCACCGGCGGTAAAAGGAGGAACCGGGCTGAACAGGCCGGCGAAAGCCCCCAAGAGTCTCCCCGTCAAATGAAGAGGACGGCCGCAAAAATCCCCGCACCCCCCGCGCACTCCAAACCCACCTTTCCACCGGGCAAGCAGGACGAGAGAGGGCGAATACACAGCGCGCACCCCTCTCGTAGCCTGCCGCCCCGCCTCCCACATCTTGCAGCCAATCGGGCTGCACGCTCTCAGTGACGCGGCCCGCTCCTGCTCCCCCCAGCGATCCCCCCCCCCCAGGAAACCCTACCCACGTGCAGGGTAGTCGGGCCCCGGGGACCCGGTTACAAGGCCGGCCTCGGGACCCGGCCCTGCGGCGACGGCGGGATAAGTACAAGAAAGTACAAGAAAGATTCTGGCCGCACAATATGCTGGATTTGCTAAATATTGCACACCCATTAACTTACTGGATTATAGCATACAAGTTTTCAGGGCAGAGGAAATGAAGAATTTCATAATAGATAAACCATCATCCATGGGATGCATAACGGGTATTTACTTACTGGGAAAGCCCAAACTGAGAGAATTCAGTATGTGGCTGATCTACAAAGATAGGTGCATGCATTAAATGGTACACTGATACAAGGTGCAATCAAATAATATCGAGACTTGTTGTGTACCTATATAACAATACGGGATATGGCTGCAACATTGTAGACGATTTGATTGGATCATCCAATGAGAAGATGCTGTTTTGGGGAGAGTGAGGGGATGTAGCTATCGAATATAAAAGAGAATTGGTGATATTTCCACAAGACAATAGGCGATTTAGATATCTTGGATATATTTTCCAATGAGGTGATATTCACGTTACAAGATTTTATTTACAGTCAAACCTCGGTTTTCATGATTAATCCGTTCGAAAAAGTCTGACTAAAACCGAAACGTATGAAAACTGAAGCAATATTTCCCATAAGAAATAATGTAAATCCAATTAATCCGTTCCAGACACCCAAAACTATTCACAAAAATACATTTTATAGAGAACAAACTATATTTTTACATACAGAAAACAATGAGAAATAAATATAAATGACTAATGAAATGGATAAATGAACATTTAACATCACTGAAAGCAAGCTAAGTTCAGTACTGTACAGTACAGTATGTTAACATCTGGCCTTAGCCACCCCTGACAAGCTGCTGTGCCCAGCTCTCTTCGGAATCACATTGGATTCAGCCCATTAAAATACCTTTACATTATCTGCTCAATGCTTCAGAATGGCAGAAAATCTTAATGATATAGCTTCAGACGTACCATGCAAGAGAAAGAACTGCCTCCCACATTCATGCAACATCTCCTGCTTACGTTGACAGCTTTTCTTCCCTGCTACCTCCGAGCCTGAGGGGGTGCTCCAGAGAATGGGCAGGCGGTGGACGAGATCGGGGCCTTCCTCTCTGCGCAATCCTTGCCTCTCTGACTCTGACCAGGCTCGAGGATGTGTTTCATTTACGTGCTCAGCTGGCTTTTGCTTCTCATCACGCTGGCGATCGGTGAGTCCGGGGGGCAGTGCTGCTGGGACCGGGCAGGCGTTACGGCAGTGTATACAGAATGGTGTGCAGCGCGAGGGTGTATGTATTTACAGTACTGTACTTTACGAAAACTGAGGCAATGTACGAGAACCGGGACAAAATCTCAGTCAAAAGACGTTGAAAACCGAAGCGATGTATGAAAACCGGGACAAAATCTCAGTCAAAAAAGACGTTGAAAACCGAAGCGTATGAAAACCGGGGCAAATGAAAACCGAGGTTTGACTGTAAATATGGGTTGTATAATACCCCTGGTATAATATGTAATTGAATGAATATTGAATATTATATTTGAATGTAAAAAAATTTTAATGATATGTTTTGGAACATCTAATGGGTATATTAATTAATAATGCTTTGTTTAAAAGTATGTGGGATTATATTTATTGTTGTATAAATGATTGTTATTTGTGTCTTGTGTTGATTGAAGATATATTATTTAATAATATAATGTAATAAATAATAATTTAAGAAATAATTAAACATGGTATTGTATAATTTTTGTAATATGAATTGTTTATTATTTATGTATGAGTGTTTTTTTGGTGTAATTCTGATAATTGCATTGTGTTATTGATTGATTGCTATATAACAATACGTCATACCACGATGCTATTAAGCATGCAGTGACCTCATTAGAGTATGTGCTCTGCATGTGCAGATTGTAGCGTGGCTGCAGCACACCTGTACATTTTTTAATCACATGATGTTTGGTATCATGTAAAAGCAGTTCGTCAGATTTACAATGCATGAAAAAATTGAACAGTGAATTTGCATTAAATTCTGACAGAGATTTGTGCAAAGAGACTTATGAAAAGTTACAGCAAGTGTATGGCGATGAATGCATGAATTGTGCTCGAGTTTATGACTTGTACAAATATTTCCAAGAGGACCACCAAAGTGTTGACAGTGATGAACGTTCTGGAAGGCCATCCATGAGCAGGAATGAAGATAAAGTTGAAGCAGTGCATGCCTCAATTTATTTATTTTATTTATTTTTATTTTATTTTATTTAACAGCTCTTCTATACCGCGCTCTTTATTATCAGTGTGGTTTACAGTTACCAATTTGACTCTAGGACATGATCAGATCTGACCTGAGTTTACATATAACAAGGAAAGTAACATGGGATTGAACTGGGGAAACTATGTACATTTTAAGCAGAGAAAGATGTATGTTGGTATTCTATTTACAATGATGTACCTCTGAAGCAGTACAACTGCTTGATTACAAATACTGTCTGGTCTGTATTACATATTATGTAAATTACATATTTTGTAATTCATATTAAGGGATTGGGTTGTGAGGAGGGAGGAGGTGAGGCATTGTTTGGTTGTGAGAAATGCATCAGGAACAAATGGTGCTTGAGGGCTTTTCTGAATTGCCTGAGGTCACTGATCGATCTGATGCTGAGGGGTAGGTTGTTCCAGCATCTGGGGGCATAGAACGTGAATGCCCTATTATTAGTTGATTGTGCACATTTTATGGTTTCCCTCTGAATAATTAGCGTATTGGCGGCTAATGATCTCCTAGATCTATTGTTGGGGGTGTGAGTGAGTAGGTCTGAAATTGAGGAGGGAGATATTTTATTAATGGATTTGAAAGTAATGAGGAGGGCTTTGTATGAGATCCTGCAACTTATCGGAAGCCAGTGTAGTTCTCTTAGGATGGGGGTTATGTGGTCTCTTCTTGAAGCTCCGCACAGGATGCGGGCGGCGGCATTCATAGCTAATTGTAGCGGGTTTAGGGTATTCTTGGGGAGGCTGTGGAGTATGATGTTTGCGTAGTCTAAATGGGGTGTAACTAGCGCTTGGAATATTGTGCGGAGGTTCTCTGGCTCCAACATGGGTCTCAGGTACCATAGGGTCTTGATCTTGTAGTAGATGGCCTTTACAGTGCGGCTTATGTGTGTTATGAAGTCTAGCTGCTGATCTAATGTCACCCCCAGGAAGCGTATGGTAGGCTTGATTGGAAGCTCTGCGTCTCTTACTTTTAGTGTCGAAGGGGGAGAAAAGCTTTTGTTTTTTGTGACGATTAGGACCTCGTTTTTTTTTTTAATTTATTCAAAGATTCTGATTGAGAAGCCAATCTGTTATTGCGTTGAAGCAAATCGACTAAGGCTGTATAATCAGGAAGCATGACATTGATAGGTGTGAACATCAGCACATCGTCTGCATAGAGGAGGCAGGATATACCAAAGGAGCAGATGATTTCACAAATCGGCTGCATGTATATGTTAAAGAGCAGCGCAGATAGGGAGGAGCCTTGGGGTACCCCTTGCTTTTGCCGGAAAGGTTCAGATGTGTTGGAGCCGATCCGAACTTGTTGCCATCGGTCTTCTAAGTAGGATTTACACCAGTCCCATGCAAGACCCTGGATTCCCTTATCATGGAGTCGAGTTAGGAGTTGGTCATGGTCGACTGAATCAAATGTGGCGGCAATGTCAAGGAAGATTAGCGCAACGCCTCTTTTGATGTTGGCTATCTCACTGATAAGTGTGTTGGTTAGGGAGGTCAGGAGTGTTTCAACTCCATGAGTTTCCCTAAATCCATGTTGGCCGGGGTCTAGGGGGGATGAGGTGTCAATATGTTGCTGGATCTGTCTCTGAGTCACCTTCTCGAGAATTTTAGCTAGTAGTGGGATACTGGAGATCGGCCGGTAAGACTCCTCCTTCCTTGGATCCAGCTGGATGTTCTTTAGCAGTGGTCGAATGGATGTCTGCTTGAGAGCCGGTGAGAATATTCCTTTTGAGAAGGACAGATTTGCGATCTCAGCTATGATTGGGCTGAGTTCCGATCGCACTGATCTGATCCAGTATGCTGGGCATGGGTCATTTGGTGCAGTGGTGGTGTTGATGGTGGCAATAATGTTTTCAATGCTTTCCGTGGATGGAGGTGAGAGCTTAATGAGTGGATTCTGGTGCTGGGGAGACTGGGAAGGTCCTGGTATGGTGGCTGTGACTGCTTTGACAGCTTTAGATTGAATATAGTTGGCATATAGCTGTGGCTGTATATGTTCTTGTTGTGGAGGTGATGGTTCCTTGGTTAAGGATTTTACTAAGTTGAAGAGGTCGCATGGTTTGCTTAGTTTACAATATGCTCACATCGTCAATTATCAGGGAGCTTGCTGAAGACATAGACATCAGTTTCAGGTTGACACAGTCCATTCTTATTGTCGACTTGGGGATGAGACATGTGTCTGCAAAATTCGTGCCGAAACTCCTGTCCCCTGAACAAAAAGAAGATAGACTGTCTACAGCCAGGGGAGTTGTTGGAATGTGTTGAAAATGATTCCAATTTAATCAAAAAGATTTTTACTGGTGATGAATTATGGGTTTATCGTTATGATCCAGAAACTAAGGCTCAATCCTCACAATGGAAGACTCCAAACTCTCACAGACCCAAGAAAGCCCATCAGGTGAGGAGCAATGACAAGGCCATGCTCCCAGTTTTCTTTGATTACCAGAGTATTGTCCATCATGAGTATGCTCCAAAAGGCCAAACCATCAATAAGGAGTACTATGTCCAAGTTCTGACTCATTTGAGAGATGCAGTTTGTCATAAGAGGCCACAGTTGAACAGGAATGGTGAATGGTTGCTTCATCACAATAAAGTTCCAGCTCACGCATCACATCTTGTCCAGCAGTTCTTGGTCAAACACCAAATCTAGCAAGTCCGTCAGCCTCTGTACTCACCTGACCTCACACCTTGTGAGTTTTTCTTGTTTCAAAAACTGAAATTACCACTGAAAGGAAGGACATTCAATGACTTGGAGATCATTAAGCAAAATTTAACACATCAGCTTCACAGCATAATGAAAAAGGCATTTAAAATGTTTTCTAGCAGTAACAGGAACGCTGGAGGAAGTGTGTTTTATCGGAAGGGGACTACTTTGAAAGAGACTGAGTGCAATAACTGTCAGTGTTATACTTCTTGTGTTACTGTACAAGTCTTGATACTTTTTTTATCACACCTCGTATGATACAGACCTTTAAATACTTGAAGGGTATTAATGAACAAACTATTTTCAAAGAAGATTAAGCTGTAAAACTAAAAGACATAAAAAGAAACTGCAAGGAGGTTAACTTAAAAGCAATGTCAGGAAATACTTTTCACTGAAAGGGTGGTAGATGCTTGGAATGCCCTCCCGATGTTGATGGTATGGGAAAATACAGTGACAGATTTCAAAATGGCATGGGACAGACACATTGGATCCCTTTGTAGCAAGATGATGAAATCAAAACAAACTTAAATATATTTTATACTTCAACAAATAGAAGGGGGTGACCTGCATGGAGTGGTGGTTACAACTACTCTAGCCACCTTACTGGGCAGACTAGTTGGACCATACTGGTTTTCATATGCCGTGATACACTATGCTAGCATGAGCCCAATATTCCAAATGTTAGGTGACAGATAGGTGGGTAAAATAGGCTCAAAACCACGCAAGAGGGACAAATGTGGGGAAACCAGATATTGAGCAATTCGTGCATGCAAGGATATCAGTGCTGCATGCTGTGGCGTACCCATGTATCCACAGTGGCATAACGGGGTAGAGAAAGCATAGTTACTCACCTGTAACAGGTGATCTCCGGGAACAGCAGGAATTTAGTCTTCACATATGGGTATCGTCGGTACCGACGGAGCCTGCACGGGAATGCTCCCGAGCGTCCAATTAGAAAGCTTTTGGGAGCATCCCACAGAGCCTGCGTGCTGCCTTCCCGCCTTTCCCAACTGCCTCTCTCCAGTTGAGTTTTAAAGCTGAGACAAAGAGAGAGAGAGGGAAAGGGAAAGAGATAGATAGAGAGATATGACTCCTAGGGGAGGTGGGTGGGTTGTGAAGACTAAATTCCTGCTGTTCCCGGAGATCACCTGTTACAGGTGAGTAACTATGCTATCTGCAGGAACAAGCAGGAATGTAGTCTTCACATATGGGGACTCCCTAGCTCTAGATGCCAGGGAGAGACCCCAGAAGTTGTGTGTCCCTGAACCAGGGCTCCACTTCCCCCCATGGATCTCTGGCATCCAACCAGGGATGGTGGGTAGGAGTTGATTAGGTATGGAACAGGTGTTGAAGAACAGCCTGAGCAAACAAGGCATCCCGGCAGGAGTCCTTGTCCAAGCAGTAATGGGCTGTGAAGGTATGAACTGAGGCCCAGGTGGCTGCTCGACAGATGTCATCGATAGACACAGAGTGTAGATAAGCCATTGAAGCTGTGACATGGCCCTCCAGAGGAAGATTCTTACTCTGATAGGCAAAGGAAATACACTGAGCAATCCAGTTAGATATTGTTCTCTTGGAGACAGCCACTAGTGCCTGCAACTCACTGATGCGACGTGCTGATGTGATTGCAATGAGAAAGATAACCTTCCAAGAAAGGAATTTCAAGGAGGTAATAGCCAAGGGTTCGAAAGGCGGCTTCATGAGCTGACCAAAAACCAAGTTTAAGTCCCATGCCACAGGTGGTGACTTAATGGGAGGCTTGGTTAGCAGAAGGCCTCTCATAAATCTTGCTATAAGAAGATGGGAGGAGATAGGTTGTCCATTTAGAGGCTTGAAGGAAGCTGCAATAGCACTCAAATGGACTCTCACTGAGTTAGTCTTAAGTCCTGCATTGGATAAATGAAGGAGATACTCCAGTAATGATTCCAGAGGTACAGCAAGGGGGTTAAGACCCTTCTGCGAACACCATAAGGTAAACCTTTTCCACTTGAAAGCATAAGAGTGTCTTGTGGAAGGCTTCCAGGAAGCATAAAGGATATCCTTTACCTGTTGAGGAAGGTTAAGATCATGGAGATCTAGGCCTTCAGCAACCAAGCCCTGAGATGCAGAGATTGGGGATTGGGATAACATTCCGTCCTCCTGGGATAGGAGATCTGGAGCAGACCCTAACTCCAGGGAGGGAGCTTGAGAGAGATGTAGAAGAAGAGGGTACAACACTTGCCGTGGCCAATGTGAAGCTATGAGAATCATATGGCCTCTGTCTCTCTGAAGCTTGAACAGGGTTTTGGGAATTAGGGGAATGGGTAGAAAGGCATACAGGAAGTCTTGACCCCAGTAAAGGAGGAAAGCATCCCTGGCCTGAGCCCCCTAAGCCAGAATTCTGGAACAGAACTGGGGAAGTTTGGCATTCCACGGACTTGCAAAGAGGTCTATGTCCGGGGTTCCCCAAATTTGAAAAATCTTGGCCACCTGGTCTGCATGCAGAGACCACTTGTGTGGAAGCAGAACTCAACAGAGTCTGTCTGCCCAAGAGTTTTCTATGCCTGAAAGATACACTGCCAGGAGATGAATCTGATGCTCTCTGGCGAGGGCCCATAGTCGCAAAGCTTCGTTGCAAAGCAACAGAGAGCCTGTTCCGCCCTGCTTGTTCACAAAGAACATGGCTACTTGATTGTCCGTATGAATAAGGACTGTCTTTGTAGCTGAGCAGGCTGTGGAACACTCGAAGAGCAAGGAAGATTGCTCTGAGCTCTAAGAGATTGATATGTAGATGAGTCTTCTGTGGAGTCCAGGTGCCTTGGGTGGAGAGGTCTTGCAGATGAGCTCCCCAACCCATCGGAGAGGCATCTGTTGTGAGAGTTGCTTGGGGTAAGGGTTGCTGAAAAGGGGACCCCAGCAACAGGTTTTGAGTGGACTTCCACCACTGGAGGGACAAAATAAGGCAACTTGTGTTTTCTATTTTGTCTGACAGGCATCCTGATGCCTGAGTCCATTGAGTGGATAAAGTCCACTGGGCTGCCCTTATATGGAGGTGAGCATAGGGAACCACATGCACGGTGGATGCCATGTGGCCTAGTAGTTGAAGCATTTCTCGGGCAGTGAGATGAGGCTTTAGCACCTCTTGAGAAGCTAACTGCACTATGCGAAGGCAACGGGCCTAGGGGAGATAGGCCCTTGCCTTTTTGGGTCCAGCAAAGCTCCTATGAACTCTAGAGACTGAGTGGGAGTTAGATTGGATTTTGGGATGTTTATGACCAGACCCAAATACTGAAGGATACGCATTGTGCAAGACAGAGAAGTCCTGGCCTCTGACTCTGTTGGGGCTCGAATGAGCCAGTCGTCTAAGTAGGGGAAGACGAATATTCCCAGAGTGCGGAGAAATGCTGCTACCACAGCCACGCATTTCGTGAACACTCTTGGTGCAGAGGCCAAGCCAAAAGGAAGCACCCTGTATTGGTAGTGCTTTCCTTGAAAAAGGAACCGAAGGAAGTTTCTGTGAGTTGGATGGATGAGAACATGAGTGTACGCATCCTTGAGATCTAGAGAACAAAGCCAATCCTGACTCTGAAGGTATGGCAGTAGAATTCCTAGAGCAATCATCTTGAATTTCTCTTTGAACAGGAATTTGTTCAATTCTCTGAGGTCAAAAATAGGCCTGTGTCCCCCTGTTTTCTTTGGGATAAGGAAATAGGGGGAGTAAAACTTTAAAGCACTCAACACTATAGCCCCTTCATCAATCTCAAACCTCCTCAATCACACTCCCAACATCAGATCCAGGAGATCAGTAGCTGCAAATACCCTGGTTACACCACCTGAGGCCACAAAATGCACACGTTCAACAACAGACAGGGCATTCGCATACTACGCACCCAGAAGCTGGAATAACCTACCTCCCACCATCAGAGCAATTACGGACCTCAAGCAATTCAGAAAAGCCATAAAGCACCACCTCTTCCTTTTACACTTCTCCCAATCCCAAGGCACATCAACAACCCTCTAACGCATTCCAAGCCCTCATAGTAAAAATTGTAAAATTGTAAATACCTTACTTACTCAAGATGTTAATATTAAATGCTATTTGCTGTATATAGGTTCATAACGAATATGTACAAAGTTTCCCAAAGTTATAATCCAAGTTGAATTCTCCTGTTATATGTAAACTCACAACAGCCTGTTGCTTGTAATGAGTATTCTTGTTTAATGTGAACCGCGCTGATGAAAAAGAGTGCGGTATAGAAGAACTGTAAATAAATAAATAAAAATAAAATAAAATAAAACCCCGTACCCTGTTGAAGAATGGATACTTCTTCTATTGCCCCTTGGGCAAGAAGCATAGTGACCTCTTGATCTAACAGGTTGATGAGAGTGGTTTGAGAATTGAACTGTCTTACAATTGTGGGAGGGGGCATGCTCAAAAAATGAAGCTTGTACCCCTCTCTTATGATGGAGAGTGTCCAATGCTCTGCTGTTATTTGTCCCCATCTGGGGGTAAAATGGCACAACCTTCCTGGAATGGTGGAAGGCTCTGGTCCATCGAGAGCCAGTAAGGCTAAATTCTCTAGTTGAAAGTCAAAGGCCTTGTGGTGGCTGAGACTGCTGAGGCGGTTGAGGCTTAGCAGTCTTTGCTTTCCTTTGTTTGGGTGGTTGCTGACCCTTCCGGACAGGTTGACCTGCAGAACGTCCCAGCTGAGAATAAGCAGGATAAAACCTTTTCTTTTTAGAAAAGAATGGTTTCTTGAAAGATTTCTTTCTTGCAGGATCAGCTGTGGCCTTGTTGTCGGCATCCAACTCATTGGCCTTTTCTTGCCAATCTTTGCCAAACAGGTTCTCACCAGTACAAGGGATGTTTCCTAGTTTGTCTTGTACCCAGAGCTCCAGATCAGATGCCTGGAGCCAAGCAATTCTACGTGCACCTATGGCAATGACAGAAGTTCTGCTTATGCACTCAAAACAATCAAAAGCTGCACGATTGACAAATTTGGAAACATCCTGGGCATGTTTGACCAATGTGAGAAAATCCTGCCTTCTATCCTCAGGAAGAAGGGGTCTGAAAACCTCTAAATCTCCTGTGACTTCTTTCAGGAACATTCCCATATATAAACTATAGGAACTGATCCTGGCAGATAGCATGGAAGCTTGGAAGACTCGACATCCAAAAGCATCCAGAGTTCTGCACTCATGTCCTGGAGGATTAGAGGCATGTCTCTTTGCACTCCTGATCCTTCTCATAGCTGATTCCACTGCAATAGAGTGGTGAGGAAGCTGAGTTTTCTGGAAACCAGGACAAGGAGGGACTCGATACAGAGTGTCCATTCTACGAGAATGAGGAGCGGTGGTAAGAGGTGTCTCCCATATTCTCAGCATGAGATCATGCAAGATCTCATGGATAGGCAGGGCAGCTGCCTCTTTAGGAGTTTTAGGATACTGTAAAATGTCCATCTCCTTTGCTCTGGGCTCTGTTTCAGGAGCCACAGTAATGGACAAGCCTTGAGCCACCTCCCTGATGAAAACCTGAAAGGAAATGTCCTCTGGAGGAGACATCCTGCGTTTAGGGGAGGAAGGCTCCTCTGGGAGAAGTATCCCTGCATCGACAGAACTGTCAGAATCCTCAAATTCCTCTGAGGATTCAAAGTACCTTCTGTCTGGATGCTCTTGAAGAGCCCGATATCCATACCGACCGAAGTCGGTACTGAGGGGAATCGGTACCGGTGTATCGGTACCGGAGGGCATCGGGTGACTGGGTGCTGGCAATGCGGACACTGATGTCGATGTCGATGCTATCGGTACCAGTACCAATACCGGTGCCGGAGTCGGTGCCGGTACCGTTTGAACAGTCTGACGCGGTTCCGAGGGTGTCGATGCCGCAAGGAGAGCCGCCAGACTGCGTTCAATAGCCAGGAATCTCTGGTCTATCGACGCTGCCGATGCCTGGATGTTGGTACCGGAGAAGACCGCCGGTACCCCAGAGCATGGCACCAATAGTTCTGCCGAGGTCGAGGCCTCGAGAACATCCTCGAGCCCCGATAATGCTTTGGAAGCTGAAGCCTCCCGCCGGGGCAATTTTGCCAATGCAGAGTCCTCAAGGGCAACGCCAGAGGCATCTCAATGCTTAGAAAGAGATCTACCCTTTGAGGACCGGCTGGACTTTTGTTTAGTTACCTAGATCCACGAGAGGAAGAGGAAGCCCTGGAAGACGTTGATGCCACCGAAGCTGCATCAGAGGGAAACAGGGTACTGAGCTTAGCAGCTCGGTTCTGCCGACCTCTTTTAGACATCATGGCACAGGACATACAATCCATGATGGAGTGGTCAGGACCTAAACATTTTAGACACCATTCATGGGTGTCGGTGACGGAGATGGTACCGCCACACTTGGTGCACTTTTTGAAACCCGAAGCAGGTTTCTCCATTGTAGAAAAATTTTGGGCCTAAGGCCCAAAAATGGCGCGTGCACCTGGGAAAAATGGGAAAAAATACTAAGTAAATTTTTTTTTTTAAACGAACAGAAATAAAGAAAGAAAACCCAGCGGTACCAGTAAAGCGTCGAGGAAGGCAGACGCGACCACAAAAAAATAAAGTAATAAGGAAGAATTTTCTGCGGTGACAGGAACAATGACCTGCTGGCTCTGCGGAAAACGAAGAACTGGAGAGAGGCAGTTGGGAAAGGCGGGAAGGCAGCACGCAGACGCTGTGGGATGCTCCCAAAAGCTTTCTAATTGGACGCTGGGGAGCGTTCCCGCGCAGGCTCCGTCGGTACCGACGATACCTATATGTGAAGACTACATTCCTGCTTGTTCCTGGAGATTGGGAAAGACCTCCACATCCATGCAGAATGCTGATATTCAGCAATGGAATGCAGCCAGACAAAAGGCCAAAAAACATGCAACTCTAGGCCAGGGTTTTATCCGGCTAAGTGATAGTCACTACGAAACTCTGAACACATCGCTACAAAGGCTTGTGCCAGCCAACACTGCATTTAAACCAAGTAAAAGATTATGAATACCAAGGGATGTGGTGGCTACCCACACAACACCTGAAGTGAAGACGTCACAAACAGGCAAGGCAACTGCACCAGTATCAGCTGCAGCAGCTGGGTGTGGCCCAGGTAGGAAGGAGACATTAACAAACACCCAGGGTGTACTGACCAAGGGTCACGTACTTGCAGCTGACTGCAGAGGTGGTGTTCCGGTGGTACCACCTTGATTCTGTCACCATCACAGACCTCTGTGCCATGCTCAGACATGACCTGGAGCCCCCCAACTGGGAGAAGCCACGCAATGTCTGTAGCTCTCAAAGTGACCACTGCCCCGGCCTTCCTCACCACTGGCAGCTTCCAGCATATAGTGGGGGCAACCACAGGTACTACACAGTCTGCAGCGTTACATTGCCTAGGGGCCTTTACAACTGTTCTCCTCAGATGGCCCCATGAATATGTCTGCTTCCCTGCCACTCCAAAGGCAGACAATGGACCATGAAGGCCTTCTACCAGATTGCATCCTTCCCATCAGTCCTAGGTGTACTTGCAGGCACCCATGTGGCCCTGAGGCCATCTGGCCAGAATGAGAGGCCATACCGCAACAGGCAGCAATACTAGTCAATGAATATGTAGGTTGATGCCCACATGCTCATCACAGACCTGTGTGTGCTCTTCCCTGGATTCTGCCATGATGCCTTTGTGCTATCACAGTCCGGCCTGGGACAGGCAGCTGCCACTGGACACCTCAGTAATGTCTAGCTACTAGGTGAGTGATGCAAAACTTAAATGCCTGTGTAAAGTCTTAGTTGCCTGCTGTTATGTGACTGTGGGCTGCAAAGACTGGTGGCAAGCCATATTGGGGACATGGGGAAGTGACGAGTATGTGTGGGAATGTCATAATTGAGGGAGGGAGAGGGAGAGGTGGGGCCCTTGGGTGGGAAGGCTATGGAAGTGCTAGAATCGAGGTAGGCCCTAGGTACAGCAGCTGCTGCAGCTGATTCCTGACAGTGACTGCATACCTCTTGAATGCCCAACAGAGTGGGGGAGGCACATATAGGGCACCGTTTAGCCACAGAGTTTGCAGAGTGTGGCCAACAGATAGCTACATATGCCACAGTAGACTGAGCAGCAACACCAGACAGCCACTCTGGGGCTGTAGCAGAATGCAAGAATGCTGGGGTTGTAAAGCATGGTAGTGCAGGATGTCATACATGTATCTGATGTCCTCTAGTTGTGACAATCTCTGTTGCAGAGACCACAATCCCCCACCAAGTTCGCTACACTCATGTGTAACCCCCCCCCCCCCCTCACCCATGACTCCGCAGGTGACAGGGGATATCTGCTAAGAACATGGCTCATGTTGCTGTTGTGCAATCCACAAACAGCCCAGGAGGAGAACTACAACAGAGCACTGGCACATTCAAGGGCATTGGTGGAGCGTGAATTTGGCCTCCTGAAAAGCAGATTCAGGTGTCTGCATAGTAGGGGACAGTTTCTCTACAGCCCTGAGTGGGTCTGCCACATATCTGCAGCATGCTTCATCCTGCACAACATAGCCATCCAATGGAGGATAGACTTACTTCAGGAGGAGAAGCATGTGGAAGTGAAATGCTCGAATGAGCGGCCAGAAGAAGAGTACCAAAGAGGCAGCCAGCATGTGACAGCAGCGGCGCAAGCAGCAAGGAATAGATTGATTCAGGAGAACTTCTAGTGTGAGTAAACCCATTTATTCCAACAACTAACATTTCCCCAATCAATGTGCCTTCTTCCCAAGCAAGGGAAAGATTACCTAAGCTAAATTTAATACCTAAGGCTAGAAGTATGATAATTAAGATGAACAAGGCCATATCCAGTATAAAGGGACCATTTATTGACATCACCTGAATTAATCAAATACAATATTGTGCAGCTAAAATTATTACTGCAAGAATACTACCAACTAGAGTGTAAGGCCAGAAGAAAAAAAGAACAATAACAGTTCCTCCTTGGAAAAAGCACATCGAAGGAAAAAATACAATCATTGCGTGCAGAGGTATCCCTGATAGATGGGTGTCTAAATGGATTAAGATCATCAAAGATATTAAGGAACATCCAAGACATCAAGCTGAAGCATGCTGCATTAACAGAAGACCTGAAATTTAGGGGTATGTTTACTAAACCGAGGTAATGTTACCTGCGTTAGGTTCCGCGGTAATCGTTCAGATGCCCATATAAAGGCGTGGGCGTTGCATAGTTACGGCAAGCCATATCAGCTAATGAGCGTTACAAGGCGCCTTATCAGGCACCTTACTTATAAAGCACATTACAAGGTGCCTTGTAAGGTGCCTTATAAATAAGGTGCCTTATAAGGTGCCTTGTAAAGTGCCCTACAGGGCTTCCTAGGCTAAGCGCCGTATTAGGCACCCCTGGACAAGGCACCTTAGAAGGCACCCTGGGTTATGGAACCATAGGTTAAGGTGGCCTAACAAGGTTACGGTGCCCTAGGTTAGTGTGCCCTAAGGGCTGCAAGGTACTTCAGGATGACATGCCTGACCTGTGAGGCATAGAGACAGATGTAGCCCTAACACTAGATAGAGCACTGAGGAAAGGCAATGAACAGGTGAGTGAAGGAGGGAGAGCTAGGAGCTGCTGGACCTGCCATATCTGCGGGCATCCCATGTGGCTGCCAGTACTATTGACAAACATGGTGGGGGCAACTGTACCACAGCACAGGGTGTTGGCAATATAAAGTACTGGAAAGACAGTGGGTGGCAGACGATGGGAATACATGTCCCCCAGTGCAGGCGGAGGTGGCAGGATAGTTACAATGATGGGTGGACAGAGGAGTGGTGGTGCTATGCAGATCAGGCACAGGCAAGGCAAGCACAAAGAGGCGCAATGCAGGAAAGGGTAGCAGTGCAGGACATGGGGTGGCAGCCTGCACAGGCAGACAAGACTCTACACAGCTGACAGACGCAGATAGACGGACCGAAGGAATGTTGGCAACTGTGGTGAGGGTATTATGGGCTGGCAGCACAGCTCTGCAAAAATATGACTGTTACAGGCATGCAAACTATTTGAGTAGGACATGCATAAAAGGAGGGAACAATGAGGAATTGAACCCATGAAAACTGCCGAGAACGGCATTGTACTAACTAGAAGGCTATACCTCCATGACGTATCTCACAGCAATGGCTGGATACAGAAGGACTGCAGGTCACTGCATAAACTGTCTGCTCTGAGTGCCAGGATAGAGTAACCCCACCAGTACCCATGATGCAATGCACATGCTGAATAGCTGTCTACAGCTGATCACCAAATGGGGTCTGCACGTCTCCGGTACCTCAGCTTGGAAAGACGAACTGATAGTGCGTGATAATGGCACAGAGTAGCTACAGACCATGCCATTGTGCAGGTTCTGTGTTCATCCTGAGGGATAGGATGGGTGCCCAGCACTAGGTCCGCAGTACATGTGGTGCTAGAGAAAGGTCCTGCTGTACATCCCCATCACTACCAGCATGTGACAGGTGTTCCTTGCAGTGCATCCGAAGGTAATTTGGTATCCATCTGTATTTCACAGTCACATGTGGCCCTCTGGGATCTGACACCACCCAGATTAGTGCGTACCCAGTGTTAAGGTCTGGCTGACATGGGCACCTGTTATTAGGGCAGAGGGATGTCTAGACTTGCATGAGGTTTGTGTAGCAGTGTCTCTAGAGGTCAAAGTGGTATACGCTATATACCCCAAAGGGCCCACAATCACCCTTTTTGTAGGTAAGGGACAAGTGCTTGAGCCCCAGTGAAGCAACCTCCATCCTGCTAGTATAAGACAGCCCTCCAGGGTTGGTGGGCCAGAGCCATACCTGTGACTGGGGCAGTGGCAGACCAGCAGTAATGCTGGGGTTAGGTCTTGAAAAACCCCAACTGCCTCACACCATCATCTGCCATTCACCAGCAGACAGCACAGTCAGACTGCACCTACAGCACTCTACAGGGTGTTCCAACCATGCACAGTCTAACTGCAGACAGTCCACTAGCCAATCCATAGTGCATGCTCACAGAGGAACTATGTACAGCAAGCAGGTATCTCAGTGATTGGGCCCCAGCACTGGGAACACACAAGTATCACTGAAGGCAGATAGTGTAGAGCGCTATGTGGGAAACTAGACATGCCATGGTCACTGCTCAGTCACAGTGAGTGTCCTCCCAGCATAACATGCTGTGGTCACCCTGTCCATGCAGGCAGTGGTCAGGCACTACAGTGTCCCAGCCATTGCCCCACACCCTGTGAAGATGCATTCGGCCAATCTGCCCTGTCCGGGCCATACCCACAATACTTTGCTCCTCATTATGCACATATTCAGGCTAACGCTGGTAACAGTGGGACATTGTGGGCCCAGTGAGGTGTGGGCAGCCACAGAACAATGGATAAACATACACACACACACTCCTATTGCAGCATTGTGCAAAGATAGGGGTGGTTGGCAACCCTGCCTGTCACACTGGTCCTGATCACAGTGCTGACATTGTGCAGGAGGTAGTAGTAGTGCTCTGGTGATAACTGCAGCTCCGTGCTGGGGCCAACAACCTGACTCTCCATGCAGCTTTGGATTGTGGAGCCTGTGTGAGTGGGTGTTTGTACCCCTGTTCGCCGCTGCTTTGGGCTTTGCACATGTTGCTGTTGTATCTGCATTGTAGGGTAAAATATAGGGACATGCTCTGCAGGATCCACAGCTGGTACTTGAACCTGTGACCCTCTGCTTCTGGACACACTGACTGTGTGTACTGCACCACACTGTTGCCATGGATGCATAGTAGTCCCTGGAGCTACCTGTACTTTTCCTCAGCCATAGCTTTTCTGTTGCACAGCACACCACGTACTGGTACAGGGCATGGCCTAGGTCCACTGCAGGCAGGTGCCACTGCCCCCTCCAGCACAGGCACACACCCCCCTGCCATGCTGACATGACCATATGCTGTCAGTGCTGGTAGTGCGCAGTTCCAGGCCATCCACTGTGTGGGTAGGCGGTTGCCTAGGGAGCAGGGTCTGGGGTACGGAGGCATACATGGGCATCCTCACATCCGCCCCATCACCGCCTGCCAATATTATGTCCCTTCCACTTGGGGGAGGATTGGCTGGGGAGATGTCAGGTCAGTGCCCTGGCAACTGTTAGCTAGGGTGGACCAGGTAGATGTAGGTGGATTGTGTTTGGCCTTTGTCAGCTGCTGCCTTGCTGATGTCCGGTTTCTATGTTCCTATGTGCCACCTAGGCGACTGCCTAGTCAACACTGTGCCCCAGCTGCCCCCACTACATGTCCCACCTGCAGCCCTCTATGCCCCATTTGCACCATCACCATAATGGCCTTTCATACTGGGGCACTATGCTGTTGCTGCAAATGGAACACTACTATCACTTTTTTTTGGCTCCCTGCCTATGCTGTACATTGCTGACACTTAAATGGTTTCTCTCTCTTGCAAATGTGTGCTAACGCCAGGTTTTCTGTCACGGTAAGATTCAGCCCTTCAGTTCCCCGTGTTAGTGTGGAAGGGGCCTCTCCCCGCCCACTCACCCCTTCTCTCCATCCTCTCTCCACCCTCTGCGGGACTTACCGCAGCCGGGAACACTAAGGCGTGTTAGGTAACGTTAACGCATGTTAGGTAACGTTAACATGCACTAACGTTTACATGCATTAACGTAGTATCTGCTATGTTAACGCGGTTTATTATTTATTTTATTTAACGTCTCTTCTATACCATGCTATTTAGTATCAGTGCGGTTTACATACAACAAAGGTTTTATACAGCGCAGACAGCTGCACTGTATTTACAGAGAACAAGGTACTATAAACTTGGACATTGCTGGGGTAACTATTTTCAGAGTATATATATCATTACAGGGTGTAGGTATATACAAGTTGCTATTTACAAGGTATGCATAATCAACTATGGTAGGGATATATACATGGTGCTATTTACAGGTAAGCATAGTTGATGCTGGCGCCAGGGGGTGTGGATGCCTTATCGCGTGCTGTGTGTGTTGGTGTGGTGGGCCTGGTGGTGGGGGGTGGCTGTATGTACGCTGTCATCTGAGTAGTGTTTGAGGAAGAGGTGGTACTTTAATGCCTTTCTAAATTGGGCCAGGTCGGAGATTGCCCGTATGTTGGGTGGGAGGGCATTCCAGCATCTGGGCGCGTAGAAACTAAAAGCCCTGTTTGTCGTTGCCTGCGTGCATTGTGTTGTTTCCTTCGGGATTATCAGTGTGTTGATTGCTGTGGACCTTCTGGATCTGTTGGAGGGCGTAGGCTGGATAAGCTCCGCGAGGGAGGTGGAGGAGAGCCTGTTGATGGCCTTGAAGGTCAATAGTAGGGATTTAAACAAGGGTCTGCCACGGATGGGGAGCCAGTGGAGATGTCTCAGGATGGGTGTCACGTGATCCTTCCTGGAAGCACCGTAGAGAACTCTGGCCGCAGTGTTCATTGCTAGCTGGAGTGGATTGAGTGGATTGTGGGAGCCCTTGTAGAATTGCATTTGCGTAGTCAAAGTGCGGGATCACCAGTGCTTGGAAGATTGTCCGGAAGTCGTCAGGCTCAAGCAGGGAGCGTAGGTGCCTGAGTGTCCGGATCTTGTGGTAAACTGCTCTTACTGTGTTGCTTATGTGGGCCTTCATGTCCAGGTGTTGGTCTAAAGTGACTCCTAAGTAACGGATTGTGGATTTGGTAGTTCCGCTTCTTTGACCTTTAAGGAGGCTGAAGGGGTGAAACTTTGGTTCCTCGTGATGAAGAGGACTTCTGTATTCTTGTGCTGTATTGTGCAGTTTTGAGTCTGGAGCCAGTTTGATACGGCATCAAAACAGTTTGTCAGTGGGGAGAGGTCTGGCTGGTCGGTTGTGAATGGCATGTAGAGCAGTACATATATCAGGCAGTTGACGTTGAAAGATCAGATAAGGGTGCAGATGGGCTGCATGTATATGTTGAACATCAGGGAAGAGAGGGAGGATCCCTGCGGTACACCCTGCCACTGGTGGAATGGTTCTGATGTTGAGGCACCGGATCTTACATGCTGCCATCTGTCAGACAGATATGATTCGCACCAGCTTAGGGCTGTGTCACGAATACCCTTCTCCTTAAGTCATACCAGGAGGAGCTCGTGGCTTACTGAGTCGAATACAGCGGCTATATCCATAAAGATGAGGGCAAACCCTTGGCGGATGTTGTTGATTCCAGCGATTATGTTATTGAAGAGGTTGGTGAGGAATGTTTCAACACTGTGTGAATCCCTGTAAACATACCCCTTATTGTTCCAACAATAAATTGAAAATAGCGGCAGAAGCCCAAAAGCTTTGAAGATATGAAGAAAACAGGACAGAAAGATATCAGAATAAACTATGTAGAGAGAACCCAAAACAATTCTACAGGGAATTGGGGAAGAGCATTAATATGGTAAAAGCACCTCCAACCAAAGCCGAAACTGAAACCTTCTGGAGACAGCTATATGAGGCCCCTATACAGCACAATCACAAAGCAGAATGGTTACCCAGCATACAGAAGCATTTAGAAAAAATAAACACCAAACCTATGGAATGGCCTATAGCATAGGTGTCAAACTCTGGCCCGCGGGCCAAATTTGGCCCGTAGTGTAATTATATTTGGCCCGCGAGGCTATACCAAATGACTACTAGAGCTAGCCCGCCGGTATTATACAGCGCATTCATTCATCGCTAATACTACAAATCCCATTATGCCTTGCTGTTGTTTTGGCGCATCAATCAGGACAGGTCCCAGAAACGCCCTCTCCTGTGTGACAGAAGTCATAGCGATCTCAAGCTACAACTGTCACTGTGGAACCCCTTCCCAAAAATGGCAAAAAGAAAGGCAGACAACAGGAACTTTCTGGACAGGTGGGAGACAGAATATTTGTTTACATATGTAAAAGACAGACCTGTTTGTCTGATTTGTGGAGTCAACGTGGCTATAACTAAGGAGTATAACATTCGACGACACTATGAAACAAAACACCATGACAAGTACAAGGACCTGGACATGACTCAAAGGAGCCAGAAAGTGGAGGAGATGAAAAGAAGTTTGGTTTCACAACAGAATATGTTCAAAAAAGCCACATCACAAAGTGAGGCTGCTGTAAAGGCTAGTTATATTGTGGCAGCAGAGATCGCAAAATCAGCCCGGCCCTTTAATGAGGGAGAGAGTTTGTGAAAAAGTGCATGTTGAAAGTTTGTGACATCGTGTGCCAGAGAAAAAGCAAGCCTTTTCAAACGTGAGCCTGAGCAGAAACACAGTAGCTGATCGCACATGTGATCTTGCCACCAATCTGTATGACCAGCTTTTGGAAAAGGGAAAAGATTTCGTTGCATTCTCCCTTGCTGTGGATGAGAGCAGCGACGCATCTGATACTGCTCAGCTGTCAGTCTTCATCCGTGGAGTGGACTCAAATATGTGTGTTACGGAGGAGCTATTGGGATTCAAATCAATGCATGGCACAACCACAGGAAAGGAAATTTTTGAGGAGGTTTCCAAATGCGTAACTGAAATAAAGCTGCCGTGGGATAAACTCGTGGGATTAACGACAGATGGTGCGCCAGCGATGTGCGGTAAAACAAGTGGACTGGTGGGCAGGGTCCGGGAAAAGATACAGGAAGAGAACTGTGCAGGTGAACTAACTGTTTATCACTGCATCATACATCAGGAATCATTGTGTGGCAAAGCCCTAAAGATGGAACATGTTATGACCACAGTAACACAAGTAGTTAACTTTATAAGAGCCAAAGGTCTGAATCACCGCCAGTTTAAGTCTTTTCTGGAGGAGTGTGGTTCGGAATACGCAGACGTGCCGTATCACACAGAGGTGAGATGGTTAAGCCGAGGAAAAGTACTGAATAGATGTTTTGAGCTGCATGAGGAAATATGTCAGTTTCTGGAAAGCAAAGGGAAGGACACAGCAGAGCTTCGGGAGAAAAAGTTTCTGTGTGAGCTGGCCTTTCTGTGTGACATCTCGAGCCATCTCGATGCGCTGAACCTGCAGCTTCAGGGGGCGGGGCGCATCATCACAGACATGTACGCTGCAGTGAGGGCTTTTAAAACTAAACTGTGCCTGTGGGAGAATCAGATGCTGCAAGGAAACCTTGGCCATTTTCCCTGCTGCCAAACCATGAAAACGCAGTTCTTTACCAACTTGTTCCCATGCGCACAGTTTGCTGAAAAACTCAGTGTACTCGGCGCTGAGTTTAGCCGGCGATTTGCCGACTTTGATGTCCAGAAATGTAGGTTTGAACTGCTCAGTAATCCCTTTGCAGTTAATGTGGAAAACGCACCAACCAACCTCCAAATGGAGCTAATTGAACTCCAGTGTAATGACACGCTGAAGTCAAAGTATGATGCTGTGGGTGCTGCCCAGTTTCCACAGTTCATCCCTGACACAATGCCTCAGCTCCGCACCCAAGCTGCTCAGATGCTCTCCATGTTCGGCAGCACTTATCTATGTGAGCAACTTTTCTCCTCGATGAAGATGACCAAAACATCTCACAGGAGACGTCTGACTGATGAACACCTTCGCTCGATACTGAGGATTTCCTCAGCTCAAAGCCTGAGCCCAGACATTGATGAACTATCATCCAAGAAGAGATGCCAGGTATCTGGCTTGGGCACATCAGATTAGATCAGTGTGCAGCAAACTGAGCAATAATTAATGTTTTCTTTATGCACTTTTTCTTGCTACTCCAAGACATGGGCTTGAATGGTTGATTAATTTTATTATTGTTATTTTATTTTAAAAATTATTATTTATTATTATTTAAATCTTATTTAATAAATGAATGTCATTGATGTTTTTTTTTATTTGAAATTGGTTTTTGCATATCTGAACTATTAAGTTATAAATTGTATAGTAATAAGTGTTGCTTCATATTCAATGTTAAAGCAAATCTTGTTTGGGTCCATATTAAAAGGTTCATTTGTTCAATGCTGGCCCGCAACTTTGTTCAAGTTTTACATTTTGGCCCACTGTGTATTTGAGTTTGACACCCCTGGCCTATAGTAACAAAGGAAAAGCTGGAAAGCAGGTTAAAACAAGCTCCAAATTGGAAGAGCCCTGGCGCAGATGGAGTAACCAACTTTGGCTCAAACAGTTAATATCACTCCACCAAGACCTGGTGAACTGCAAAAATCAATTGTTCGAGCAACCGGACTTAACACCGCAATGGCATACTACAGGAAGAACGTTTCTCCTTCCAAAGGGAGACCCGAATAACATTCCTAAAAATTATATACCAATAACCTGTTTATCTACAATCTATAAGCTATTTATTGCGATAGATGCAGACAGATCATATAGAGCTCAATAACATCATGGTGATAGTGCAAAAGGGGCAATAAGAGAGGAGCATATGAATCCAAAGACCAGTTAATGCTGAATAAGGTCATTATGGCCAGTGCTAAGAAAGGCAGAAATCTCAGTATAGAATGGATTGATTATAAGAAAGTTTTTGACAGCATCCCACACTCTTGGATAATACATTGCCTTGAAATGTATAAAATAAATTCTGATTTGATAGAGTATATTAAGTTCACTATGACAATGTGCTAATCCACACTCTTTTTGAGATATGAAGATGGTCAGTATATCATTCCTAACATTAAGTTCAAGGAAGGAATATTTCAGGGAGATTCCTTATCGCCACTTCTGTTTTGTTTGGTGCTTAATCCTATGAGTGCTCTCATCAACCCTTTGAGGTATGGATTTAGCCTGAATTTTAAAGATGGTACAAACCCAGAAGCAACTTCCCATCTGCTATTTATTGATGATCTGAAGCTCTACAATTCCAGTGACCAACAATTAGCAGAGCAACTTTGTGTGCTGAATAGCTTTTCTGATGACCTCAGGATGACTTTTGGCCTTGACAAGTGTGCTAAGGAAATCTTTTTCAGAGGAAAATTGAGAAAAATCAAAAACATCTCCCTTTCCGAGGGCTGTGACATCAAGGACCTTGAACAGGAAAGCATATATAAGTATCTCGGAATAGAGGAAGGAATGACACTCGAGCAGAAAATATTGAGAGAGAAGATCAGTAAAGAATATTACAGGACATCAAAACTGTAATTATTTTTTTAAGTATTAACAATCTTTATTTAAGAAATAAACAAGCATTACAATCAAGTCCACATCAATGGGAAAGGAAGAAAGGAAATAAACAAGCAAAACTTTCTTACAGAATAAAAAATATGCTGAGCCCATAAGAAATAAACGTTTAGCCCTATTTAACATGGTAAAGAAGAAGAAAACATCAAACGGATTCTTTACTAGACAGAAAAACCTCCAATTGGTCAGATTCCCTAAACACATATTTAGTTTGCTCATAAATCAAAATACATTTACAAGGATACTTTAACAAAAAAGAAGCACCTATTGCCAGGGCGCGGGATTTTAAAAGAAGAAAAGCTTTCCTCCGCCTTTGAGTAAGTCTACAGACATCCGGAAAAATCTGAATTGTATTCCCACAAAACACTTGATTCTTCTTAGAGAAATATAATCGAAGAATTAAAGTCTTATCCATTAAAGAAACAAAAGAAACAATTAAAGTAGCACGCTGATTTATCTCTAAAGACGACTCCAAAAAGGCAGAGAGATCTAAAGTATGAGACAAAGGAAGATCACCCGCATCCCTGGCAACAGGAGAAGAGGCTTCCACGGAAGCCAAAACAGGAACATAATAAACTGAA
Source organism: Ichthyophis bannanicus (assembly GCA_033557465.1). Classification (NCBI taxonomy): domain Eukaryota; kingdom Metazoa; phylum Chordata; class Amphibia; order Gymnophiona; family Ichthyophiidae; genus Ichthyophis; species Ichthyophis bannanicus. Next base: position 615,575,371 of record CM066035.1, read on the forward strand.
GAGAATTTTATAACATTTGGATCTTGAATCAATAGAACTTCTTTACCTCTCTCCTATTATACTGTTATATAAGTATTTTAATGAGCACCGGGAAAATTTAAGAATCTCAAATGTTTCACACGATTCGCATTCTCCAAAGATTCTAATTGATGATGTATTATAAGATTATCTCGAATAGAAGAAGCAGCGGCCTGCTTCACGGAAACCTGACCTTCTAATTTATTCAAAACAGTATTACACTTTACAAAGGACTCATCATTAACCCCCAACATTTGTACCACCTCCTCAGAAAATTGAGATACCTGGGAAAGGGCCAAACGCAGAGAAGACTCCATGCGTGCAACCACCTCCCAGATATCTTTCAAAGATATTTCGGCTGGAGAAGTCACAGCCACAGGTGGGCCAGAAAAGTCCAACACAGACGGTAAAGCAGAGCCAACAACCTTTTCCATATGAGTCACCAAAACAGAAGGAGTTCCTGGTTCACCAACTAAGGACCCTCCAACCGGTGCATCTTCTCCGGGAGGCGAGGCCCTTAAAGACATGACTTCCTGACCAGGCAGGGCAGAACCCAGCGCATGTAAAGAGGTTACAGAGACAGTACTCACGGTTCCACTGGATAAGTCCTGCTCCTTCTGATCAGCTGGGGCACTCTGAAGATGACGGTCCATAGGTCCCACCAGCTTGATGGACTTAGAGCTCGTGGCCACAAAATCCTTTCTCCGCTTACCCATAGGGACCCCGAGCACTCCTCTGTACTCCGAAGGGGCTCCAAAGGGGCGTGGCATGCCCCTTTGGTCATGCCCCTTTGGTCACGCGACCACGGGTGCGCACCTGCAGGTCGCGTCCGCGGTGGCCGAAGAGTTTTAAACGGCCCGGGTGGGGGCGGATCCCAATCGATCCTCCTCCACCTCCAACGGAGACTCACGGGCACCAGCTCACTCTCCTCTTCCTTCCCGGTGTCTCAGCAGTGGCCGAAGAGTTTTAAACAGCCCGGATGGGGGCGGATCCCGATCGCTCCTCCTCCACCTCCAATGGAGACTCACGGGCATCAGCTCACTCTCCTCTTCCTTCCCCATCAAAACTGTTATTGAAAAGTGCTTTAGCATCACAAAATGATGCAAGCCATCAATCAGCTGGCATTTCCTGTACTCTCATACAGTTTTGGGATTGTGGATTGGCCTCATAAAGATCTTAAAAACTGGATGTGCGAACAAGAAAACTCTTCCATGCTCATGAATCAGTGTATGCCAAAATTGTACATTCCTAGAGCTGAAGAAGAGCTGGGGACTTACAGAGATTGACTACTCCTACAGAGCTACTATCGTAGGCCTCCAAGCCTATTTGACAGCATCATCAGATCCAAATACACAAAAAGTACAGAAATATAAAAGTAAATGGCCAGAATTTGTCTCCATCATCAAACTTGGAGAAGCGTTCCGACAATTAGAAGGAATGAGTGAGAATCCATAGGTGTGAGTGGGAAAGGAAGTAACAGAATTTGCAAAACAAGAGAAAAATCTCTTCAAAGAATTAGATCATCAGGCGAGGAAAAACAAGTGACAAATACAGTGGAAAATATAGAGTGTTACTCCAAGAGTCTTTTATTGATCAAGAATGGATACATGAATGGTTGAGGAGAGGTGAACTGAAACCGAAGGATGAAAGATTGATAGTTGCAGCCCAGGACAGCGGATTACAGATGAGATGATTTATGTCGAGTATTGAAAAAACTGGCACAACAGACATATGCCAATTCTGTAAGAAAGAGCTGGAAACAGTGACTCACCTAATAGCAGGCTGTGAATTCTGATGGTGGAAAATTTCTATACAGAAAGGCACAACAAAGTAGCATGCCTCCTCCACTGGAAACTCTGTAAAGACAACAACATTATTGACCCTGAAAAGCACTGGGATCATAACCCTAAGAGAATAACAGAGAATGAAGAGGTTATGATCACCAGGGACATTCCCATTTCGACGGATAAGAAACTGGATGCCAAGGGACCTGACATAGTGGTAAAGGAGAATAATAGCAGAAAGGAGAATAATAGCAGAAAGTATCCCTGGAAAGGGAAGAACCAGAGCTCAAGTACCCCAAAGTTGCAGAATCAGTGACCACAAAGAAGCAAAGGGTAGTGGTGGTTGGTGACTCTCTTCTGAGGGGTACTGAGGCATCCATCGGCCGACCAGACTTGATGTCCAGAGAGGTATGCTGTCTGCCAGGTGCCAAAATCAAAGACATCACGGAGAGTTTGCCGAGACTCATCAAGCCCACTGACTATTACCCAATGTTGCTAATCCATGTCAGCACAAATGATACTGCCAGGTATCCCTCTGAGCATATCAAAAGTGATTTCATGGCTCAGGGACAGAGGGTGAAGCAGATAGGTGCACATGTGGTGTTCTCTTCAATTCTCCCTGTTGAGGGTAAAGGCCAAGGCAGAGAGGCTCGCATCCTGGAGATGAATTCATGGCTGCATAGATGGTGTCATCGAGAGCATTTTGGTTTCCTGGACCACGGGATGCTGTTCCAAGAGTTGCAGAGCAGAGATGGCGTCCATCTGTCCAAGAAAGGTCGACTCATCTTTAGTAGTAGAATGGCTAATCTACCCAAAGAGGGCTTTAAACTAGATTCATTGGGGATGGGTGAAGACAGCCCCCAGGTAAGTGAAAGCCCCCAGGTAAGTGAAACGTTAAATACCTTTCTGGAAATGGGTAAAAGGGGTAACATATGGAAAGCAGTGTGTATAAATGTCCATAGCATGGGAAATAAGATCCCTGATGTTGAAGCTTTGATGGGAGTGGCTGACTTGGATTTAGTGGCAGTTACAGAAACATGGTTCACAGAAAACCATGACTGGGATGTAACTATACCTGGCTATACTTTATTCAGAAAGGACAGGGTAGGAAGAAGGAGAGGAGGAGTGGCACTATATGTAAAAAATAATATTAAAGCTTTGGAATTACAGAGCTTAAAAGGGAGAGAGGAGGCACTGTGAGTTAAACTAGAAAGAGGGAAAGAGAAATCTATTTGCATTGGCGTGATATACAGACCTCCCTCACAAGAGGAAGAAGTGGACAGAGAGTTAATTGAAGACATATGCAGCATTGCTAGGAAAGGGGAAATGCTACTGATAGGAGATTTCAATATGCCAGATGTTGATTGGCACATTCCTGCTGCAGTATTATCTAGAAGTAAGGAAATCTTGGATTCTCTACAGGGAGAACTATTCAGGTAACTGGTAACAGACCCCACACGTGAAGGGGCCATATTGGACTTGGTGCTTACCAATGGTGAAAGTGTTTCGGATGTTATAGTGGGAGATCATTTTGCATCCAGTGAACACCAGATGGTGTGGTTCAGTATTAGGACTAGGGCTGTTAGAATCCATTCAAAAGCGAGGGTCTTAGACTTTAGGAAAACTAACTTTGACAAGATGGGCCAATACCTCCAGGAGTCGTTAGCGGGATGGGAACAGCTGGGGGATGTAGAAAAACAGTGGGAAAAACTGAAAGGGGATATTTTAAAGGCAACCAACCTTTTTGTTAAAATGGTAAATAAAGATAAAAGGAAAAGGAGACCGCTATGGCTTTCAAAAGAAGTAGCTGAAAAGGTGAAGAAAAAGAGGGAGGCCTTCATGAAATACAAGAGATCAAAGAGAGAGGAAAGCAGGCAACCATATTTGGAAAAACTTTGAGAAGCTAGCAAAGAGTCGGGAAACCAAAGATTCAAAAAGAGGAAGAAATAGCCAATGCAATAAAATGGGGGGATAAGACATTTTTCAGATATGTTAGTGAGAAGAGGAAGGGCAAAAATGGTATTGTCAGACTCAAGGGTGAAGGGGCGGAATATTTAGAAGATGATGAAGATAAAGCAGAATTGCTTAACAAATATTTCTGTTCTGTGTATACAGATGAAGAACCAGGAACAGGATCTCAGAAAACACCCACAAACAGGAACAGAAGCGAGGAGCGTCTTGAACAATTTTCAGAAGACTGTGTTCATGAGAAACTAGCTAAACTTAAAGTAGACAAAGCGATGGGACCGGATGGGATACACCCTAGAATACTGAGGGAACTTGGGGACGTTCTAGCAGCTCCACTTACTGACCTTTTCAATGCTTCATTGGAGTCAGGAGTGGTGCCGAATGACTGGAGAGAGGCTCATGTGGTGCATTTACACAAAAGCGGAAGTAAGGATGTGGTTGAAAACTACAGGCCGGTTAGTTTAACTTCGGTGGTGAGTAAATTATTGGAAACGCTGCTGAAAGAGAAAGTAGTGAGGTTTCTGGAGTCCAGCGGATTACAGGATCCGAGGCAGCATGGATTCACCAGAGGCACGTCTTGTCAGACAAATCTGATTGATTTCTTTGACTGGGTGACCAGGGAGTTGGACCGAGGGAGAGCCCTAGATGTGGTGTATTTAGATTTCAATAAAGCCTTTGACACTGTTCCTCACAGGCGACTTATAAACAAACTGAGCACCCTAGGGATGGACCCTAAAATTACTGTTTGGGTTAGAAACTGGTTAAGTGGAAGGCGACAAAGAGTACAGGTAAATGGAGTGCACTCTGAGGAGAAGAATGTTATCAGTGGTGTGCCCCAGGGATCTGTCCTTGGTCCGATTCTTTTTAACATCTTTGTTAGTGATATAGCGGAAGGGCTGTCGGGGAAGGTTTGCCTCTTTGTGGATGATACCAAAATCTGCAATAGAGTAGACACACAGGAAGGTGTAGATAACATGAGGAGGGATCTAGCTAAGCTTGAAGGATGGTCTAGAATTTGGAAGCTGGGATTTAATGTTAAAAAATGCAAGGTCATGCATTTGGGCTGCAGCAATCCAAGGGAGCAATATAGTATAGGGGGTGAAGTACTTTTGTCCACTAAAGAAGCGTGGGACCTAGGCGTGGTTGTGTCTGATGATCTTAAAGTGGCTAAACAGGTAGAAAAGGTGACGGCAAAAGCTAGAAGGATGCTTGGGTGCATACTGAGAGGAATGGCTAGCAGAAAAAAGGAGGCGATAGTGCCTCTGTATAAGTCTTTGGTTCGGCCTCATTTGGAGTATTGTGTGCAATTTTGGAGACCGCACCTTCAAAAGGATATAAACAGGATGGAGTCAGTACAGAGGGTGGCTACTAAAATAGTTAGTGGTCTTCATTATGAAGCATATGTGGACAGACTTAAGGATCTTAATATGTACACATTAGAGGAAAGGCGGGATAGAGGTGATATGATTGAGACGTTTAAATACCTCCGTGGCTTAAATGCACAGGGGGAGAACTCAGTTCCAGGGGTGACTTTCAGTCCGTCCCAGATGTCAGACAATTTGCATTCTCATCCACTATGAAGCCTACAGCACTGGTACCAATGGGTGACAACTGGGAATACATATACCATACAGCACAGCAATGCAAAGTGGTATGTAAAATGTATACCATCAACATGACATTCTAATCCTTAGAGAAACCATATGAGCAAAACATGATAGTATGTCTCATTATCAACACCTACATAACAATACAATTGTTCTGATGTCATTGATACCTCCTGCAGAGGTACATATAACTCTTTTTCAATATATCTGAGATAATGCAACTGACCCTATCTTTCTGATCTCTAGACTCTGAATTATATGTTATTCTGAGTGAAGTGTGAATGAGGTTTGCACAATTGTGTTGTGATGCAGTTGCTGAAAACTGAACATACCATGTGGTATGAATGGGATAGTGGTCCTAGAGAGATAATATTAGACTGATGGTACCACATATTTTAAAGGTCATGTGTTAAAGGTTTGTGGTGGGGTAATATTTCAGTCATGCGAATGTACACCCAGAGCTCTATAGCCCTCTCACTCTTGCAACTGAGTTACATGGCAACACTGTAAGTGTGTCAGCTACTAGGGACTACCAGGTCACTGTCACCTGCTTGCAGCTGCATGTGTTGTGGCACTGTTGGTTGTGGCAATCCCATTTCCACACAATGTGCAAGGCAGAGGATACCAGATGAGATGTTGTGAAGGTGCACGCCATAGCTTAGAATGGTCCCTCTTTGCATGGGTGGGTGTGTTCTAAAGGGGAGCTACATGATACTCGTGTGATGACAACATGTCATTAGCCTGTACTGTCACTGAAACCTTGGGGAAGAAAAGGATGTGGGTAGGTAGGCGGCCATGCATCACAAGATAGGAGGCAACTGGCAAAAGAGATCTGTCATACGACAATTTCCAAGGGTCGGTCATGAACCAGTGATCTTTCCACTGGAAGGCAGGACACAACCTAGCTCATCCAATGACACATTCACCTGGCACTGACAGACCATATACCAGGGGAGGAGGTGTGAAGCGATGGTAGGCCAGGCAGAGACAAGGCATATTGGACAAGGCACTGAAACAGGGAGGTGTGGAGGAGCTTCCATTTATCAGGTTATACTCCCACTGAACATGTGCCCAGGTACACTAGAGTGTCTACATGAATGCAGAGTGGCAACTGGCATTGCATTATGCCAGGGCACAAACATGGGGAGGGTGGCCATTGATCCTAAGTGCGTCTTAGGGGCTCTTGCATATGGTGCCATCCACGGTGGGATGTGATGGTCTCCATGGGGGATGGGGTACAAAGAGCCTAACCCAACATGACCATGTTTCGTTACTACTTTCCTCAGTGGTTATAAGGCACATTACAGAATTGAATCAAGCAGAAATTCATGAGGCATTCCTCAAACATTCATCATAAAGCCTGCATACATCAGAGCAACTGATGTCCACGTTCTCAGTAAGCTCCCTGATCGTCATAGAAACATGACGACAGAAAAAGACCACATGGCCTATTTAGTCTATCCTTCCATATCAACCACTACAACATTCCCCTTTTTTCTTTTAGAGATCATCTGTGTTTGTCCCATGGTTCTTTGAATTCAGATACTGTTCTCATCTCTACCACCTCCACTGGAACACTATTCCACAGATCCACCACGCTTTCCGTAAAGAAATATTTTCGCATATCACTCCCGAATCTATCCCCTTTCACCCTCATCCCATGTCCCCTCGTAGCAGAACTTGCTTTCAATTGAAATAGGCTCTCCTCCTGTGCATTTATGCCATGGAGGTATTTAAACATCTCAATCATATCACCTCTATCCCGCCTTTTCTCTAAGGTGTACATATTAAGATCCTTAAGTCTGTCCTCATATGCTTTATAATGAAGACCACTAACCATTTTAGTAGCCACCCTCTGTACGGACTCCAGACTGCTTAAATCCTTTTGAAGGTGCTGTCTCCAGTATTGCACACAATACTCTAAATGAGATCGCACCAAAGACTTATACAGAGTCACTATCACCTCCTTTCTTCTGCTGGCCATTCCCCTCCCTATACACTCAAGCATCTTTCTAGCTTTTGCTGTTGCCTATTCTACCTGTTTAGCTACTTTAAGATCATCAGACACAATCACGCCTACTCTATTGCAGATTTTGGTATCATCCACAAAGACTCAAACCTTACCTGACAGCCCTTCTGCTATATCACTAACAAAGATGTTAAAAAGAATCGGACCAAGGACAGATCCCTGGGGGACACCACTGGTAACCTTCTCCTCAGAGTGAGCTCCATTTACCTGTACCTTATGTCACATCCCACTCAACCAATTTCTAACCCAAGCAGTAACTTTAGGGTCCATCACTAGGGTGCTCAGTTTGATTATAAGTCGCCTGCGAGGAATGGTGTCAAAGGCTTACTGAAATCTAAATACACCACATCTAGGGCTCTCCTTCGATCCAAATCCCTGGTCATCCAGTCAAAGAAATCAATCAGATTTGTCTGACAAGACCTGCCTCTGGTGAATCCCTGCTCCCTCTCATCCTGTAATCCGCTGGACTCCAGAAACCTCACTATTTTCTCTTTCAGCAGCGCTTCCAATAATTTACTCACCACCGAAGTTAAACTAACGGGCCTAAAGTTTTCAACCACATCCTTACTTCCGTGCTTCTCTCCAGTCCTTTGGCACCACTCCCGACTCCAATGAGGCATTGAAAAAGTCAGTCAGTGGAATTGCTAGAACGTCCCCAAGTTCCCTCAGTATTCTAGGGTGTATCCCATGTGGTCCCATCACTTTGTATACTTTAAGTTTAGCTAGTTTCTCACAAACACAGTCTTCTGAAAATTGTTCAAGATGCCCCTCGCTTCTGTTCATTTTTGTGGGTGTTTTCTGAGATCCTGTTCCTAGTTCTTCATCTGTGAACACAGAACAATTTGTTAAGCAATTCCACTTTATTCCTCATCAGCTTCTAACATATTCTTCCCCTTCACCCTTGAGTCTGAAAATACCACTTTTGCCCTTCCTCGTCTCACTAACATATCTAAAAATGAATGTCCCCCCCCCCCCCCATTTAACTGCATTTCCTCCTCTTTTTGAATCTTTGCTTTCCTGACTACTTTGCTAGCTTCTCTAAGTTTTTCCAAATATAGATGCCTGTCTTCCTCTCTCTGTGATCTCTTGTATTTTATGAAGGCCTCCTCCTTTTCTTCACTTTTTCAGCTACTTCTTTCGAAAACCATAGCGGTCTCCTTTCCCTTTACCTTTATTTACCATTTTAACAAAAAGGTTGGTTGCCCTTAAAACATCCCCTTTCAGTTTTGCCTACTGTTTTTCTACATCCCCCAGTTGTTCCCATCCCGCTAATGACTCCCTGAAGTATTGGCCCATCTTCGCGAATTTAGTCTTCCTAAAGTCTAAGACTCTTGCTTTTGAATGGATTTTTACATCCCTAGTCCTAATACTGAACCACACCATCTGGTGAACACTGGATGCAAAATGATCTCCCACTATAACATCAGAAACACTTTCACCATTGGTAAGCAACAGTGTCTCCTCTCTCCCTTTTAAGCTCTGTAGTCCCAAAGCTTAAATATTATTTTTTACATATAGTGCTACTCCTCCTCCCCTTCTTCCTACCTTGTCCTTTCTGAATAAATTATAGCCTGGTATAGTTACATCCCAGTCATGGTTTTCTGTGAACCATGTTTCTGTAACTGCCACAAAATCCAAGTCATCCTCTCCCATTAAAGCGTCAACATCTGGAATTTTATTTCCCATGCTATGGGCATTTATATACACCATTTTCCATATGTTGTTCCTTTTACCCATTTCCATAAAGGTATTTAATGTTTCACATACCTGGGGGCTTTCACTTATCTGGGGGCTTTCTTCACCCATCCCCAATGAATCTAGTTTAAAGCCCTCCTCAGTAGATTAGCCAGTCTGCTACTGAAGACATGTCAACCTTTCTTGGACAGATAGACGCCATCTCTGCTCTGCAAATCTTGGAACAGCATCCCATGGTTCAGGAAACCAAAACTCTCTCGATGACACCATCCACGCAGCCATGCATTCATCTCCAGGATGCGAGCTTCTCTGCCTTGGCCTTTACCCTCAACAGGGAGGATTCAAGAGAACACTACCTGCGCCCCTATCTCCTTCACCCTCTGACCCAGAGCCATGAAGTCACTTTTGATATACTCAGAGGGATACCTGGCAGTATCATTTGTGCTGACATGGATTAGTAACATTGGGTAATAGTCAGTGGGCTTGGTGATCCTCGGCAAACTCTCCGTAACATCTTGGATTTTGGCACCGGTAGACAGCACACTTCTCTAGACATCAAGTCTGGTCGGCAGATGGACGCCTCAGTACCCCTCAGAAGAGAGTCACCAACCACCACTACCCTTTGCTTCCTTGTGGTCACTGATTCTGCAACTTTGGGGTGCTTGAGCTCCGGTTCTTCCCTTTCTAGGAATGCTTTCACCTCCTCCACTTCCAGGGTTGCTTAATGGTTCTTCAATTCAAGGGCTGGAGGAGTTGAATTGGTAATTCTGCAGGCCCTGGTGACATGTCCAATCTTCGTCATTCTGTAGGCTCCCATCTTCTCCTCTGCGGGAGAGCTTGGATGTTGCAAGAAGCATCTCATCAATGTACTTCTCACTGTCTTGAATGCTCCTCAGCCTCACCACCTCCTCCCTGTGTTTCTCAGCTTGTTTCCTGAGAGCTTCTGCCTGCAGGCATCTTGCACATGGAACTGGTCCTTCAACTGGCATTGGGACCTCCATCTGGACAGATTCAGAAGCTGTCACAGGGGCAACAGCTTTGGCGATACAATTTTTCCCAGCCATTGTTCAGTCGGTGGAGCTTAGGTATCTGTTAAAGGAAAAGAGAGAGACCTACCAAAGTATCAGCTGGTTTCCCAGCTGTCCTTTCAGATAAAAAGCAGTTAAATCTCTTTAAGTGTGTTCAAAATGTGCTATTCCAAGTCCCTGTGTGTAGTTAATTGGGGAGGTGCCCTATAAAGCAAGTCTGCTCACTAGGGGTGGGTTGGAGTTGGAGGAGGGTAGGGAGGGAACTAACATCTGATGAGGTGTCAGTAGCTTCAAAGAGCCGAGAAAGATACTAAAGCAGAGTTTTAAACCTACCCCACCAAAGAAAATATTTACCCTTTTAAACTAAAGCACCAAAAAGAATGTAACTTTGTTTTAAAAATATATTAAAACCCTTTTAAAAGCTCCCAGGCAAAGAGCTGTAATTTAAAAAGCCACAAACTCTTACCTTTGCTTGACATGTATAGCCCCTGTTAGGATTGGTCAATCAACAATTTTAATGTATTGCGGCCCGCACTGCTTCAGCTTTGCCTTCATTCCTGCTCATGCATGGGTCTTCCAGAATGTTTGTCACTGTCAACACTTTGGCGACCCTCTTGGAAACATTTGTACCAGTCATAAGCTTGAGCATGGCTCATGCATTCATCACCAAATGTTTACTGTAACTTGTCATAAATCTCTCTGCATGAGTTTCTGGCTGAATTTAATGCAAATTCGCTGCTTAATTTTTTTCACTCATCATAAATCTGATGAACTGCTTTTACACAATACCAAATATTGCATGATTTAAAAAGTACAGGTGTGCTGCAGCCACACAACACTCTGCACATGCAGAGCACATAACTAGGTCAGTGCATGCTTAATAGCATTGTAGTATGACATTGTTATATAGCTACACAACAAGTCTCGATATTTTTTGATCACACCTCGTAGAATGAATACCTTTCCCTGTATGGGTCCCCGCAAGTTTTCAAAATGAAAGAGTGCATATAATTCCAGTTTCAAAATTACCCCAGAAAATGTATGCGCACTCATTTACACTTGTGCTTTGGTATGCACAAATTAACTAACTTCTTGTGCATGAACATGCATGTGGTTTATAAGGTACACACGTAAATGACAATCCCTCCTCAATTCACCCCCAGGAACACCTCTACTTAGGGGCCCTTTTTCTAAAGTGTGCTATGCACATAGCATGGGTTTTGGCACATGTTAAGAGTGCACAGCCTAAAATGTTCCTGCAGGAACTGAACAAGTTGGCAGCTATGACTCTTAGGTTGGCAGTGGAGGACAACTTTCAGCCAGGCCGGTTTACCCAGGTAAATCACTATTGATTTGGGTAAATTACTTTGAAAAGTACTCTCTTTGGAGGTAATTTTATAAGAGGCAGCCTCAGTGAATTTGCGAAAATGCAAGTATGTTATGCCTGTTTTATAAAGGTGAGCTCACTATAACTCAAGTAAGTCTTAAAATGTTTATGTATATAAAATGTAAGCCAATGCCTGGTTAAGATTTATATTTCGGTCCAATTTAATGAAACTTATTTCTATAATCCTGAAAACTCAAACATCACGTGAAGACTCAAGGTTCATAGACATTGATTTACCAAGATAAGGAAAATTAGATTTAGATGGAACTGCCGATATTGTGAGGATAATTTATTTTATCAATTTGGAAATAAGCACATGAATTTTGTACCTTGAGTGGCATAAGTCCATGAACTTAGAGTCTTCACTTGAAGTTTGTTTTCACAATCATAGAAATAATTTGTATTAAACTGTACCAAACTATAAAACTTAAGCAGGAATTAATCTTCCTTAAGAGTATTTTGCACCTACAGTTTAAGTACATAAACCTTTTAAGGCTTACTTGAGTTATGTTGGGATCGATTTTACTTATTTGATTTAATTACTTCCATCTAGGACGTTTTGTTTTGAGTGGGTTCTCGGTGGTAGAGTACTGGCACTTTTTTTCATTGCCTGCTAAAACTGACACATGGTTCTCATGTATTAATGAAAGAGCCCTGCCTATGAGTAATGGCACCTGTTTTCCTAGGAAAAAATGCATTGCTTCCACCTCTTTGTCTGGATTTCTTGGTGTTATATTTTATAAAAGCAGCATATGTGTGTATCGATCTTTATAAAATTGGCTCCTAGGATAATCTCATGTAGCACACAAATGCAATTTGCTGCAGGTTACTCCAGGTGAGTTACATTCAGGTACAGTACATACCTGAAAATACTCGTAGGTATTTTCCTGCCCCCAGAGAGCTTACATTCTAATTTTGTATTTGATGAAATGAAGGGTTAAGTGAATTTCCCCAAGTGCACAAGAAACAGCCATGGGATTTGAATGTGGACTTCCCTGGTTCCCAATCCACTGCTCTAACAATTAGCTTACTCCTCCTCCAGTGATAGGATATGTATTTTGTTAGTGTGCATTCCGTTCATTAAGGTGTCAGTAAAAAGTGCACACAGAATTGACGTAAAGCACATTGACCTATCAATTAATACACAAACAATTGATTCTTGCCTGCTAAAAATTTGAGTGAGTCAAAAAATTTCTATTAACATGAATGCATGCAAAGAAAATGAAAACAAAATCCTAAAATCAGAAAAAAAAAGTCCAAACTTCAAAAACAAATTGACATTTTTTTCACTGTGTACATCCTTGTTAATTCCACACTTGTTTTGGCTTATGCTGCAACCTCTCCAAATCTTTTGGATGAGAATGCATGAAATGCATTAAACAAAGGCAAAAAAGACTCAGAAAGACAACTCACACTACAGAGTTTACATACAGTAATTGTTGTTGTTAAGTGCTGTCAAGTCAATGTTGACTCACAGCGACTCTCTGGATAGTTGTCCTAAATTGTGTTCGGTCTTCAGTTAGGCAGCTCATTGCTGATAGAGTGGCACTCATAGCTGCTATTATTGTATCGAGCCACCTCATTGCTGGCCTTCCTCTTTTGTGTTGACCTTCTACCTTGCCAAGCATAATGTCTTTCTCTAACGATCTCTCTCTTCGCATGATGTGTCCAAAGTATGAAAGTCGATGTCTTGTGATCTGAGCTTCTAAATAAGGCTTAGGTTTGATCTCCTCTAGTATTAACTGGTTTGCTCTTCAGGCAGTCCATGGTATACACAGTATTCTTCATCAGCACCATAATTCAAAGGCATCGATTTTCTTCCTGTCTATCTTTTTCACTGTCCAACATTCGCATCCATATGATGTCATTGAAAATACCATGGCTTGGGCAAGTCAAATCTTTGTATGGAGAGAGACATCTCTGCTCTTGAGAATCTTGTCTAGGTCCTTTATAGCCATTCTGCCAAGAGCAATGCATCTTTGGATTTCTTGACTGCTTGTCATTTCTTTCTTGATTGTCGATCCAACAATCAAGAAAGAATCAACATCAATGAAGAATTTATTGATTTTGCCAGTTGTCAGGATCTTTGTCTTCTTTATGTTAAGGTGCAGGCCCATTTTAAGACTATGTTTCTTGATCTTGAGAAGCAAATGTTTCAGATCGTCTTCACTATCAGTCAATAATGTAGTATCATCAGCATAGCGAAGGTTGTTGATGAGTCTTCCACCAATCTTCATACCTTGGTTGTCTTCATACAGTCCAGGGAGGGGGAAAGTATGCAGTCTTGCTGATTTTAAACCATTCTCTTTCTCCTTGTTCCGTTCAAATTGTTGCTTCTTGATCAATGTAAAGGTTGTACAAGAGAACTATCAGGTGTTCTGGTATACCCATAATTCTTAATGTGGTCCAGAGTTTCTCATAGTTTACACAGACAAAATCCTTGCTGCAGTCAATAAAACAGATATAAATATCCTTTTGGTATTCTTTTGTTTTTCAAGGATCCATCTCACATCTGCGATGATGTCTCTCGTTCCTCGCCCTTTCCTGAACCCTGCTTGCACTTCAGGCAGTTCTCGTTCCAGGTATGGTTGTAGTCTCTGCTGAATAATCTTCAGTAGAATCTTGCTGGCATGTGGGATCAGAGCGATTGTGTGATAATTTCCACAGTCGGGCGGATCACCTTTCTTTTAAACCCCAGTAACTCTTATGTTAAAAGCATAATATAATAGACGTTTGTCATATGCAGTAGCTATAGCATTAATCCATTAGCCATTTTTATCAATAACCTTTAAATATTTCATTAAGCTTCATGTCTTCATTTTTTGAAAAGTTTATGTTTATGTTTATGTTTATTCATACATTTGATATACCACTCAGGCCGAGAAGCATCAGAGTGGTTTACAATACGACAATTATGTTACGGAAAATATGTAAAGAACGCCATTTATAAGATAGGAGAGAGTAGGAGATACAGTGATAGACAAAGAAATAGGAAAGATAGGAGAGAAGGGAACAGCAGATTACCTTCACAAACTACAGGCATGACAATTAGGCTCACAGCTTTTGTAAGATTTTTTAATCAACCGCCACGGACTCCGCCTAAGGGCCAAGCCAAAATGCCCTCTGGTGCAGGTGTGCCTCCGGAGCGGCGGTTTTAATGCCATTGAGCAGGGCAACCGATTGGCAGTCAGTGAGGTGAAGAGCAAGTCCCACCCACACACTCAGATGGTAACTGCTGCTTTCCCCGGTCCCGAGTGAAGTGAAGTATATTTCAGTTCTTCTATAGGGCTGATGCTTCAAATTAATGGCAAGCATGTGATCACCCAGGCAGTCGAAGCATGCTCCATGTTCATGTATCGTACTATACTCGAATGTGAATGGCATTACTGCATTGATGTAAATAAATTGCTTCTGAGTCTCAAGCTGCTGAAGCAAGTCTTCAATAACAAGATGATCTGCCTTCAGGTCAGTTTTGCTATGACAGATACAGGCAACAATTTCATGCAGCACAAGAAGGGCAAAGTAACAGAAATCCAGCCTTAAGAAGGCAGCCTCAAACCTGATAATCCAGAGATATGGAAATACAGAGGAGTTTTCAAAGTTACACTACCTGAAATGTAAAAATACACACATACAAATATATCTATAAAATAAAGAAATAATATGTATATAGAGATACACATATGCACTACACATAAACACACACATATAAATATTTATACGGTGCATTTTTCCTTACAAAAAAGGTGTTGGTTCTCATATGCAGAGCTCTTTCATTAATACATGAGGACCATGGGTCAATTTTAGCAGGCAATTAAAAAGATGCTGGTACTCTATGCCACTGAGTATGCCCTCAAAAAAAGCCATTTATGTGTGTTTATATAGAGAGAGAGAGACAGATGGATACGTATATCTCTCTATATATCTATATCTATCTATCTATCTATATATATATATATGTTTAGACAGGGAATAACCAAAGAAAAGAATTGAATACTTTGCTTAAGCAAATATCTGCTTCCTATTTATTACCACAGCAAGAGCCTTTGGTCAATCGGGTCTACAATATACAGAGCTAAACAGTCTGTTTACTAAATGGAAGGGCAAACTAACATTTAGTAAACATGCGCCTAAGACTTCAGCTATGAATCTTACATCAATGGAAATCACAAACAGTCATAAAATGAATTGCAGTGTTATTTTTTACTGGGGCAGAGAGGAGAAAGCCTGCTCTAAGTACTGTAAATGCAAGTATCAGAATTGCAGAATTGCAACCTTGTACAAGTGGCCCTATTCTATGCACAGACTGTATTTGACAAACAGGAAACAGGATTTAGGAAGGATAGAGCAGTCCAGGGGTGTGGTTTCAAGATGGCCTCATGAGTTGTGAGCTTCGTTTTCCTGGATACCTAAATGGAAAAGAAAGGCTAATACTTACCCCTCAGAGTCTCAGCTGGTCGTTACTAGTCCAAAGGATCGATATATCGGGGTGTCCAAGTCTGCAATGTGGGAGATAAATTCAGGCTTGGCTACAGTTGACAAGGAGGAGCCCCCACAGCTTTCCGACTTGGATACTACTTTATCTCTCAAAGCACGGACTCTGCCACCACGCCCAAGAGACTCTCTCCCCTCGCCTGTTGCATTGGTGCTCACTTCGTCAGACTTTGGTGTTGTGCAGTACCCCAAGAGTAAGGATTTGATTGCTCAGGGCAGGAAGAAGCCCTCAGTTTTTCCAGAGGACCCTCGGGAGGAGTGTCAGTGGTAGGAACATCTTTTGCCAGCAGCCCTGGCATGTGTGTACAGTTATCTGGAGGTTTCCTGGCTGTTACTACCCCGATTACCTAGACTCTCCCGCGACCCAAGAAAATTACATTAGAAACTATCTGGGAGGCCATAACAAATTTATCTGATGCTGTATCTCATCAAACTTCTGATATCACCGCAAGAGTTCAGTAAAATTCTGAGAGGCATTCGTGTTTCTGACAATTTAAAACTGAAAATTGAGGAACATAACCACAAATTAACTGCATTTTCTGAACTACTGCAGCTCTTGTGAAAGACAATACAGCTTTGAGACTTAAGCATGAAACTTTGGAGAATTCGGCCTGCGCAGTTAACTTGCAGGTCTTGAATTTTCCTAAAATAGCTGGTATTTCCGCTATGGAGATGTTTACAAAGTACCTATTGGAGGTTTTGCTAGTTCCCCAGGACCTTGTACGACCATTGCCTGAAGCTTATTATTTACCTGTGGGTAAGGAGTCACATGGTTCTGTTTCAGACTCTAATATGGAGGTCTTGAATGTTTCTTATACATTGGATGTCTCTGGGTGTGTTTCATGTACTCTTGGGGTAGATAGAGATTGGTTACTTAAAATGTATTATAAAAAACGATCAGTTACTTTTTGTGGCCTAGCGATTTCAGGCTTTCTGGATATTGCAAGAGAAACTCAACAATGCCAAAAGCAATTTATTTTACTTAAACCTGGGGTGATACAACTGGGCGGTTCATATTATTTGTGTTTTCCCTGTAAATGCCTTATTGTGTACAAATCTGTTAGATATATTTTTTTCAACCTAGTGATCTTTGTGCTTTTGTCAATGCCAGGTTACCTGTGTCATTTGAACACACTATTAAGACACTTATCCACTCCTTCATTACCTCCCATCTAGACTATTGTAACCTACTCCTTGCTGGTCTCCCTCTGAATCATCTCTTTCCCCTTCAATCTGTTCAGCACTGCTGCATGGCTAATCTTCCACCAGTCTCGTCATGCTCATATTACCCCTCTTCTCAAGTCACTTCATTGGTTCCCTATCCATTTCTGCATCCAGTTCAAACTTCTCCTGCTGACCTATAAGTGCTTTCACTCTGCAGCTCCTCACTACCTTTCCTCTCTTATCTCTCCCTACACCCCTCATGAACTCCGCTCTTCTAGAAAATTGCTTCTATGTGTGCCCTTCTATTCTACTGTTAAGTCCAGGCTTCGCTCCTTTCACCTTGTTGCACCTTATGCCGGGATCAAACTACCTGAGTCTGTGCATCAGGCGCCTTCTCTGACCCTTTTCAAATTCAGGCTGAAAACTCACCTCTTCACTGCCGCTTTCAGATCTTGACTCATCTGATCTCATTCTTGTTTCCTTACCATTTCTTCTAGATATATCCCATGTCTACAACTACTGTGTTGTCTGTCTTGACTAGATTGTAAGCTCTAATGAGCAGGGATTGTCTTCTTCATGTGTCTGTGCAGCGCTGCATATATCTTGTAGCACAATACAAATGTTCAATAGTAGTAGTAGTAATAGTTTGTTACCGCTGGTGGTTTAACTGTGTATAATTGCCTCGGAATCTCTGCAGCTATCTTGTTTTTTTTGTATCTTTATCTTTAAATTTTCAGGATGATCCTCCTACCAGAATATTGTTATTTCTGTGCACTCCTCCTTAATGTGGATTAAAGGAATACTTTTTCAGAGTTTTCTTGTAATTGTTCTAATGTTCCTTTTTTAATGAGATTCCTTTTCTGTACAAGACTTGTCTTGATTCTAAGTGAAATCTAAAATAAAAGAATTTAAAAAAAGGAAGGACAGAGCAGTCCACTATGGACGTCCCTTTACATTCCACTTTAAAAAAGAAGGGAAAACAAATTAGGCAAAAAGGGGCCCTTTCACTAAAGTGCAGTAACGTGAAGGGGCATTTCACAAATGACGTCCAAATGCAATCTGGGACATGCAAGCCAGAACATCTGAAAAAAATCCCAGACACATCCAGGATGTGCCTGATATGGACATCTGCGGGGATGTCTACATAGACCTCCCTGGAGTTGTATTCCAGACCATGGATGTCCAGGAATCAGGGGCGGCCCAAGGGGGGTGCGGGGCCATGTGCGGAGACTCAGTGCGGGGCCTCATTTGCATAAGTGGCCTTATTTGAAAAATATTTGCATAATGCTAACATACACTAACTTTTAGTAAACGTGCCTCTTAATGAGTGTATGGATAAAGACAGACTAAAAGATTTCTACATTACTATAATCCAGTGCCAACCGCCAGGCACATTAGGAACTACTACAAACACTGCCCATTTAGAACCAATAGCAAACCCGCCGTATCCTAACAGCACTACCAGGACTCACAAAGCACCATACCCTACCTATCAAAAGGCAACACTGCAAATATTAAACCAATACATTTCAGAGAACAACAATACATGACCTACTGGGGAAAGAGAACAAGTGGCAATATCAAATAGAATTACATAAACAGAATACCTCAGCTCAGTTACACATGCAGAACATAGACCATCACCAAACAAGGAATCACAATTTAGAAACAGGAAGGCAATAATTAAACTGGGAACCCCAAAAGCCAAACTTGGAATGTACAACAACACTGTAGAAATAAAACTATAAATTAATTTCCTCTTGTACCAAACAAAGCGCAGACGTTAATGATGCACATTTCCCAGAACTTTCATATTCCAGTTAATAAATTCAAAATAAAGAGATATCTTTCTACCTTTTGTGCATTTTTTTTTCAGTTGCAATTGCTCCAGCCACTTTCTTCTGGTTTCTTCATGTTTTCTGCTAACTCTCCATCATCTGCTGTCCATTTGTCCTTTCTTCTCTCTTCTAGTTTTTTTTTCCATTCTCTCTCTCTACATCTGCTTTAACATACTAATCTTTCTCCTTGTGGTGGGGAAAGCACCACTACGCACAGAAATGCACAGGGAAATAGAACCTCTACCTTTAATTCTGAATGTGTCAGAGGTTTCCCTAGCAACCAAGAGTCTATGACTCACAAGTTAGTCATTCCTAAGCCCCGCCCACAGCAGAGCGTCAGAGGGAAGCCAGACCCTGGTCACATGTGCTGGGAGCAAGGTGTGGCACAGGAAGAGGAACAGTTGAAAAACCTGAGTTTTAGAAACTCAAAGGGGGACGGAGCGAGGGGAGCAAACAGAGCCAAGGAAGCCAGGGAGAGACTTGGACAAGAGAGACACGGAGGACAAGGTCTCAGGCATGGTCTCAGTGAAGGAGCAAGTGAGAGAGTGCTGGCAAGGAATGAAAGAAAGTGTGAAGGAAACACTGGAAGCAGAAGTGTGAGAACGGATGAGAGATTGCTAAAAACAGCTGAGAGAACAAGGAATGAAACGCTGTTGCAATCAGACGGAGTTGCTACAAACAGAAGACAGCATGGCTGGCTCACAGGACAGAGAGAGATACTAAACCCCTCTGGCTCCAGGCAAGTGTGTCTTCCTCCATTCATAGCTAATAAAAGCTTAGAAGAATTAGCTTTAGATTTACAAGCTGATTCTAATCATAAGCAGTGTCCCAGGATAAAGGGGAACCGTTTAGCTAAGTATCCAGTAGCCCAGGTAGCTGAAGAGCTGCTGCAGAAACAAGCCATACTTAAAAGGTTAAGTGACTTGATAGAGAAAGAGAATAGCCAGCTCTCATCCCAGCTGCCATTGAATGTATGTGATACAGAGAGTATTGAAGATATGGAAATTGCTGATGATGAATGCAGCTCTATTGAAATGCAATGTGCTGTATGCCAAGCTTCTGACAGGGAAGAATGTTAAAACAGAAAGCCATTGAATGAATGCCTGTTTAGAGAGAGAGAAGCCTGATTTCTGAAGACGTCACAAGTAGGTGATAAAGCTGCTGAGTGCTACGCTCAACTTATAAAGTTAGAAGCTGCTATTAAATGCTCAAGGAACATTTGAAGAATTGTTTGATACAAGAGTTTGGTTCCTATGAAGAGAGCAACCTTTAAAGAAGATAAAAGTTTTGGAAAGAAGTTGTAATTGTGAACAAAGCAAAGTTCTGCTTGTTTTTCTTTTGAATTTGTGGCTGTGAAGCAAAAGCCTGTATTTTGGTTTTTCCATTTCCCATCCTGCGTGTAAAGGATTCCCTGAATACGATTAATAAATTTCTCTGTCTATTGCCTAAATCACTGGTTCACAACTCCTTACTTTAAAATGGGACTATAATTCCCAGCAGCCCTCCTGGCAGCCATCTTGGGAAACTTGTTTTAAAGAAAAAGGCGACCTCACCTGGTGTTGGTTATCAACCTGGCCAGCTGGGGGCGACATCCTTTTGCTCTTTCCTCATTCCTATTTCATCCACTCAAATTTTACCCCTCCATCCTCAATCCCCACTTACTCTCCCAATACCCGGCCAATTGTAGATTTTTTATCCCTCCCACACAAAATATTTTTTCCCCTCTCCATTTTACTCTCCCAGCCCCATCCCATTCTAATCCTCCCCCAACATCAGCTCCCTTCTAGTTCCAGCCTCACCCAGCATCCATTCCCTTCTAGTCCCTGCATCAGCCCATTTCCAGTCCTAGCCCCCCATCAGCCCATTTCCAGTCCTAGCAACCCCCCAACCCAATACCAGTCCTAGCCCCCCCCATCAACCCACTTCCAGTCCTAACCCCATCAACCCATTTCCAGTCAGCCCCCCATAGCCCATTGCCAGTCCTAACCCCCCATCAGTCCATAGCCCATTACCAGTCCTAACCCCATCAGCCCACCTCAAGTCCTAACCCCTCCCCATCAGCCCATTTCCTGTCCTAGCCCCCCCATAGCCCATTATCAGTCCTAAACCCCCCCATAGCCCATTACCAGTCCTAACCCCATCAGCCCACCTCCAGTGTTAACCCCCCCATCAGCCCATTTCGTCCTAATCCCCATCACCCAATTTTCAGTTTAAGCCCCCCATACCCCATTACCAGTCCTAACCTCCCCATCAGCCCACTCCCAGTCCTAATCCCACCAGCCCATTTCCAATCCTAATCCCCATCACCCCAGTTTTAGTTTAAGCGCCCCAGAGCCCATTAGCAGTCCTAACCCCCCATCAACCCACTTCCAGTCCTAATCCCATCAGCCCATATAAAGACTTAGCTCCCCATAGCCCATCACCACTCCTAACCCCCCCAGCCCCCCCATAGCCCATCACCACTCCTAACCCCCCCCAGCCCCCCATAGCCCATCACCACACCTAACCCCCCCCAGCCCCCCATAGCCCATCACCACTCCTAACCCCCCCCCAGCCCCCCCATAGCCCATCACCACTCCTAACCCCCCCAGCCCCCCCATAGCCCATCACCAATCCTAACCCCCCCAGCCCCCCCATAGCCCATCACCAATCCTAACCCCCCCAGCCCCCCCATAGCCCATCACCACTCCTAACCCCCCCCATCACCCCCAGAGCCCATCACCACTCCTAACCCCCCCAGCCCATCAGCACACCTACCCCCCCCAGCCCCCCATAGCCCCCCATAGCCCATCAGCACCCCTAACCCCCCTCCCCCAATAGCCCATCAGCACTCCTAAACCCCCCAGCCCATCAGCACTCCTACCCCCCCCCCCCAGCTCAGCCCAGCCCAGCCAAAATTTTTTTTTAAAAAGCTGTCTTCTCCCGCTGCCGGGGCCGCCGCGGCAGAATCGAGTGTGCCGCGGGGCCCCCCCTGCCCAGCAGAGCCTGCCCTCCCCTGTATCCGCTCTCTCTTACAGCTGCCTGCAGTCTTACGTGCCGACTTTCAGAGCGCGAAGGGACTAGTTTCCCTTTCGCGGCTCTGTTAAGCCCGCGGGGGCTGATGGGAACTTCCCATCAGCCCCCGCGGGCTTAACAGAGCAGCGAGGGAGAAACTCTCCTCTCGCGCTCTGAAAGTCGGCGTGTGAGACTGCAGGCAGCTGTATGAGAGAGCGGATACAGGGGAGGGCAGGCTCTGCTGGGCAGGGGGGGCCCCGCGGCACACTCGATTCTGCCGCGGCGGCCCCGGCAGCGGGAGAAGACAGCTTTTTTTTTTTTTTTTTATTTGACTTTAGGATCAGAATGTTTTTTGCGCGGGGCCCCCTGAAACGTGGGGCCCTGTGCAAAAAACATTCTCGCTCAATGGACGGGCCGGCCCTGCCAGGAATAGCCTAATGGTTAGAGACGTGGGTAAGGGCCAGGGTTCAAATCCTGCTGCTGCTATCATTGCAATTGTGTAGAGTAATAGAGACGGTGGAGTGTCATCTTCTCTACACCCTTTCAATGTTTTATGGCCAAAATGAGCACTTTCCCAATGCCTATTCCTGTCTGAAGCCGGTCTAAACTTGGATGGGGGTCGCAGATGTCCCCAACGTTTCTGAAATCAAATGGGAACATCTAAGCTCATAGCATCAGCCCATACACACCTCCACCACTGTCCCTGTCTACTTGGATGTTCTCCACACCAAAGACGTCTCTAAAAGTCATTTGTAAAATTCCAGGGACGTTCCCATGAACTGAACATCTGCATGCACATTCTTGGACGTCCAAACCGCAACTAAGAGTTTTAAAATGATCCCTTTAGAGTTTGCGTTTACTGCACTTTTACTGCCAAAGTTAAGGTGCAGTAAATGCAACCCTGTGCAGTAAATACAGGGAGCATGCTGAGTATCTGCCCTGCATTTAGCAGACAAGAAAGATACTTACCACATGAGCCCGCATTCCCTGCCTGAGCAAGTAACATGAGAGCACCCGTGCTACTTGCTCAGGCAGCGAATCAGAGCTCAATTGCACAGGAGTGTGGCAAGAAGAGAGTGGCAGTGTCCCTTCCCCCAAGTTCCAATCCCACCCCTCACCGATCAGTCCCCCTCAATCAACCCCCCCCATAAGACCCCCTACCAATCAAATCCCCTTAGCATCCCCACTTCAGAACCACCATCCAATCCCCCCCCCCCCCAAAAAAAAAAGCAAAGGCAACAATCCAGCCACCACAAGATCCCCATCCTAATCATATGTATCAGAAAGTCCTAACTCTAATCCCCCCCACCACCACTTCCTTGAGTCCCCTCCTGGGTCTTACCTGAGGGCTACCCAGTAGTCTCAGTGGGCATGGGCAGGAACGGCTCCCATCTCTTCCGGTCCCAGCTTCAGAAGCTATCCGAACAGCACCGCTGTCATTTTTTTGGAATGGGCAGCAGCCATACTACTGGACTGCCAATAGCATGGCTGCTCTTAATGTCATTTCTTGAGTTGGGGTTAAGTGCAGCCACAATGTTTCATTTCATTTATTCACAAAATAACCCCAGTCTGGCAATGCCAATCCACACAGTGTACAAACACTGAATAATAACAAATTACATTGACAAGTTCATAAAACCCCTAACATCTGCTAAGGAAACTACACTCCACATCCCACCCCCATTTTAAAATAAGCAGGTCCTAAAACCCCTAACCTCTATCGCATCAAGATCCGGACAATAAAATCGTCTTCATTTTCCTAAACAAATGCAGATCATACACCGCCCACACAGCAGCTGACAGCTTATTCCAAGCCTCTGCACCCACAACATGGAAGAAGCACAGAAGCTTGGACGTGGTGCCATCCCATGCAGTAGCTGTCACTGACCGACATGCCCACCTTCCACCCTGCTCCCACCCTGTCACATTCAAAGCAGTAAATGCAGTTTTAACACACTGGTTTTAAGTATGGAGTAGCAGTTACCGCGGACCAATAGAACGCACTAAAACCCGTGTTGACGATTCCCATACTATAGCAAAAAGGCTAAAAGTTCTATAAGAAAACCATAAGGAAAAGCCTTGAAATTAATTCCACAAGACAGAGGGCTAGATTATCAAATGCAATACCATGTTAGCACGTTATCAGTAAATAGCTTCCATTGAATAAAAAAGGACCAGTGGTACTGCAAATACCACACATTAGCACATAATAGCATGCAGTAACACAGTAGCACTCTGCAAGTCTAGCCCCCTAATTCCTCACACTCTGCTAAGTGAAAAGTAGCAGGGACAGGCAGAAGAACTTTAGGAGCATTTTTGTTTTAGAAGTAATTTTCTTTTTATTAATTTTTCAATTAACAGGAAAAAGAAAAACAAGTTTTTATTGTGGCCTTCGTAATATCCAAAATGAATTATGGCCGAAACAAATAACCAGTTTGGGGAATACTCTACCCCCTTTAACTCAAGAATAGAATATAAAAAAAGAGTGATAACTGCCTGCTAATTTCAATGGCCTTTTAATATATTAGAGGCAATATTGTTTAACTTTCCAAAAAACAATTCAATTTTGTTTTCTTTCAGCAGTTCCAGCATCTTAGCTTTTCATGTTAAAACATTTCTGCCTTCATTTAGATCATTTCCCCAACTTGATCAATCTTCCATATAATGTCTCAACGTGCTTGAATTCCCAGCTTACAATTTATAATAAAATGGTATAATAAAACACTTACAGCAACCCTGTTACTTAATAGGCCTCTTCAAGTCAGTCAGGCTAATGTCATTCTGTGGCCATTTCCTTCTTCACACTCTCTCTTTGTCTAACGCTTGAGGAGGCTGGCTGATATCCTCAGCAGGAGATGTTCAGAATATTCCAGCAGCTGAAGTGGGAGAGTTGCATATGTGTACCCTTTTATTGCACATTTTTTTATTAAGATCATTAAATCAGCATGCTAATTGGCTTTAAAAATTAGGAGGCTGATATTCAAATGGGGTGCTACATTCAGCAGTGGTCAGTGAACATATGAGGGAAGGAAAAGGCGTTCTGTATTTATCTCATGCCTTTCTCAGGAGTAGCTCAAGGTGAGTTACTATACTGAATTAGGTATTTTCCTATCCCTTGGAGGGTTTGCAATCTAACTAGGGATAGTATTGGACAAAAATGTATAAATAGCTTGATATATCCATTTAATAAAGGAACGGAAGGAGAATGGAGCAAGCGCAGATCACTAAACTATCTAGATAGATCTATCTGGACGAGTGATAAGCTTAGTTTAGGCGACAAATAGTAGGCCTAAACTCAACGTATAAGGAACAGCTTTATGGTGAAATTAGGCCTTACAATACCTTCTCATTTTTCTTTCCTGGAGTCCCTCCAGTCCAGTCCAGATGCATGGATAATGCTTATTCACCAGCAGATGGAGACTGAGAATAACAAGCTCAAACCTCTCCTTGAGTAGCCTGTACTCCCCCTGCAGAGCCAGTATGAACCTCACAAAGCAGCAGAACAGAGTCCCAGAACCTTATCATCTCCACCAGCCCTGCAACAAATCATGCAGCAGAACAAACGTGCAAAGCTTGGCATGAGTTACCTCAATATTTTCCTTTTTTTTGTAGCAGTGGCAACACAAGGCACCTCCCCCTCCCTCAAAGGACCAAAGTCCGCAAGGAGGAGAGCAAGCAGTGCAACAGCACAATGGAAACCATCAAGAATCACAAAAGAAACAAAGGGGGAACCGCCACAACCAATTAGGCCGGAAATCGCCCATTCTACCAATCACCTTCTTTAGGCAAGACCAAAAAAATAGAAACCAAGTCCTAGGAGGATCCTGGACTGGATGGGACTGGAGGGACTCCAGCAAAGAAAATTAGCAGGTAAGGCCTAATTTCACCTTCTAATTTGTCCCTTCAGTCCAGTCCAGACATGTGGAACGTAACAAAGCAGTACTATCGCGGGGTGGGCACTGAAACTCTGGCCTGTAGCACCCGAGCCACGAAATCAGCATCCTGCCAGGCCTGCACGTCCAGCTGGTAATAACGTGAAAAGAAATGGAGCGATGACCACATCACCACCTTGCAGATATCCTGGGTGAGACAAGACTGAACTCCACTCAAGAGGCCAGAATGGTAGAATGGGCCTGCAAACCTGCCTGAACAACACGTCCCTTTAGCACATATGCAGATTCAAATGCACCTCAAATCCAATGAGAAATAGACGCCATAGCAGCCGCCTTGCCCTTACGAGGCCCACCAAACAGCATGAGAAGGTGCTCCAACCACTGAAATGTCTTCTTCACCTTCAAGTACCACTTAAGCACCTGGTGGACATCAAGCAAGTGCATATTCCCTAGACTCAGCCAAATCAATGGAACCACCAGTATATTAATGCCGGTTCCAAAATGAAGATCGATGTACTCATCAAAATTAATGACTTCACTCCATCAATCAACAAAAAGGGTTCAAAATTATTTCTTGTACTTTAAGGAGAAAAGAAACTCAGCACCAAAGAGCTCATCGTCAAGGCATATAATATCTTAGCCATGGATGTATGCTCCAAACATCAAAGATCCTGAAAAACTCCTTAAGGGTTTACTTTTAAATTAGTAAATAAATCAGCAATGATAATTTTGTAATTGACATACTGGGAAGAACTTCGTGCCTTCTCATCCACAGAGCATTACTCAAAGACTGCTTTAAGTCTTTGCACGTACCAAACTCATAAGCACTGACCACAAATAACAGATCATCACACATCTGCTGTAAAGAAATTTCCCAAAACCACTTGAGACGCCAACCCTGGCATTTCACAATCGCTTCCTCAGGGGGATAATGATGCTGTGTGGAATAGAAAGCGTAGTTACTCACCTGTAACAGGTGTTCTTCAGGGACAGCAGGAATCAGTCCTCACATATGGGTGATGTCGATGCCGATGGAGCCCTCGCAGAAGCATCTCCCCAGCTTTCAAAGAAAGCCTCTGAGAGATGCTACCACGCATGTGTGGCCCCCTTCCCGCCTAAGGGTGTCAGAGCCCCACCAAGAAGATGGCAAAAAATAAACAGCAACTCCAAGGGGAGGAGGGAGGGTTGTGAGGACTGATTCCTGCTGTCCCTGGGGAACACCTGCTACATGTGAATAACTATGCTTTCTTCAAGAATAAGCAGGAAGTCAGTCCTCACATATGGGACTCCCTAGCTCCAGGCTACCGAGGACCATCTGAAAATCATGGCCCAGCCGTGGGCAGCTGGAAGCGAATCTGAGGACAGACTCTGAGAACCCCCAGCATCCGGGGAGAACAGAGGCTCTGGTAACCTTAACTAGAAGGGTCGGAGAGCAGGAGTTGTCTAAACCCCGAAGAAGTTACAGAGTACGGCCTGGCCGAAGGCACTGTCCTGTTGGGACTCCCTCTCCAGGCAATAATGGGCTGCGAAAGTGTGGACGGAAGACCAGGTGGCAACAGGATAGATGTCCGGCAAAGGCATCAACCAGAGGTTCACGACTGAAGTTGCCATCGCCCTGACATTGTGCGCCAAGACTCAACACTCCGGGGGAACCTCGGCTCGACTGTGTGTGAAGGCGATGCAATCTGCCACCTAGATGGACAGAGTCCGCTTGATGACAGCTTCCCCCAGACAACTGGGGTCATATGAGACAAAAAGCTGTGAAGCTTTGCGATGGCCCTGGGTGTGCTGTAGGTAGAAGGACATGGCCCTCTTGCAGTCCAGGGTATGGAGAACGTGGGGCCGCAGGAAGAAGGTAGGAAGTACTACCTCCTGGTTGGCAGGAATTTCGGGGAGTGCAGAGCATGACCCTGTTCTTGTAGAATCTGGTGTAGGGTGGCTCTGCCACCAGGGCCTGAAGGTCACTAACTCTGTGGGCAGAGGTGAGTGCCACCAGGAAGGCCACTTTCCAGGAGAGGTATCGTAGGTGGCAGGTCGCCAAGGGCTCGAAGGGTGGCTTGGTGAACTGTGCCCAAATCACATTGAGGTCCCATTCCTCCATGGGATGGCGGATGGGAGGCTTAGATAACAGTAAGCCCCACATGACCTGGGTAATGAAAGGCTGTACAGATAGAGGCTTTCCCTTTATCGAATGGTAGTTCGCGGAGCGGGCACTCAGATGTATCCTGATGGAGTTTGACTTAAGTCCAGATCGCGAGAGATGAAGCAAGTACTGGAGCACCACAGGTAGCGAGCAAAAGAATGGGTTCACCCATTGCTCTGTGCACCACATAGAGAACCTGCGCCACTTGAAGGCATAGGCCTGTCTTGTGAAGGCCTTGCGAGAGGACAGGAGGACTTCTTCCACCTCTCTCAGAAGGTTGAGGGGCACTAGGATGACCCATTCAACAGCCATGCCGTGAGGGACCAGGAGCCCAGGTTTGGATGGAGGTCCGTCTCATTGAGTCTTTACATGAGGCCAGCAGGATTTTTTCCACCTCCCTGGGAAGGTTGAGGGGTGCTAGAGCGACCCGTTCAGCAGCCATGCAGTGAGAGACCCAGGTTGGGGTGGAGGATCGAGCCTTTCTCCTGGGTCAATAGTTCCGGGGAGCTCCCGAGAGGGACTGGGCACTCTGTTGAGAGGTGCAGCAGCAGGGGGAAACAAGGCTGCCGGGGCCATCAGGATCACTGAAGCCTTGTCTCGCCAGACTTTGAAGAAGGTTCGTGTAACCAGTGGTGTGGGAGGAAAGGCATACAACAGACCCACTGACCACGACTTGAGAAAGGCATCCGCTGCTACCCAGGAGGGGTGCAGCTGGGGACCACAGAAACGGGGCAGCTGAGCATTGGTCAGGCTGGCAAAGAGGTCCAAGTTTGGGGTGCCCCATATCCAGAAGAGTCTCTGCACCATCCCGGGGTCCAGGCACTACTCGTGTGGCCGGAGAACCCTGCTCAGCTTGTCTGCTAAGGCATTGTCCTGGCCCGGGAGGTAGACAGCCATGAGGAGCATCCCCTGGCTGGTCAGGTAGGAGCAGAGGGCTACTGACTCCTGGCATAGGCGGTAGGACACTGTGCCACCTTGCTTGTTCAGGTAGAAAGAACATCATGATCTGGGTGTCCATCTGGACAAGCACAGACTGATGCTGCAGGCGGTGCCAGAAAGCCTTCAGTGTGAGGAAGATGGCCCTGAGGTCTAGCAGGTTGATCTGCTGCTGGCTCTCCTCGGGATCCAGGCTCCCTGGGTGCACAGTTCCTCGCAATGGATGCCCCAGCCCAGCAGGGAGGCAACCATCGTGAGGATTCTCTGGGGGTTCAAGGATTGGAAGGGCATGCCCATCTGCAGATGTGCATCCTGCCTCCAAGTGAGCGACTCTGCCAACTGATGGGACACCGAGACTCTATCCCACAGCCGGCCCATGGCCTGGGCCCATTGAGAGCAGAGACACCACTGAACTGCCCGCATGTGGAGGCGGGTGTAGGGAACCACATGGACCGTGGAGGCTATGCGGCCTATGAGGAGAAGCATTGACCGAGTAGACACAGTGTGGTGGCTTTGCATCTTGGCTGCTAGGGCTGTGAGGTGGTCTGCCCTGTCCAGGAAAAGGAAAGTCCTGGCTTGGAGGGTATCCAAGCAAGCCCCTATGAACTCCAGGACTTGTGTTGGAGTAAGTTGGAATTTTGGATGACTGATCACAAATCCCAGATGTTGTAAGACCCTGATAGTGCGGTCTGTGACCTGCAGGGTCTCTGAGGCCTTGACCCATCTTACCAGTCAGTCGTTGAGGTAAGGAAAGATGAGGCTCCTTGGAGATGAAGATAGGTGGCCACCACCGCTAGACATTTGGTGAAGACCCTTGTTGCGGAGGCTACACCGAAGTACCCTGTACTGGTAGAGGTCGCCCCAGACCATGAATCTTAGGTACCATCTATGACGAGGATGGATAAGGATGTGAGTATAAGCATCCTTGAGGTCCAAGGAGCATAGACAATCTCCCTGCTGGAGGTAGGGCAGCAATTTTCCAAGGGAGAGCATCTTGAATTTCTCCTGCACCAGGAATTTGTTCAGGTTTCTCAGGTCCAGGATGGGCCTTAGTCCTCCTGTTCTTTTTGGGACCAGAAAGTACCTGGAGTAGAACCCTTTTCCTTTCAAGTGGTATGGTACAGGCTCTACAGCCCTGTCCCTGAGAAGGCCACAAGTTCTTGCATTAGCAGAGCCAGGTGCAGGGGAGTCTGAGGAGGCTACCCAGGAAAGAAGGGTAGAGGCAGCTGGTTCAGGTGGAGGAGGTAACCCTCCCAAACCATCTGAAGTGCCCATGAGCTGGTGGTGATGGAGGCCCACCTGTGGGCAAAATGAACTAGGCACCCCCCCTGTTGGCAGCTGACCCTCCAGTGGAAGAGAAGCTATGCTAGAGGTGTCAAAATCCCGACTCAGATTGGGCAGGGGCCGTGTCTGGGGTTTGGGGCCCTTGGGTTTGCATGGGTCTGGCCTATACCCTTACCCTGGTGACCTTGTTGAGGGGTCTGGGTAGCCAGGTATGGGGGATAGCCCCAATAAGGCTGGCCCTTTCTGTGGAAGGGAGACTTCTTTTCCGGTGGCTTCTTCCTTGGGAGAATAGAAGTCTTCCTTGAGAGCCGAGTCCTGGTAACTTACTCGGTCTTGATCTCGACCTCTTTGTCTTCCATCGGCTTGCCAAAGAGTTGCTCCCTGAGCAAGGGACATCAAGAAGCTTCTCCTGGACCCATTGGTCCAGGTCTGATGTCTGGAGCCAAGCTTGGCATCGGGCACCATTGTCGGGCAGCTGCCACCCTCACTCTGGACTCTAAGCCATCATAGGCGGCTCGAGAGATATTTAGAGCACTCCCCGACTGACTTCGTAAATGTCTGGAAGCATCAGAGGTGATCTCCATTGAGGCCAGCCGTAAAGCCTCCAAGTTCCTTGGTGAGGTCTCGGAGGAACATGCTGATGTATAGTTGGTAAGTTTGTATGCGGCACACTAGCATTGAGCCTTGGTAGCATTTTCGCCCGAGGGCATCAAGGGAGTGGGACTCCCTGACTGGGGACAATAAGTGCATCTTTGGGCTTTTCTGTTGCTGCATGGCCAACTCAACCACCATGGAGGTACGAGGGAGTTGTGCCTTTCTGAAACCTGGGCCTCGCTAGACCCGGTACATGGTGTCCAGGTGTTGGCTGATGATTGGCACTGATGCCAGTGTTTCCCACATCTGGAGAAGGAGCCGGTTGAGGATGGAGGGGACAGGGTCCACAAGGGTCTCCTTGGGTGGTGCCTCATACTGGAGGATGTCAAGTTCCTCTGACTCGGTGGTGAGGGAGAGAACCCTTGCCATATCCTGAACAATTCTCGGGTGAGGACTGGCGCCTCGAAGTCGATAGAGACAGATCCGAAGGGAGAACCCAGTGGGCCCGAGTCTCCGGAGACGTCTTGACATCGGACTCCTAGTCTGAGTAGTCTGAGGAGGCCCGGCGGCTCCAAGGGAGTGGTAGGTTCTGGCCTTCGGTGTTTCGAGACCAGGGCATGGCTGGAGGCAGAGGCACTCACCTGAGAAGACCTCGCTCCCAAGGATGAGAAGTGAGATCTAAACCCTCGCTGAGGATCCTCACGAGGCATCTGGCTCTCAGGGATTGCTTTGGTGGCCCGGGGAGTCCTTGGCATCGAGGTCCCTGTGGTCTCGGTGTGAGCTCCAGTGGGACCATGCATTGATACCTGTTGGGAGGCGATGAACGCAGAAACGCTGCGTTCCACTGCCAGCATTCATATTTCCCACTCGGGAGTGGGAGCCTGTGACAATGACACTGGGGTCACCGGGTCGGGTGTTGAGGAGGAGAGGGGGTCCTCACTGGGATGGACTTTGGGAGACCAGGCTCCATCGCCGGATGCTGCAGTATCGGTCCTGGGTACCTTTCATGGCCGCTCCCGCTTGGACTCCTCGGACGCTCATTGGGGGCTGAGGGACTGCGCACAGGATTTGCCATGTTTGTCCGCCTTCCAAGACGAGCTTCATGAGGTTGTCTTCTTCCTATTATGCCCATGCTGCAGAGACCCTTGCTCGGAATGTTTGTGAGCCCACTCAGGAACCACAGGGGCTTTACGCAACTCCGAAGATTGCGGAGTCTTTGGGCGCAAGGTTACCGGGGATCCCGGGGTCAACTCTTCCTTGTAGAAGATATCGTCCTGCTTCTGCCGGTGACTCTGGATAGCCTTGGCGGACATCTTTTTACACAAGGAGCATTCCTCTGGGTCATGGTCAGCACCCAGACACCGGAAGCAACAGTCGTATGTGTCAGTGAGGAACATGTTTTTGGAGCACCGAAACCGGTGGCCATTGGGGCGAAAAGGACCCCAGCGAGGTCGAAGACCCTCAACGTGGCCAGTGGTTGAAAAAGGCGCGAAAGCGCCAAGATGGTAAAGAACCTAAAAATAAGGACTCGAGTCCCACTGCAGGGGCAGCAGGGTTTGAGAGGCAGGAAAGGAACCAGCGCAAGCCAGAAAATGTACAAAAATGCATGAAAAATCAACATTTTTCTGGGGGGACAAGATGAACGTCTGTAGAGCTCACGGAAAAAGGGAGACTGAGCAAGATGGAATCCTTGGGCGGGAAGGGGACCAGACCATGCATATGTGGTGGCATCTTCCAAAGGCTTTCTTTGAAAGCTGGGGAGATGCTTCCATGAGGGCTTGGCATCAATATCACCCGATAAGAGCAAGCAGGATTTAGGCCACATCAGGGCTGCACCAATCAAATATTCATCATTTGTCAACTGGCGGAGGAAAGGAAAAGGTGTGAAAAGCAAACCATCATCGTCTTCACTAACTTCAAATCCGCATTCCACTGTGTTCACTGTCCCCCCTTTGATGGCATTGGAGAATGAGCATCTGCCACTGAAGATCATCCAAATTCTCCAAGCATCATACAATGGCTCAATCAGCAGTATGCGGATACAGCGTAGTTACTCACCTATAACAGGTTGTCTCCGGGGACAGCAGGAATCAGTCCTCACATATGGGTGATATTGGCACCGACAGAGCCCTCACAGAAGCATCTCCCCAGCTTTCAAAGAAAGCCTTTGGGAGATGCTACCACGCATGCATGATCCCCTTCCCGCCCAGGGGTGCCATCTTGCTCAGTCAGATGGCATAGCTAAAAGTCAGCAAAATAAAAGATGGTAAAGGAGCAACTCCAAGGGGAGGAGGGAGGGTTATGAGGACTGATTTCTGCTGTCCCCGGAGAACACCTGTTATAGGTGAGTAACTACACTTTCTCCAGGAACAGCAGGAAGTCAGTCCTCACATATGGGACTCCCCAGCTACAGGCTACCAAAAGCCCATAGCAAAAAGCAGGGGCTCCCTCAAGGGGAGTCGCAAGAAGCAGCAATTGAGCCTATATCCACAGAACACAGTAGGACCTCTGTGTCCGATGAAACCAGCACTCCGGTAGCCTGAACACAGAAGGGTCGGAGGGTAGGAGTTGCCTAAACCCTGAAAAGGTTACGGAGCACAGTCTTGCCGAAGGCACTGTCCCGTCATGACTCTCTTTCCAGGCAGTAATTGGCTGCGAAAGTATGAACTGAAGACCAGGTGGCGGCCTGGCAGATGTCCACCATCGGGACAGAGTGCAAGCTTGCCACCGAGGCCGTCATAGCCCTTACACAGTGCACCATGACATGGCCTTCCAGCGGGAGCCCTGCCTGGTCATAGGTGAGGGCAATACAGTCCGCCACCCAGGTGGACAGCGTACACTTGGTTACCGCCTCCCCCAGCCTCCTGTGGTAGTAGGAGATGAAAAGCTGAGAAGCTTTGCGGTGGCCCTGAGTACGTTGGATATAGAAGAACAAAGTCCTCTTACAGTCCAATGTCTGAAGGACCATCTCCGCCCAACTGAAGTGAGGTCTTGGAAAGAAGGAAGAGAGCACTACTTCCTGGTTGAGATGGAAGGGTGATACTACCTTCAGAAGGAATTTGAGGTGCATGCAAAATACCACCCTGTTCTTGTAGAACCTGGTATAAGGCACCTCCGCCACTAGGGCCTGAAGCTCACTGTGAGCGGAGGTGATCGCAACCAGGAGAGCCACCTTCCAAGAGAGGTAGCGAAGGTAGCAGGTAGCTAGAGGCTCAAAAGGTGGGCGAGTGAGCTGCCCCAACACTACATTAAGGTCCCATTCGGTTGCCGGAGGGTGAACCGGGGGCTTCGATAGGAGCAGGCCCCGAAGAAAATGGGTCACCAAAGGTTGGGCCGAGAGGGGCTTGCCATCCACTGGGTAGTGGTGCGCCACAAGGGCACTAAGGTGCACCCAGACGGAGTTAGATTTGAGCCCGGATTGTGAGAGGTGAAGAAGGTACTGTAACACCAGTCCCACTGGGCAGGAGAATGGATCAGCCCCATGCTTGGCGCACCAAGTCGAAAACCTGCGCCATTTAAGGGCATAAGCTTTCCTAGTGGAGGCCTTGCAAGAGGCCAGCAGAATATCTTCCACCTCAACCAAAAGGTTGAAAGGGGCCAGAGTCACCCTCTCAGCAGCCACGCTGTCAATGATAGGGATCCCAGGTTGGGGTACAGAAGAGAGCCCCCTCCTGAGACAGGAATCCTGGAGAGGTCCCCAATGGGATGGGGGTCTCCACCGACAACCGGAGGAGCAATAGAAACCATGGTTGCCTGGGCTACCGAGGGGCCATCAGGATGAGTGAGGCCCTGTCGTGGAGGATCCTAAACAAGGTCTTGGCGATCAGCAGCATGGGAGAGAAGGCTTACATGAGGCCTTCTGACCATGAGACATGGAACACGTGTGCTGCCACTCTGGAGGGGTGGGCCTGGCGGGAACAGAAGCAGGGCAACTGGAAGTTGTCCGGGCTGGCAAACAGGTCCATCACGGGTTCCTCCCAGATCTGGAAAAGCCGACTGGCTACCCTGGAGTCTAGCTGCCACTCGTGCAGCCGGAGGACTCTGCTCAGCCTGTCAGCCAGAAGGTTGTCCTGATCTGGTAGGTACAATGCCTGCAGGAGGATATCCTGTTGGCTTGCATAAGAGTAGAGGACCACTGCCTCCCAACAGAGGGCACAAGACCCTGTGCCCCCCTGTTTATTCACATAGAACATCGCCATCTGATTGTCCATCTGGACCAGCACCGGCTGGTGATGCAAGTGGTGGCAGAAGATTTGCAGGGCTAAGTATATGGAGGTTGATCTGCTGGGTGCTCTCGTCTGGTGACCAGTAGCTCTGGATGCTGAGCTCCCCATAGCAGACTCCCCAGCCAAGCAGGGATACGAGGGACTTGGGGCCTGAAAAAGCATGCCCACCTCGAGATTCTGGAGAGATTGCCACCAGACCAAGAAGTCTGCCAGTTGGTGGGTTTCAGAGACTCTGTCCCGGAGGTGACCCGGGCCTGAGACCACTGGTCTCAGAGACACTACTGCGCTGGCCTCCTATGAAGGCGAGCATCTGGGGTGACGTGGACCATGGAGGCCATGTGCCTGAGGAGGCACAGAAGAAGCCGGGCGGCCACCGAGGGACGGTACTGTATGTTCCGTGCCAGAGTCCTGAGAAGGTCAGCTCAGTCCCTGGGTAAGAAGGCCTTTGACTGGAAAGTGTAGAGCTTTGCCCCGATGAACTCTAGACACTGTGTCAGGAGGAGGCGAGACTTGGAGTGGTTTATGACAAAACCTAAGTGCTGCAGAACCTGGATGGTGTGTGCAGTGGCCTGCTGCACCTCTGAGGCCGTGCCTCCCTTTATGAGCTAGTCATCCAGGTAGGGGAGACGTAAGAAGGCGGCCACAACTGCCATGCACCTTGTAAAGACTCTTGGGGCAGAGGCCAAGCCAAAAGGGAGTACCCTGTACTGAAAATGCCTGCCCCCCACTATGAACTGCAGGTACTGCCTGTGGTTGGAAGGATGCAGATTTAATAGAAGACATACACAGCATTGCCAGGAAAGGGGAAATGCTACTGATAGGGGATTTCAATATGCCAGATGTTGATTTGTGCATCCCTGCTGTGATGTCATCCAGAAGCAAGAAGATTCTGGATTCTCTACAAGAAGAAGTATTCAGGCAACTGGTAACAGAACCCACAAATGAAAGGGCCATACTGGACTTGGTGCTTACGAATGGGAAAAGTGTTTCTGATGTTATAATAGGAGATCATCTCGCATCCAGTGATCATCAGATGGTATAGTTCAGTATTAGGAATAGGGCTGATAAAATCCATTTAAAAGCGAGGGTCTTAGACTTTAGGAAAACTAACTTTGCCAAGATGAGCCAATACCTTAAGGAGTTGTTAGCAGGATGGGTAAAGCTGGGGAATGCAGAAAAACAGTGGGCAAAACTGAAAGAGGATATTTTAAGGGCAACATTTTTGTTAGAATGGTAAATAAAAGGAAAAGGCGGCCGCTTTGGTTCTCAAAGGAGGCAGCTGAAAAGGTGAAGAAAAAGAGGGAGGCCTTCATGAAATACAAGAGATCACAGAGAGAGGAAGAGAGGAATCTATATTTGAAAAACTTATAGAAGCTAGCAATATAGTCAGGAAAGCAAAGATTCAGAAAGAAGAGGAAATAGCCAATGCAATAAAATGGAGAGATGTCCAGGAGCAGGACCTCAGACGACACCCACAAACAGAACAAAAGCGAGGATGATCTCAAATGATTTTCAGAGAACTGTGTTCATGAGGAACTAGCTAAACTAAAAGTGAACAAAGTGATGGGACCAGATGGGATACATCCAAGAACATAAGAACATAAGAACATAAGATATGCCATACTGGGTCAGACCAAGGTCCATCAAGCCCAGTATTCTGTTTCCAACAGTGGCCAATCTAGGTCATACGTACCTAGCAGTTTCCCCAAGGGACACAGGTTCCACAATGCTTGTATTGGTTCAAGCATTGATATCCTGGGTCCCTTCTTAATAATGGTTTATGGACCTTTCCTCCAGGAACTTGTCCAAACCTTTTTTAAACCCAGCTACACTAACAGCCTTTACTACATCCTCCGGTAACAAATTCCAGAGTTTGATTACACGTTGAGTGAAAAATATTTTCTTTTATTAGTCTTAAAAAGTTTACCCTGTAGCTTCATTGCATGTCCCCTAGTCTTTCTATATTCTGATAAGGTAAACAATCGATCTACGTTTACCCGTTCCACTCCGTTCATTAATTTATAGACTTCTATCATATCTCCCCTCAGCCGTCTCTTTTCCAGGTTAAAGAGCCCCAACCTTTTTAGCCTTTCTTCATAGGAGTAGCCTTCCATCCCCTTTACCATTTTGGTGGCTCTTCTCTGAACCTTTTCTAAAATTGCTATATCCTTTTTAAGATATGGCGACCAGAATTGCACACAATATTCAAGGTGCGGTCTCACCATGGAACGATATAGAGGCATTATAATATCTTTTGTTTTATTTTCCATTCCTTTCCTTATCATACCTAGCATTCTATTTGCTCTCTTGGCCGCCGCTGCACACTGGGCCGAGGGTTTTAACATGGTATCCACAAGGACGCCTAAATCTTTTTCTTGGGTGGTGGTTCCTAATGTGGAACCTTGCATCGTGTAACCATAGTTTGGGTTGTTCTTCCCTAGGTGCATAACCTTGCACTTCTCCACATTAAATTTCATCTGCCATTTTGATGCCCAGTCTTCCAATTTATCAAGATCCTCTTGCAATTTTCCACAATCCTCCTGGGTTTTAACAACTTTAAATAGTTTTGTGTCATCAGCAAATTTGATAACCTCACTCGTTATTCCACTTTCCAGGTCATTTATGAATATGTCAAAAAGCAGCGGACCCAGCACAGATCCCTGGGGTACACCACTATTCACCTTTCTCCATTGGGAAAATTGGCCATTTAGCCCTACCCTCTGCTTTCTATCTTTTAACCAGTTCCTGATCCACAGTAGTACACTGCCTCCTATCCCATGACTCTTTAGTTTTGCCAAAAGTCTCTCATGAGGGACCTTGTCAAAGGCTTTCTGAAAGTCCAGATACACAATATCAACCGACTCACCTTTGTCCACCTGTTTATTCACTCCTTCAAAAAAACATAACAGATTAGTAAGACAAGATCTTCCTTGTCTAAAGCCATGTTGGCTGTCTCCCATTAGGTCATGACTATCTATATGCTGAGTAATTTTATTCTTTATGATGGTTTCTACCATTTTTCCCGGTACTGATGTCAGGCTCACCGGTCTGTAGTTTCCCGGATCACCCCTCGAACCCTTTTTAAAAATTGGTGTTACATTGGCGATCCTCCAATCCTCAGGTATTAGAGATGATTTTAATGATAGTTCACAGATTACTGATAGCAGGTCTGCAATCTCAAATTTCAGTTCTTTCAACACCCTTGGATGTAAACCATCCGGCCCAGGTGATTTGCTACTCTTCAGTTTATCTAATAGTTGTAAGACATCTTCCCGATGTATCGATATTTCCTTTAATTCTTCCACACCTTTAAATACCACTTCAGTCGTGGGTAACATCCCTACATCTTCCTCAGTAAAGACCGAAGCAAAGAATTCATTCAGTCTCTCCGCTATCGCCTTGTCGCCTCTTAGTGCTCCTTTAACCCCTTTATCATCTAATGGACCAACTGACTCTCTCACGGGTTTTTTGCTACGAATGTACTTGAAAAGGTCTTTATTGTGCGTTTTTGCTTCCGCAGCAAGCTTCCTCTCAAATTCCCTCTTTGCCTGCCTTATCAATGCCTTGCATTTGACTTGCCAGTGCTTGTGCTGTTTCCAGGTTTCATCATTTGGCTCTTTTTTCCATTTCTTGAAAGATGCTTTTTTGGCAACAACAGCCTCTCTGACCTCAGCTTTAAACCATGCTGGCAATTTTTGGACTTCCTTCCACTTTTCTTAAAGCGTGGAATACAGCTGGTCTGGGCTTCCAAGATAGTATTTTTCAACAACACCCAAGCTTGATGTACGTCTTTAACCTTTGCAACTGCTCCTTTTAGTTTTTTCTTAACTGTTTTCCTCATTCTATCATAGTCTCCCTTTCGAAAGTTAAAGGGTAGTACTGTGGATTTCCTTACTATCCCTCCTCCACTAATTAAATCAAAGGCGATCATGCTATGATCACTATTGCCAAGTGGCCCCAACACCCTTATCTCTTGCACTACATCTGGTGTTCCACTAAGGACTAGGTCTAATATTGCTTCCCCTCTGGTCGGTTCATGAACCAGCTGCTCCAAGAAGCAGTCATTTATTTCATCTAGGAACTTTATCTCCCTAGCATGTCCTGTTGTGACACTGACCCAGTCGATGCCGGGGTAATTGAAATCACCCATTATTATTACTGCACTGTAACTTTTGCTAGCTTCCTTGATTTCTTTGAGCATTTCATCATCCATTTGTTCATTCTGGCCAGGCGGACGATAGTACACCCCCACTGCCATCGCCTTCCCCTTTTTACATGGAATTTCAATCCATAGAGATTCTACAGCAAATTTTCTTGCAAATTTTCTTGCAAAACTTTAATCCTTTCTGACTCAATGCCCTCTCTAACATAGAGCGCAACCCCTCCACCAATTTGATCAGCTCTATCATTTCGATATAGTTTGTACCCAGGTATCACAGTGTCCCACTGGTTGTCCTCCTTCCACCATGTCTCTGATATTCCAATCATATCTAACCTCTCGTTTAGTGCTATATATTCTAACTCTCCCATCTTGTTTTGTAGACTTCTAGCATTTGCATACAAGCATTTTAGAGACTGTATTTTATTCATATTAATTTGGCTATTGGTAGACATGGGTAATTTGGGATCTTTAAGTTCTGTCTGCTCCATACTCGAGGGCATTTGGGCTACTTTACTCTTTTTTGGAACCTCTCTGCTTTTTGTAGTATCCTTCAAGGATACATTCTTCCGAACCATGCGCTCTTGGGCGACTGTCGGCTTTCCCCTATTATCTAGTTTAAAAGCTGCTCTATCTCCTTTTTAAAGGTTAATGCCAGCAGCCTGGTTCCATCCCGGTTAAGGTGAAGCCCATCCCTTCGGAAGAGCCCCTCCTTTCCCCAGAATGTTCCCCAGTTCCTAACAAATCCGAACCCCTCATCTCTGCACCATTGTCTCATCCACGCATTGAGACTCCGGAGCTCTGCCTGCCTATTGGGTCCTGCGCGTGGAACGGGAAGCATTTCGGAGAACGCTACCCTGGAAGTTCTGGATTTCAACTTCCTACCTAAAAGCCTAAATTTAGCTTCCAGAACCTCCCTACCACATTTTCCTATGTCATTGGTACCAACATGTACCAAGACAGCAGACTCCTCCCCAGCACTATCTAAGACCTTATCTAGGTGGCGTGTGAGGTCCGCTACCTTCGCACCAGGCAGGCATGTTACCAGGCGATCCTCACGTCCACCAGCCACCCAGCTATCTACATGCCTAATGATCGAATCACCAACTATAACTGCTGTCCTAACCCTTCCCGCATGGGCACTTGGCCCTGGAGAAACCTCCTCGGTGCGAGAGGGGTTTACATCACCTGGAGGACAGGTCCTAGTTACAGGATCACTTCCTGCCACACCAGGGTGATGCTCTCCTGTCACGTGACCTCTCTCCTCCATGGCAACAGGGATGCTGCCAGACTGGAGGTGGGACTTCAGGACTATATCCCTGTAGGTCTCGTCTATGTACCTCTCTGTCTGTCTTATGTTTTCCAAGTCTGCTACTCTAGCCTCTAGAGAACGGACTCGTTCCCTGAGAGCAGAGAGCTCCTTGCACCTAGTGCACACGTAAGACCTCTCACCAGCTGGGAGAAAATCATACATGTGACACTCAATGCAAAAGACTGGAAAGCCCACATCCCGCTGCTGGACTGCTGTCTGCATCTTAGTTTTAAGTTTGTGTTTAGATCTTTAAGTTCTATATGTACTAAAGGGTGCAATGGATATTTATACCACTAAAACTGTACCTAAGAAGTTTAATATGCCTTGTTCACCTGAAGCTTAATTAATCTCAGGTCCTTGGTGTATGACTGATTTGGGTAATGAGCTTCACCTGAGAGCACCTCCTGTCTTTTAAGTTGTGCAAGTACCTATAAAGCTGTGATTTTCCCAGGGGAGGGTGGGTGTGGGGAGGGAGGGAGGGATATAACACTTATTAAAAAAGGGCTGCTACACAGTACCTTGTCCTGTGCTGCTGAGGAAAACTATATTCTGATTTGATTTAAATTATAGCTCTTTGCTGCTACTAGGCTCTAACCTATTATGAAATTTAAACTACAAGCTCTCTGCTGGATTCTAAATTTAACCAGAAAGCTCTCTTCTGTGTTTTAATTTGAAACTAAAAGTACTTTGCTGATGCTAGGCCCTGAGTGACTATGAAATTTAAACTACAGCTGTCTACTGGGTATGAAAGGTAACCAGAAAGTTCTCTTCTGTGTTTTTAAATTGAATCTTAAACTGTTGCTACTAGGCCCTGACTGATTTAACAAAAAAAATAGTGGGTTCACAGATTAATTAGCTTTAAAAGAAAAAAAATTCCTTTCAGAAAAATTCCCAGAAGTATATACTCACAATTTCAGATTTCTCTCCAGAAGTAACAGCCCCCCTTTCCAGTCCTTCAAGACAGGGTCACAGAGCTCTGGTTGAGCTATTTATGCTTGTGCTGATGATGTAAGCAGTGACCTACTTCCTGGGTAATTAACAGTCCTTGCTTGGATAGAAGGAGTCTTTCAAAATGGCCTTTTGAACTGCCAGCTGGTGTTAACACCTATTGAAAAAGCTTCACAGATTGCTTGCCCACTAGGTAGAAGGCCTCTTTGTAAAGGTCTCTAGAAGACTTTATATGCTGCTCAAGGAGAATTGACCTTGTTTTGCCTCTTGTGCTAAGCTATATTCTGATTTGATTTAAATTATAGCTCTTTGCTGCTACTAGGCTCTAACCTATTATGAAATTTAAACTACAAGCTCTCTGCTGGATTCTAAATTTAACCAGAAAGCTCTCTTCTGTGTTTTAATTTGAAACTAAAAGTACTTTGCTGATGCTAGGCCCTGAGTGACTATGAAATTTAAACTACAGCTGTCTACTGGGTATGAAAGGTAACCAGAAAGTTCTCTTCTGTGTTTTTAAATTGAATCTTAAACTGTTGCTACTAGGCCCTGACTGATTTAACAAAAAAAATAGTGGGTTCACAGATTAATTAGCTTTAAAAGAAAAAAAAATTCCTTTCAGAAAAATTCCCAGAAGTATATACTCACAATTTCAGATTTCTCTCCAGAAGTAACAGCCCCCCTTTCCAGTCCTTCAAGAATATTGAAGGAACTTGGGGACGTTCTAGCAGCTCCACTGACTGACCTTTTCAATGCCTCTATGGAGTCAGGGGTGGTGCCAGAGGATTGAAGAGAGGCAAATGTGGCCCCTTTACATAAAAGGGGAAGTAAGGATGTGGTTGAAAACTATTAGTTTAACCTCGGTGGTGAGTAAATTATTGGAAACGCTCCTGAAAGAGAAAATAGTGAGGTTTCTGGAGTCCAACAGATTGCAGGATCCGAGGCAGCATGGAGTCACCAGTGGCAGGTCTTGTCAGACAAATCTGATTGATTTCTTTGACTGGGTGACCAGGAGGTTGGACCGAGGGAGAGCCCTAGATGTGGTGTATTTAGATTTCAGTAAAGCATTTGACACTGTTCCACAAAGGTGACTTATAAACAAACTAAGCATTCTTGGGATGGACCCTAAAGTTGCTGCTTGGGTTCAAAATTGGTTGAGTGGGAGGTAACAAAGGATACAGGTAAATGGAGTTCACTCTGAGGAGGAGGTTACCAGTGGAGTGCCGCAGGGATCTGTCCTTGGTCCAATTCTTTTTAACTTCTTTGTTAGTGATATTGCGGAAGGGCGGTCGAGGAAGGTTTGCCTCTTTGCGGATGATACCAAAATCTGCAACAGAGTAGACAGTCATGAAGGTGTAGATAACATGACGAGGAATATAGCTAAGCTTGAAGAATGGTCTAGAATTTGGCATCTGAGATTTAATGTTAAAAAATGTAGGGCCATGCATTTTGGCTGCAACAATCCAAGGGAGCAATACAGTATAGGGGGTGACGTAATTCTGTCCACAAAAGAAGAACGGGATCTAGGTGTGATTGTGTCTGATAATCTCAAAGTAGCTGAACAGGTAAAAAAGGCAATTGCAAAAGCTAGAAGGATGCTTGATTGCATAGGGAGAGGAATGGCCAGCAGAAGAAAGGAGGTGATAGTGCCTCTGTATAAGTCTTTGGTGCGACCTCATTTGGAGTGTTGTGTGCAATTCTGGAGACCACACCTTCAAAAGGATATAAAGAGATTGGAGATGGTGTAGAGGGTGGCTACTAAAATGGTTAATGGTCTTTATTATAAAGCATATGAGGACAGACTAAAGGACCTTACTTAATATGTATACTTTAGAGGAAAGGTGGGACAGAGATGATATGACTGAGACGTTTAAATACCTCCATGGCATAAATGCACAGGAGAGCCTCTTTCGATGAAAGCAAGCTCGGCTACTAGGGGACACAGAATGAGAGTGAAAGGGCGGAAATATTTCTTTACGGAAAGAGTGGTAGATGCATGAAATAGTCTCCCAGTGGAGGTGGTAGAGATGAGGACAGTATCTAAATTCAAAAAAACATGGGACAAACACAGAGGCTTTCTAAAGGAAAAAAGGGGGATACACCATGTGGCCTTTTTCTGCCATCATGTTTCTATGTTTCATTAGATGAACCCACGCTAATGTAGTTAGCGTGTGATATAAATCTGGCACTAACTGCACAGAGATCACCACACCCACTCAACCCTAATGCAGGCTGCACAGCACAGGAATCGTCCCGCACTATCATGGCCCCATGTTAGCTGCCAATGCATGCCCCAGCATACCTTCAACACATAGCAGAACATGCACTGCCAGCTACCAACCATTAGAAAAAGTCCTTCTAACAGAAAATAAGGTGAATTTTTTTCATAAAGATTACAATATCATTGAGAACTTATAGTAGGCATCCTACTGATACTTAAAGAACGCAGCTTCTTTAATTGTCATGCAGTCAGATTATATAGCAAGTTCTTCCAGAGATTCAAACCTGGTTCTCTGTCCTATCTGTTTTACAAAGGAGGTACAAACATATAAGCCACCGCCCTTAGCTCTGAGCCCTAGCTGCTTTCAG
Source organism: Ichthyophis bannanicus (assembly GCA_033557465.1). Classification (NCBI taxonomy): domain Eukaryota; kingdom Metazoa; phylum Chordata; class Amphibia; order Gymnophiona; family Ichthyophiidae; genus Ichthyophis; species Ichthyophis bannanicus. The sequence goes on from CM066035.1 coordinate 615,619,458, forward strand.
TAAACTTGTAGGGTTCTGCCTCCACCCTTCTTGGGAGTTCTCACCCATAGGCCATGAAAAAAGATGAACTTCTCCTGACTATTAACAATTACAGCAATATTCCAATAAGCATGCAGCATGCTATAAAAAGAACTCTGCTTTCTTAAAGTTAACCCCTATTTGTTCAAGTCCCAACCCAACAATTTTCAGAAGACTGTGTTTGTGAGAAACTAGCTAAAAAAGCGATGGGACCAGATGGGATACACCCTAGAATACTGAGGGTACTTGGGGATGTTCTAGCAGCTCCAATGATTGACTTTTTCAATGCCTCATTGGAGTCGGGAGTGGTGATAAAGGACTAGAGAGAGGCTCATGTGGTGCCTTTACACAAAAGCGGAAGTAAAGATGTGGTTGAAAACTACAGGCCGGTTAGTTTAACTTCGGTGGTGAGTAAATTATTGGAAACACTGCTGAAAGAGAAAATAGTGAGTTTCTGGAGTCCAGCGGATTTACAGGATCTGAGGCAGCATGGATTTACCAGAGGCAGGTCTTGTCAGACAAATCTGATTGATTTCTTTGACTGGGTTACCAGGGAGTTGGACCGAGGGAGAGTCCTAGATGTGGTGTATTTAGATTTCAGTAAAGCCTTTGACACCGTTCCTCACAGGCGACTTATAAACAAACTGAGCACCCTAGGGATAGACCCTAAAGATACTGCTTGGATTAGAAATTGCTTGAGTGGGAGGCGACAAAGGGTACAGGTAAATGGAGCTCACTCTTAGGAGAAGGAGCTTACCAGTGGTGTGCCCCAAGGATCTGACCTTGGTCCAATTCTTTTTTTTTTTTTTTTTTTTTTATATTTATGCATTTTTACATTGAATCAAGCATAACACTTGTACAGTAATAGCCCTGATAATACAGTAAGCACAGGAAATATAACTACCACAGCAAATTTAAACAGGATTAAACATTAGTCCCCAGATACAGAGGGGAGAGGCAATATATTTAACAAGGGGTGAGGAAAACCCCTATTAACAAGAAAAAACAAAAGGAAATACCAAGAAAGGAGACAAAGAACCCAGCACAATTACTTAATGATGGGGATTACTACCCAACAGGAGAAGGAATAACCATATGGGCACTAAGGAAGGATGAAAGATCCTCAGACCTAAAGAAAATATATTTGTGAGATCGAAACACAATGATACATTTACACGGGTATCAAAGTACAAATGAAGCACCAATATGGGCAGCCCCAGAACGCAAAATTAGGAAGGATTCTACACCTTCTTTGCGTCTCCCTAGACACATCTGGAAAAACCGCTATTTTTTTCCCCATAAACAATTTTGAACGTTGTTTAAAGTATAACTTGAGAACCCAGTCTCTGTCCGAAGGCAAAGCCAGTGGTGTGCCCCAGGGATCTGTCCTTGGTCCGATTCTTTTTAACATCTTTGTTAGTGATATAGCGGAAGGGCTGTCAGGTAAGGTTTGCCTCTTTGCGGATGATACCAAAATCTGCAATAGAGTAGACACCCAGGAAGGTGTAGATAATATGAGGAGGGATCTAGTTAAGCTTGAAGAATGGTCTAGAATTTGGCAGCTGAGATTTAATGTTAAAAAATGCAAGGTCATGCATTTGGGCTGCAGCAATCCAAGGGAGCAAAATAGTACTGGGGGTGAAGTACTTTTGTCCACTAAAGAAGAGCGGGACCTAGGCGTGATTGTGTCTGATGATCTTAAAGTAGCTAAACAGGTAGAAAAGGCGACAGCAAAAGCTAAAATGATGCATGGGTGCATAGGGAGAGGAATGGCCAACAGAAGAAAGGAGGTGATAGTGCCTCTGTATAAGTCTTTGGTGTGACCTCATTTAAAGTATTGTGTGCAGTTCTGGAGACCACACCTTCAAAAGGATATAAACAGGTTGGAGTCAGTACAGAGGGTGGCTATGTAAATGGTTAGTGATCTTCATTATAAAGCATATGAGGACAGACGTAAGGATCTTAATATGTACACCTTAGAGGAAAGGCAGGATAGAGGTGATATGATTGAGATGTTTAAATACCCCAGTGGCATAAATGCACAGGAGGAGAGCCTCTTTCGATTGAAAGCAAGCTCTGCTACGAGGGGACATGGGTTGAGGATAGATTCAGGAGTGATATGCAGAAATATTTCTTTACAGAAAGAGTGGTGGATCTGTGGAATAGTTTCCCAGTGGAGGTGGTAGAGATGAGGACAGTATCTGAATTCAAAGAAGCATGGGACAAACACAGAGGATCTCTAAAGGAAAAAAGGGGACTGTTGTAGAGGTTGATATGGAAGGACAGACTAGATAGGCCATGTGGTCTTTTTTCTGTCATCATGTTTCTGTGTAACTCAAAGTCTTTCTTCAGTCTTCTTCAAGTGAGACAAAATCACCAATTTGCCATACTTGTCTTTGCGTTCCAATATTCAAGGTAAGTTCACAGGGTTCCAATCCAGCTCAAGTGTTCCCTTAATTCTCCAGTAGCAAATGAAGACAAACAATATGCCATACTACGTTTTAGCTTTCCACATTCAAAGTAAGCTTACCTGAAGTCTGCTTGTTCATAGCTCTCTCTCTCTCTCTCCTCCTGTCCACTTCCTGGAGGTTTCTCCCCTGCTCTACTACCACTACTGCTATTATTGATCATTTGTATAGCGCTACAAGGTGTAGGCAGCACTGCCAGGCACATGCAAAAGACAGTTCCTTCTCATCAGAGCTTACAATCTAGTTAAGACAGACAACACAACAGCTGAGAACAAGAATACATCTAGGAGTATGGTAAGGAAACACATAGGAGATTAAGTGGATCAGGATCCAAAAGCACCCTCGAAGAGGTGAGCTTTCAGCCTAGACTTGAAAAGGGTCAGAGATGAAGCCTGAAGTACAGACCCATGTAGTTTGCAGTTTAATGAATGGAGTGGAATGGGTAAACATAGATCAATTTTTTTCGCCATCAAAAAGTAGAAAGACTAGGGGACATGCAATGAAGCTATAGTGTAACCCGTTTAAGACTAACAAGAGAAAATATTTTTTCACTTAACGCGTAATCAAACTCTGGAATTCGCTACCGGATGTAGTAAAAGTTGTTAGTGTAGCTGGCTTTAAAAACGGTATGGACAAGTTCCCGGAGGAAAGGTTAATAAGCCATTATTAAAGAGGACCCAGGAAATCCACTGCTTGCCCCTATACAAGCATTGTGGAACATGTGTGTCTTTTTGGGAAACTGCCAGGTACTTGTGTCCTGGATTGGTCACTGTTGAAAACAGGATACTGGGCTTGATGAACCTTGATCTGACCCAATATGGCATTTCTTATGTTCTTATGTTAGTAGGAGAAGTTTGAAATGGCTTTGGAAACAAATAGGGAGCCAATGAAGCAACTTGAGAAGAGAGGTTATACGAGCATATTGAGGTTGACGGAAGATTAGCGGCGCAGCTGAGTTTTGAACAGATCAAAGGGAAGAGAGATGACTTAAAGGGAGACTAGCAAACAGGAGGTTACAATAGTCTAGACAGGCAGTGACTAAAGAGTGTATAAGTGTCTTAGTAGTGTGTTCAGAAAGGAAGGGGAGAATTTTGCTGATGCCTCTTCCTCCAAGGCTGGGAGCAACACCCACCCTCTGGCCACTTCCTCAAGGTTTCAGTTCCCTACCCATCTTGTACAGCTTCCTGTCCCAAGCTGAAAGGATCTTAAAGGCTGCCATTGCTTCCTTCCCATGGCCTCCTCTTTAACTGAGGTGCCTAAGGATTACAAGGTTCATCTAATCTGTAGCTCTTCTTTCCGAGCTGCTTGAGGATTACTGGCCTCATCTAGTCTGTAGCTCTTCTCGCAGGTGAAGTTGCTGGCCCATCAATGGCAAGTAAACTGGAACTGGCTGCAAAGGTGTGCTGGCCTACTGTAACACCAGCAACCCGAGTGAGGAGACTCTGCTGAGGTGACAGTCTGCAAATTAGGCCTGAACGAGCGGCGTATCACATAGGCTACCAGTGCTGAATCCTTTGAAACTGAACCCCTTAGCACTAGCAGAGACAACCTGGAGCAGGGGAACAGTTCTGCACAGCCTGACTTTCTGCTTTGAACTTGACATTTTGACTTAAACTTGATGGACTTTGTACTCTGTTCTGGACATTTTAACTTGACTACTCGGCACGGCCTTTTCTAACGGTGCCCATCCTGCTGGGACTTTTGAAATCCTTCAGTCCAGGCCTGCCTCATTACTGACAGGCAAGTGGTAACTGCCTGTCAGTTCCAGTGTGGATGTCCTTTAATTTTTTTAGTTAATAATTGTATATTAGATTTTTCACATAACTATCACCGCAGCCATCTAAAACAAGATCATTTTTATACAAGTTTGATTTAATTATCTGTACGTATTTTACTTTATTTATTCACCTTCTAATTTTATTTTTATCCCCCTCCTTTCTCCTGATAGAACTTTGCTCCCCCACACTCTATTTCTTAGGATGGATTTATATCCCCATTTTCTTTCGGCTCCACACCACATTTTCTTCCTTTTTCTGACACTCCCTAACCTTCTCCCCTCATACCATCAACTTAAAACCCTCCCTCCTTTTCATTCTCTCTCCACCTTCCTCATGTCCTCCCCCAACTTGTCTTCCACCATGTCTTCAGCTCTTAAGCTTCACCTTTTTCTTCCTCTCATTTATCCTCATCTTTTCTTCTCTGAAACAACCTCATCCTCGTTTCTGCCATGCCTTCTCCACTCTGTCTTGCACTCTTCTCCTCCTTCTATCATCCAGTGATATTAACCCTAACCCCGGCCCCCCTAGACTTTTCTCTTTCTCCCATGATAGTTCCTTTCTCAGTCACACTAATCCAGGGGTGTCCAACCCTGTCCTGGAGGGCCGCAACCCTGGCAGGTTTTCGGGATAGCCCTAATGAATATGCATGAGATATATATGCATTAGAGATATGCTGCCAACCTGACTGGTTTGTGGCCCTCCAGGACTGGATTTGGAGACCCCCTACTGTACACCTCTGTCATTTAAGATTGTGAGTGGGTAAGGTGCAGATTTCCTAGACATAAATAAATAAAAAATAAATAAATAAATAAATAAATAAAAAAGCGTTTTCACATGCAGCTCCCACCCTATGGAACTCCCTCCCCGAAGAAATAAGGGCATTAAATGATGCAAAGGAACTCCGCAAGAAATTAAAAACATATCTATTCATCTCCCATTTTGGCACACTTGAAAATACCTTACCTCTAACAGGTAATGGTTAATAGCGACCTAGGGTACACCAACTCCAATTCTCCTACCTAACTACAATTAAAGTCGATTAAATAACTACTTGTAATTCTTGTAAATAGATATATGTAATAGTTCAAAATATGTAAATAGTTCGATTGTTATTTAACAAATTTTACCATATTTAGTCCATTCATGTTTAATGTATTTAGCAAAATTGTACCTAGTTAACTAATGTTCCATGTAAAACAGACTTGTAAATCTGTTCATTCCTTGTTCACTGTAAACCACACCTGATCTGTGGAAGGTAGCGGTATATAAGCAACTGTTAAATAAATAAATAAATAAAATCAAAAGGGTAGATAGAATTTGCCACATTCTTTCTCGCTTCTCACCACCACCACTAAAAAACGTATCCACTATTTAATCACCTCCCGTCTCAATTATTGTAACCTCCTCTTTGATGGTCTCCCTCTGTGTCATCTCTCTCCCTTCAATCTGTTCAGAACTCTGCTTCGTGGCTAATCTTCCTCCAGCCCCGATACTCATATAACCCCTCTTCTCAAATCACTTCATTGGCTCCCTTTCTGTTTCCGTTGTAGCAGCAGATAAGCATGCAATAAATAAAACCAGGAGTCGTTTCAAGGATCCAAGCCAGTTTAATGTGCACATGGCTCAAGCAATAAGCAATTTCAAAATGGCTGAGCAATGGCTTCTAGTAAAACAACAACTTTTATAGCTTTCTTGTCCATTCTAAGCATAGGCAAACTTCTCATTGGCCCTGGTAGCCCCCTCTACCCCATCTATTGGTCCCGGTACTGATATGGCTACCCAATCGGGACTCTGGTCTGGGCCCAGCACCTGGTTGCCCCCCTTCTAGTCCCAATTACAATGGTCAGTGTCTCTAACTTGTTACATCTCTCCTCCAAGGTCGCTTAGCTTGTTAAAACATATGGGAAGCAGGGCACTGTAACCTTGCTTTTTGCAGAGTTAATTAATTCCATAGAAGCATAGCACACCTTATCAGTACCAATTAAACTTGTTTTTCTATATTTTCTAAGTTTTGTTTCTGCTTAGCTATGTTCAGTTAAACTGAGTTAAGTTTCAATTCTATGGTGTCATCATTCAGGGGGGTTTTCATTCCTCTGGGCCTAACTACAGGCTTCAGTTACAGGTCAAGCTGCTTAGGCCTGTCTGCTTAGTTCAATTAGCATGGATCATAGGCTGTCGCCTACCACACCATATCCAATTCAAACTTCTCCTTCTGACCTATAAATGCAGTCATTCTACTGCTTCTCACTACCTTTCCTCTCTTCTCTCTCCCTACACCCCTACTCGTCAACGCCATTCTTCCTCTACTTCTTCTGTCTCTGCCCCTTTCTTCCACTGCCAACTCCAGACTTCAATCCTTTCACCTTGCTGCTTCTTATGCCTGGAACAAACTACCTGGATCTGTACTTTAGGTTTTATCTCTTCTCCTTTTCAAATCCATGCTAAAGGCTCACCTCTTTAAGGCTGCCTTTGGACCCTGATCCCTTGTTCTCCTTGTGTCTCCTTACCTTTCCCTATTTGTATCCTTGTTCTCAACTTTTGCACTGTCTGTCTTGATTAGATTGTAAGTTCTAATAACAGAGACCATCTTTTCTATGTATCTATACAGTACTGTTGCCTTGGTTTCCTGCCTGGTTTCCCTCTTAAGGTAGCCCTTGATCAATGGGGATTTTAAGGAAACCTGGCTTCCCTTAACTGTACTCCTATAGTGGCTTATGGCTAGAGACTTCAGCCACCAGCAAGTGCTCCCCTTAATGACACAAGAATGGAACTGCCCTGATGTGTACCTCTGCACATCACAAGAACTTCCCCTAGTGACAGGAGTGTGGAACTGCCTTATTCTGCTCCTTTGCACATTACAGGAGCTCCTGCTAGTGACAGGAACCTGGGATTGCCATGATGTGTACCTTTGCACATAACAAGAATCATAAGCAAATATTAAGAGCATCTGTAAGTAACTCAATTAGAGTCTTCAGATGAGATTTCATTTTGCAACAAATCTAAGCAGAAATATCAGTGTAGTAAAGGAGGAGTTCAAGAAATTAAGGATCTTAAGCATAGGGCAAGGGTGATAGCATTTTCAGAGGGCATTACCTATGCATAGTTAAGGGCAAGGTAGGCTATACCACATTAGAATTTATAATGCATGGTTGAAGAACTAGTGTAAAGAAGGTAGTTTTAGATATCTTGGGTCTGGGGCATTATGGGGAGGCTGGAGGGCTGGGAGTTCAATTCCCACATAGGGATAAGTAACCTCAGGCAGGAGGGGCAGGGGTCTCTAGTCCCATGGTCACTCCTTGTGGCCTTGGTCAAGCCACTTAACCCTCCATTGCCTCAGGTACACTTAGACTGTGAGCCATTCGAGGACGAGGGAATAAAAAGTGCCTGTTAGCATATATCTGTAAATCGCTCTGATACACATAGTAAAGGGTGGTATATCAAGTGCCTAAAAAATAAACCATAATAAAATAAACATTTCAGGCCTGATACTGAGCCTTCAGTGGTCAGCGCAGCTAAAGCACCCTGGGTAAAACTGAAACCAGCTATTCAGCCCTGGAACCTATCTGGTATCTGGCACTAAATATCTAATTTCACTGCCAATGATGGTGGCTCTCTAGTTAATGGCAATATTCTGCCACTAACCAGACAGCACAACTAAATAAAATTAGGACAATCATTGATGTGTCGTAACATTAAACGGTTTGCCAATCTGGTTAGTGGCTGAGTATCACTGCTACTGTAACTGAATAGGCACCAGGACTGCCCCAGTTCCACCCACAGACACCCCCAGAATTAACTGGACATTTTCAGGGAAGTCTGTGGAGATATTCAGAGGTACTAGCCAGTGGGTGCTTTATCGATGTTTATGCAGTTTGCATGCCATATAAACCCTTTTAAATATTGACCCCTCCATTTCATTTTCAGCTTTTATTAATCAATCAATCACGTTGTCCTTTTGGAGGCCCAAGGCAAGGTTTCCCTTTCCTTCCTTCTCCTCTCTGCCCCCTTCCTTTCTGTCTCCTCTCTATCTCTCCTCCTCCCTTCCCCTTCCATCCCTCCCTTCTCACCTCACTAACACCAGGTCTTTTTGTTGCCATCCGAGCTTCCTCTTGTGCCCGCAGGAGTTGGGACCCCCCCACCAGCCCTGGGCCCTTTCACTACCATGAACCCCCATGCACCAGGTATTTTTGCTTTACTCAGGCACTCCCCCCTTCAGCAGTACATTCAGAAGTACATCTATTTCTGTAACAAGATTTTCATGCATCCAGAAAGATGAACAGACAGGGAGGCAGATCCTCATTAACAGGCGGTACTGCTGGAAAAAATCCACCTCTAATAACAAATATCAAGCATATTTATATTGTATAGTCAAACCAATACACAGCCAGAAATACACCAAATGCCAGAAAAGTTAAAGAGGACACAGAGAAGTTTAATTAAATGACCTTATAACCACAAGCTTTTGTTGGCAAGCATACAGTACCATTTAGTCCTGCTTCAATGCATTTGTGCAAAAAACCCCAAAAAGCAATTAAAATGATGTGTGAAATATTTTAGCTGTCATTTTCAGAGGCCACTCTGAATTTGTGTCAGAAGAACTATTAGTGGTGATGGAAGGTGAAACAGTAAAGCCTACATTCTCTAGAGAATGTGGGAAGCAAAAGAAAGCTACCACCCCACACCTCATCAACCATAATGAATGATAGCCACGGGCCATATCAGAGGCTAAAATTGAAGTCTGTCAGTTGGAAGGGCTAAGGAGTGATGCAGATTCATTTTTTCAGTTGCTTTGGCTGAACTGAGCTACAATATTTTTTATGTCACTTGGGTGTTAGTAGCAAACATTTATTCAGTAAGATGATTCCAAGAAATTTATGGGAAGATCCACTATGAAATGAGTGTTTAAAAAAAGATCCAATTCATTTGCAGTTTGAGTCTAAAAAGCAGAGTGAGCAAGATGTACTACTAAACCTTTGGAACACCTGGCCCAACATGTTACTCTTGCTTAAGGCATATCTGAAATTAGCACTTAGAAAAAATTAATTTAAGATGTTTACGTTTCCTCTATTCAGCAGTGTGATTTTTCTACAAACAGGACCATTTCTGTGGGTTGGCAAGATAGGTTTCCACCTGAGGGAGGAGAGGGTGCAAAGGGGTACCATAAGACAGAGGAACCTGAGGCAAGCTCCACATCACTGATCTTCTATATACTGCCTCCCTCCCCCAACCCCAGACATGCATGCATTCTCTCCAGGTTGGGCAAAGCATAGTTACTCACCTGTAACAGGTGTTCTTCAGGGACAGTAGGAATCAGTCCTCACATATGGGTGACATTGGCGCCGATAGAGCCCCGCAGAAGCATCTCCCCAGCTTTCAAAGAAAGCCTTTGGGAGATGCCACCACACATGCTTGGTCCTCTTCCCACCCAAGGGTGCCATCTTACTCAGTCAGCTGACATAGCTAGAGTCAACAAATGAAGAAGGCAAAAATGTACAGCAACTTCAAGGGGAGAAGGGAGGGTTGTGACTAATTCTTGCTGTCCCTGGAGAACACCTGTTACAGGTGAGTAACTACTCTTTCTTCAGGAACAAGCTGGAAGTCACTCCTTACATATGGGACTCCCTAGCTACAGGCTACTGAGAACCTATAGAAAAACACAGCCCAGCCAAGCAGGACCTTGAAGAGGGTTGGGGCGATTAGTGGTGTGGGAGGGAAGGCATACAGAAGGCCCTTCAACAACAAGATGAGGAAGCCGCCCGCCACTATCTGGGATGGATGCAGTTGTAGACAGCAGAAGTGGGATAGCTGAGCATTGGTCAGTCTGGTGAAGAGGTCCAGACTTGGAGTTCCCCAAAGTCGGAATAGCCGCTGTCCCACCCTGGGGGCAACATTCGTGCGGCTGGAGGACCCTCCTCAGCTTGTCCACTAGGGCATTGCCCTGGCCCGGCAGGTATACCACCCTGAGGAGCATCCCCTGACCAATTGCATATGAGAAGTGTCGCGAGCACTACCCTGGCGGCAAGTAGAGGTCAGGGCAGGTCGGACACAACTATATAGGGATGAGATTGGCCAGTAATCCAGAGGCCCAATTGACTTTTGGTCCTATTAGTTTCCTGGGTCCTAATCTTCAATGAAATCAACTGCACAAAGTGGTGGGAAAATAAAGGCTTTTATTTCCCTTTCTCGCAAAGGTTCAAATGATTGGGCAACAACAACAACGCAAAATGTCCTTACTTCAGGTAAGAAAAAGTAAAACAGAAGTTTAAAGCAAAAACGTTTACTTTCACAGTAGCGATGATATTCACACAAACAAGAATGTTCTAGGCAGCAATACATATAGCTTACAAGCCTGGCAAGGATTCTAGGCTTCCCGAAGTACAGTACGTACAGTCCATTTCTGTATCTGAAGCCTCATCTGCCAGTTCCACTTGCATTGGCTCATAGCCCGAAGCCTCTGACTCTGAGTCCTTGGTTTCAGGAAAGTTATAGTCAGGCTTCTTCTATAGCTCCTCTAGCACTGCCCAATGTTCTGGGTGACTTGTAGGGCGTCGGCTCTGTGCTGTTTTGTATTGAGAAGATTCCTCTCTACTTAGAGGTTTTATAGCAGCTTTATAAAAACACTTCTTATTCAAAACTCTCTTATCAGGTAAACTTTTTCTATAGCTTGTATCATAAGAAGCTTTACCTTGTGAATTTGGCTTCTCTGTTTCAAGTGAAGGTTGAGGCCTGCACCAGTTTCTCTTCTGGCTTGCCCGTACAACACGGCTCAGGTCTTCAGGCTGTCTCTCATTTGGTTTTAGACAACAGTTGCAGCAATGCTTTTGCCTCTCTGGGCAAACAGCTCTTACTCCTCTTTGAGCTGAGACCTTCCTAAGTTCTTCATTAGCTCCCAGGCAATCACCTTTCACTCTGGGTGATTTGCTAGCAGTGGAATAATCAGGTTTCCATTCTAACCTCTTTTCCTCTGTTTTGCCTTCTTTCCTGCTGCACGCTTTCCTGCTGCATTCACTCCTGCTGCCTTCACACCTGCTGTGTCCTTTCCAGCCGCCTCTCCAGCTGCCTTTCCAGCTGCCTCTCTCGCTGCTTCTCTCGCTGCCTCTCCAGCTGCCTCTCCTCCAGTCTTCCACAGTCTCCTTAAGAAGTCCTCCTGCGCTCGAGGATTGGAAGCTGGCTGGCATTACCTCATGACCAGTGGGGCGTGGTTCCTCAGTTACTCTGAAGTCCCTCTTGCTCCCTCTAGCTGGCTCCTCCAGATATTGCAGCTTGTATGTATCTTTTTCTCTGTTTAAAGCATTTTCTTTTCTCTCAACCGGGTCTGCTGGGTGACACATCCCCCCTTCTTAAAATATTACGGGCTGGGGAAGCCTCTTTTACGCAGCACGTAATACGCGACATGGCATCCGCATTAAAATGCAGCTTCCCTGCTCGGTGCTCCACTCTAAAATCGTATGGCTGCAAAGCCATGTACCACCTAGTTAGGCAGTTGTTCTCATTCTTCATGGTGTGTAACCATTTTAGAGGGGCATGGTCCATAATGAGGATGAACTTCCTCCCTGTCAAATAGAATTTTAAGGCTTCAATGGCCCACTTGATCGCGAGACATTCCCTATCGATTGTTGCATATTTTCTCTCAGCAAGCGACAGTTTCCTACTGAGGAACATAATAGGGTGTTCTGCGCCTTCTTGTACTTGCGAGAGAACAGCACCCAGACCTGTCTCTGATGCATCAGTTTGTAAAAGAAAGGTTTGCTGGAAGTCTACACCACACAATATAGGTGCCTGACATAATTTCTCCTTTAAATTTTGAAAGGCTTTCTCTGCTTCTGCCGACCATTGTATTGCATTTGGCGCATTCTTTCTTAAGATTTCTGTAAAAACAGCGCTCTCCTCCGCAAAGTGCGGTATGAAGCATCGGTAATAGCCGATGAGGCCAAGGAAACTTCGTAGTTGTTTCTTGTGTTGCGGTATGGGGAACTTCCTTACGCTTTCCACCTTGTCCAGTAGCGGGCGTACTGTGCCACGTCCTATAAGGTGACCCAAGTATTTAACCTCTTTAGCAGCAAAGGTACACTTTTTCGGGTTTAACGTTAATCCCGCCCTCCTCATGGCTTCTAAGACTGTTCCTACTTGATGAAGATGTCCTTTCCACGTGGTACTGTGGATCACCACATCATCCATGTAGGCTGTTGCAAAAGTTTGATATGGTCGGAGAATGATGTCCATCAGACGCTGGCACGTGGCTGCTGCTCCGTGCAGGCCGAAGGGCATCCTACGGAATTGGAACAGGCCTAGGGGTGTGCTAAAGGCAGTTTTAGGTTTAGCATCACGTGTTAGAGGCACCTGCCAATATCCCTTGGTCATGTCTAACGTTGTGAGGAACCTCGCCTGTCCGAGCCGGTCTAACAACTCCTCGATTCGAGGCATCAGGTAGGCTTCGAATGTAGATACTGCATTCACTTGGCGGAAGTCTATGCAGAATCACATAGCACCGTCAGGTTTAGGTACTAGTACCACTGGGCTGCACCAAGGACTATGCGATTCCTCAATGATGTTCAACTGTAGCATCTCCTGCACTTGATCGATGACTTCCTGCCTCTTCGCTTCCGGTAATCGATATGGCCGTTGCCGAACAATTTTTCCCGGCGGGGTGAGTATCTCATGTGCGACTAAGGTGGTTTCTCCTGGTATAGGAGTTAGCACATTTTTAAACTCCTCCAACAGTTGGGTCAACTCCTGTTCTTGCCTTAAGGAGAGTTCCTCACCGATCTTGGGGGTAGGGCAGTCTTTGCACTCATCTATTCAGGGACCCAGATCTTCCTCTGGGGTTTCACTCCCATCAGCGATATAGCCCTCCATGTCCCCCTTCCCAGTAGAGCCAAAACCTCCAGTTCCCCGGCTCATTGGGGTTAGCATGGTGACCTCTTCAAGGCGTGGGAATCCCACTCGTTCGCAAATCAATTGCGCTATCCTGTCCCCCACTTTGACCTTAAAGTCTTCATTCGACCAGTTGCAGAGAAGAACTTTCAGTACGCCCCTGTAGTCCGGATCGACTACTCCGGCTGCTACATCAATGCTGTGTTTGGTGGCGAGTCCAGATCGCGGTGCTATCCGCCCATAGCACCCTTGAGGTAGCTCTATCTGGAGATCAGTATTAATTAACATACGCCCCTATTTTGGGATAACCTGGTCTTCCGCGCTATATAGGTCATAGCCAGCTGCTTGTGCCGATGCCCTCTGAAGACCCTGAGCTTTCTCTGAAGTCTTGGAAAACTTTAGCACAAACTTCTTCGTTGGGTCTGCTTGTTCTTTACTGGAGGTTTTCTTTGGCGTTTCCCAAAGCGGGCTAGGAATTATATTATCTGTAGGGCGAATGCAAGTGGCACTTAGCGCTGCTTGTGGAGATAAGCCCTCTTTCAGACTTCTCCTGAATTGCGGCCAATCACGGCCTAATACCAGCTCTTGGGGTAATCTAGGCACCACTGCTACTAGCATTTCTTTCACAATGCCTAGTCCCTTAACCCACAATTTATATACAGGATAGCGGGTAGCTGCTCCATGTATACATTTTATTTTTACGATTCCTTCTGGCTGATCTGGAACTGACGAGCCCTGATCCTTGATCACAAACCATAATCTCCTTGAAATCATAGTTTGATCAGCTCCAGAATCCAGGAGTGCTTTTACATTTATTCCTTGAATCTTTACATTCAATACAAAGCCTTCACGTATTGTTTTTGGGTTCTCACCCACAAGAGCAGTACGTGAATAACACTCTTGTTTCACATGACCCTTTTTACCACAAGAAAAACATCTCTTAGTATTTTCTTTTACTACAGGCTTATAACTTTTTGAACCAGTATACATGGGTCGTGAGACATTTTCCAATTTCTGCGCCTCCATACCTACTACCAATTTGGGAGTCTCCACCCTGGGTTGGGTGACTCTCTCCGCTTCCAAATATCGCTCGGTGAGAGCTATTGCGTCAGTAGTGGTACGGCAATTCTGCAGAATTAGGAAATTCTGTACTCTACTCGGTATGGCCGACATATACTGTTCCAGTATTACTGCATCCATTAAAGTATCTACATTTTTCTTTTCAGGCTGTAGCCACTTGTTTGCTAGACTACGTATCCTATGGCCTAGGGCTTTGGGCGTTTCATCAGCCCTGAGGGCAGTAGCTCTAAACATCTTATTATATGATATAGCGGTAAGACCTAAACGATCTCTAATGGCTGTGACTACCTCCTCATAGGTATTAGCTAGAGCTGGGGGCATCGCCCTGTATGCAGCGAGCGCTTCCCCCGTGAGGGACGCTGCAAGGCGAATGGCCCACTGCTCAGGTGGCCATTTAGCAGAGCATGCAATTCTACTGAATGAATCTAGAAAATCATCCACATCGTCATTAGGACTTAGCTTCCCTACAATGAGATCATTGCATGTCCATTGTCCACTTCCTGGGTAGGTTGGTCCGGTTGCCGGCAGCTTCTCCGCGTTGGCCTTTGCCATCGCCTCTCACTGATGAGCCAACCAGTTCTCCATGGTCTGTAGAACCGGTAGCTGTTGCGTTTGAATGGCTTGGAGGGCTTGCACTTGTTTTTTCTGCGCAAACTCCGCCTGTTTGTCAAACTGGTGTGCCATCCAGGCACAAAGCTCCTTCGGTTCCATACTGCACCTCTATAAAGAGACAAGAAGAAAAAGAAACCCAAGTGTGGCTCTCCTAACAAAAGCTCTTCTTCTTTCCTTTTTTTTTTTTTTTCAAACTTCCCCCGGATATCCAACACTACTCAGGCCTATCTACGTTTTACCTGACATTAGTTTTGAATCAGCTCTGGAATATAAGTGCTGTCCCGCTCTGCAGTTTTCCGCTTCTGGGGTCGCAACAGGATTTTCACCTTTCAGGATTTTTACGATCCGTTCCGGATTCCGGTTATTCCATTCCAGGTTTTCTCCTTCCGATCCGGTTGACAGCAGATCCGTTCCGGGTTTTGTTTTTCCACTCCGGTTTTGCAGGCAGTTCAGTCCGGGTTTTATTTTTAAACTCAGGAGTTTTATTTTTCTTTTCTTTTGCGGTTGTAGGCTCCAATCCAATATCCAACAACTACGGCATTTTATGTCGTGAGCACTACCCTGGCGGCAAGTAGAGGTCAGGGCAGGTCGGACACAACTATATAGGGATGAGATTGGCCAGTAATCCAGAGGCCCAATTGACTTTTGGTCCTATTAGTTTCCTGGGTCCTAATCTTCAATGAAATCAACTGCACAAAGTGGTGGGAAAATAAAGGCTTTTATTTCCCTTTCTCGCAAAGGTTCAAATGATTGGGCAACAACAACAATGCAAAATGTCCTTACTTCAGGTAAGAAAAAGTAAAACAGAAGTTTAAAGCAAAAACTGTTACTTTCACAGTAGCGATGATATTCACACAAACAAGAATGTTCTAGGCAGCAATACATATAGCTTACAAGCCTGGCAAGGATTCTAGGCTTCCCGTAGTACAGTACGTACAGTCCATTTCTGTATCTGAAACCTCATCTGCCAGTTCCACTTGCATTGGCTCATAGCCCAAAGCCTCTGACTCTGAGTCCTTGGTTTCAGGAAAGTTATAGTCAGGCTTCTTCTATAGCTCCTCTAGCACTGCCCAATGTTCTGGGTGACTTGTAGGGCGTTGGCTCTGTGCTGTTTTGTATTGAGAAGATTCCTCTCTACTTAGAGGTTTTATAGCAGCTTTATAAAAACACTTCTTATTCAAAACTCTCTTATCAGGTAAACTTTTTCTATAGCTTGTATCATAAGAAGCTTTACCTTGTGAATTTGGCTTCTCTGTTTCAAGTGAAGGTTGAGGCCTGCACCAGTTTCTCTTCTGGCTTGCCCGTACAGCACGGCTCAGGTCTTCAGGCTGTCTCTCATTTGGTTTTAGACAACAGTTGCAGCAATGCTTTTGCCTCTCTGGACAAACAGCTCTTACTCCTCTTTGAGCTGAGACCTTCCCAGGTTCTTCATTAGCTCCCAGGCAATCACCTTTCACTCTGGGTGATTTGCTAGCAGTGGAATAATCAGGTTTCCATTCTAACCTCTTTTCCTCTGTTTTGCCTTCTTTCCTGCTGCACGCTTTCCTGCTGCATTCACTCCTGCTGCCTTCACACCTGCTGCGTCCTTTCCAGCCGCCTCTCCAGCTGCCTTTCCAGCTTCCTCTCTCGCTGCTTCTCTCACTGCCTCTCCAGCTGCCTCTCCTCCAGTCTTCCACAGTCTCCTTAAGAAGTCCTCCTGCGCTCGAGGATTGGAAGCTGGCTGGCATTACCTCATGACCAGTGGGGCGTGGTTCCTCAGTTACTCTGAAGTCCCTCTTGCTCCCTCTAGCTGGCTCCTCCAGATATTGCAGCTTGTATGTATCTTTTTCTCTGTTTAAAGCATTTTCTTTTCTCTCAACCGGGTCTGCTGGGTGACAGAAGAGAGCTACTACCTCCTGGTAGAGGCACTGAGACCCTGTGTTCCCTTGCTTGTTCAGGTAGAACATCGCGACATGGTTGTCCATTTGGACTAGAACCAACTGGTTCCACAGGTGGTGGTGGAAGGCCTCGATCGCCAGAAAAATGGCCTTGAGCTGCAGCAGATTGATCTGCTGCTGGCTCTCCATCAGGGACCAGTTGCCCTGCAAGTGCAATTCCTCACAGTGGGCACCCCAGCCCAGTAGGGATGCATCCATGGCGAGGACCTTCTGAAGATTTGGGGACTGTGCTGTGTACCCTGCCACCAGTTTAGCAATTCTGCTAGTTGACGGGACACTGAAATCCTTACTCAGAGCCTGCCTGTGGCTTGTGTTCACTGCAAGCGGAGACACCACTGAGCTGCCCACATTTGGAGGCGGGCATTGGGAACCACATGGACTGTGGATGCTATGTGGCCTAGTAGGCAGAGCATGGACCATGCCAACACTGGTGGTGCTGTACCTAGATGGCCAGGTCCCTGAGGCAATCCGCCCTGTCTAGGAGGAGGAAGACTCTGGCCTGGAGAGTGCCCAGACGAGCTCCTATGAACTCCAGATCCTGAGATGGAGTGAGGTGAGATTTGGAGTGGTTTATCAGGAACCTCAAATGCTGTAGGACCTTGATGGTGCGGGCTGTGGCCTGTTGCAGCTCAGTGGTCGTGTCCCCTTTCACGAGCCAGTCATCCAGATATGGGAAGACAAAGGCCCCTTGGAGACAGAGGTAGGTGGCCACCACTGCCAGGCATTTGTTAAAGACTCTTGGTAGTGGTCGCCTCCGACCATGAATCTTAAGTACTGTCTGTGACTGGGATGAATAAGAATGTGGGTGTCAGCATCCTTTAGGTCCAAGAAGCATAGTCAATCTCCCTGCTGGAGGTAGGGTAACAATGTTCCAAGGGAGAACATCTTGAACTTCTACCCCTTCCAGGAACTTGTTCAGGTTTCGCAAGTCCAAGATGGGTCTTAGGCCCCCTGTTCTTTTTGGAATCAGAAAATAACAAGAGTAGAACCCTTGCCCCTGAGGTGGAGGAGTATTGGTTCCATGGCTCCATCCCTGATGAGGCCTGCAAGTTCCTTCAGTAGCAGGGTCTGGTATAGGGGAATCTGAGGGGATTCTCCTGGAAAGAAAGGGGGAGGCGTCCAGTCCAAGTGAAGGAGGAAGCCTTCTTTGATTACCTGGAGGGCCCAGATATTGGTAATTATGGCCGGCCACCAATGTGCAAAGTGGATCAAATGCCCCACTACTGGTAGCTGCTCCCCTCTGGGAGGAGATGCTAAGCTCACGGAGTCAAAATCCCAACACAGCATGGGCAGGAGCCGGTATTTGGGGCTTAGAGCCCTTAAGCTTACAATGGCCTTGCCCGGTCCTTTACCCTGTTGACCCTGCTGCGGGGTCTGGGGCTCTAGGATCTTGTCAAAGGATTTCTGAAAGTCCAGATAAACTATATCAACTGACTCACCTTTGTCTATCTGTTTATTCACACATTCAAAAAAATATAACAGATTAGGAAGTCAAGACCTTCCTTGTCTAAAGCTATGTTGGCTGTCTCCCATTAAGCCATGACTATCTACATGTTCAGTAAATTTGTTCTTTATGATGGTTTCTACCATTTTTCCCGGTACTGACGTCAGGCTCACCGGTCTATAGTTTCCCGGATCACCCCTGGAACCCTTTTTAAAAAATTGGCGTTACATTGGCCATCCTCCATTTTTTCAGATATTACATATGATTTTAATGATAGTTCACAGATTACTAATAACAGGTCTACAGTCTCATATATAAGTTCTTTCAACACCCTTGGACGTATATCTACTCTTCAGTTTATCAAACAGTTGTAATACATCTTCCCAGCGTATCGATATTTCTTTCAATTCTTCCGCAGTTATAAAAGCAAGGCGGTGTACAAACATCAAAGCAAAGAGATGGCCAAAGGCCTAGAAAAGGAAAAGAAGTTACAATGTCAATAGGATAGTGGAGAGAAAGTCAAGCACACCAGACGGAGGAAGACACACGGGAGGGGGATGGGGGGGTCACACAGAGGAAGTAGGAAGGTCATAAGCAGAGGAGAATAGGTGAGTCTTTAGTCAGGATTTGAATGTGCAGAAGTCTTATTCGAGTCTGAGGGAGGTGGGCAATGAGTTCCAGAGTGCGGATTCTATGAAAAAGAAAGTAGAGGAGCGTGTAGATTGTAGATGAGCCCAGGAGGGAGAGGGGAGGTGAAGACAGTTTAGAAGAAGTGATCGTAGGGAGCGAGTGGGAGTGTGGAAATGAATGAGGTCAGCCAGATGTAGGGGGGTGTGGGTGTAAATTACCTGGTGGACAAGGGTGAGAAGCTTAAAGCGAATGCGGTGATCTAAGGGGAGCCAATGGAGTTGAAGAAGAAGTGGGGTAATGTGATCCAGACGGGAGGAGTGGGTGATTATGCGTGCCGCTGTGTTTTGAATGTGCTGCAACCTACTTAACTGGAATTGGGGGAGGCCAGCGAGGGCAGAGTTACAGAAGTCCAGTCGTGAAGTGACAAGGGAGAGGACAAGAGTTGTGAGGGCCTGGGGGGTGAGGAAGGGATGGATGGCACTGAACCTACGGAGATGGAAGAAGGAAGATTTAATGACATTAGAAATGTGGGCATGGAAAGAAAGATCAGCGTCAATGAGGACACCAAGATACCTGAAACAGGGGACTACAGGAATAGGGGAGCCAGCAAAAGATGGGGTCAATTGAGGGGAGGGACCACCATGGGGGAACCAAATGGCAAGTGTCTTGGAAAGATTCAGATGCAGGCAGTTGGATGTAAGCCAGAAGGAAACAGTGAGAAGACAGGAGTTGAGGAGGGAGAGATCAGGCAGAAGGGGGGAAGTGTAGTGAAATAAGACAAGATCATCAGCATAGAAGAAGGCAAGTATCCCAGATTGCTGTATCAGAAGAGTGAGAGGAGTGAGGAAAACATTAAACAGAAGGGGTGCCAACACTGAACCTTGGGGGACACCACAGTGAAGGGGAAGCGAATCAGAAGAAGAGCTGGAGGGGGGACAAGGGAGAACAAAATAGGACCAGGAAAAGAGATAGGAGTGGAACCACTGGTAGACAGTACCACGGAGCCCAGCATCACGAAGACGGGAGAGAAGGAGGGAGTGATCAACAAGGTCAAAGGCAGCAGAGAGATCTAAGGAAACCACCACCGAGATATCATCATGGTCATGAGCAACATGAAGTTCATTGAGAAAGGCGAGAATGACGGTTTCCACACTGTGACCGGGGTGAAATCCAGATTGACGAGGGTGAAGAAAGTTAATAGAGTCCAGATGGTGGGAAAGCTGAGTGAAAACTGCCTTTTCAAGAATTTTAGAAAGGAAAGGAAGACAGGAAACAGGCTGATAGTGAGCAGAGACAAGAGGATCGAGAGAAGGTTTCTTAAGGATAGGGCGAATAAGGGCATGCTTCCAGAGAAAAGGAAAGGCACCAGTAGAAAGGCTAGAGTTGATCATCGTAAGAGTAGGAGGAACAAGGGCAAGGGAGGGTGCAAGAAACCATGAGGAGGGGATGGGGTCAAGAGAGCAGGTGGTCTTACTAGAAGAGGAGATAGACTTATTGAGTTCAGAAGTGGTGAGCGGGTGAAAAGACATCCAGCAGTGGGAGAGTGAAGGGGAGGGAGGACAATTGATCACAGGTGCGTCTAATTTTACAGCAATGGGAATGTGGTTCTTCTGTTCAAACCGATTTGAATTGTTTATAAGGGTGCCAATAATCATGTCTGACAATATCCCAATTTTTATACTATTTCCTTTTTTAATTGGTCTTGTTTCATTTGATTCTTTTATGTGTCAAATATGTGTGCATATATAGAGTCCAAAGTCATTTCACTGGCCACTTTTATTTTTAGGAGATATTGGACATTGAAGGGTTGAACTGCAAGGGTGCCAATAATGTCGACCACAACTGTATTTTAAACAATAACACGGTATATTTTTCATCAGTCTATAAGCACTGACAATTTGAGCTCACCCTTATCCAATTTAATTTATTTCTATATGTGGTTCTATCATATATGTATAAATATGTAAATGTGTATATATAAATGTAAAAATGTGTAATCCATTCCCCAAGTCACTAACCTTGTGTGCTGTGACCCACCCTCAGATCTATGTATTTACCATCCCCTCCCAAGTCTTGATTCGACAACCCCCAAAGATGAATCAAACCGCTGCTGATCGCTGGAAGTGGCGGTATATAAGTGTGTATTAAATAAATAAATAAATAAATAGACTTCTGCAGTATTTTGAAATGAATAACGAGTGAAATATGAAATGATGACTGCAATTTATGATATGACAGAATATCTAATTATAATAAAATTGTTAGACATCGTCATAATAGTAGTAGAAAGCACTAATGCAGACAATTAATCAGAATATGTTTAAATAAATCTGGTTAATATTAGCATGCAATTAAAGTGAAAAGTGGCTCTATAAACTTAGCTGAATTTCATAAAATAAGGTTTTATAGAAAAAGTGATTAATTGCCATTTGTGGTTACCAATTCCAGAAGGTTGAACACAAATGTCATTTTTCTACAGCCAGTCTGTCCAGACATAATGGCAGAGTGAGGGTCAATAGATTGCATACACAAAACAACCATCTTCATTGTTGAACTGGACTATACAGGTAGTAAACATAGTAAATGGTGACAGATAAAGACCAAAGTGCTTGTGCACAGATCCAGCCACAGTGTATACCTGGAGATCAGATACCCTTCGATTGACATCAGCCAACAAAAGGTCTTTGGGGACCACACCAACTTTGGCATAGTGCTTAGAGCTGGCAGCAAAGAACAGCTGGTTGCCTGATCATTCATGGCCTTGTGACTATGCATGTCTAAAGTGCAACTGCACTTCGAGTACTGTGCACAATTCTGATTACTGCATCTCAGCAAAAATATAGGGGGATTAGAAAAGGTACAGGGAAGGACAACCCAAACGATAAATGGGATGGAACGATACCCCTATAAGGAAAGGCTAATGAGGTTAGGGTTCTCCAGCTTGGAGAAGAGAGGAATGAGGGGAGATATGATAAAAGTGATAAAATAATGAGTGAAATGGAACAGATAAATGTAAATCAGTTGTTTACTCTTTCAAAACGTGCAAAGACCAGAGAACACACAATCTTAACACATAATCAAGCTCTGGAATTTGTTTCCAGAGGATGTGGTAAACGCTCCTAGACAAGTTCTTGGAGGAAAAGTCCATACACCACTATTAAGGACTTGGGGAAATCCACTGCTTATCCCTGGAATAAGCAGCATAGAATCTGTCTATCTTTGTGGGATCCTACCAGGTATTTGTGACCTGTATTTGCCACTATTGAAAACAGTATATTGGGCTAGATGGATCATTGGTCTGACCCAGTATGGAAAATCTTATGTTCTTATGATGAGTCCAGATTTACAGTCAATCTTAGCATTGTTCCAGCTGATGACCTGACTGCTGTTCCAGTTGTCGATCCAATGGAAACCAGGTGCAGTAGTGTGCAAGTGAATTTTAAACAACAGCTCCTCCAGAGAGCTCTGGATAACTACTACAAAACAATGGCAATAAAGGGGCTGATCCTAGTCGTAAGGTGTGAAAAAAAGGTGCCAGAACTCATATGCAGGGCTTTAACATTAATACATGACCAACATGGGTCAATTTATAAACAACCTCACCAAACTCTCAGTTTAACAACCATATCACCCATGAAAAAAGAGTGCTCAGAGTAGGGAAGGACAAGTTCAGCAGGCAAGAGCTTAAAGACAAAACGGCAAACTGCTTGGAGACGACCTCTGTTAATCACAAAGCAGTACACTCCCAAATCTATCAGATCCAAGAAACAATCAGTTGGATTCTAATGAGGACAACATGTTTGCTGAGCACCTCCACATTATGTTTTAGAAGCAGGACGTCATAATTATGAACATCCTTACTGCATGAGGGTCTATCTTCTCCACCCTAGTCTTTACTCCGACAGGTAGAGATGGGACATCAGTACTTACATCATCCTCAATACCATGAGACAAAAGAACCCTCATAAAATGAGTATAAAAACACCTTCAATCGCTCAGCCACATCTATGCAGGATTTCTGGGGAAGGCTACAGCTTACCCACTCTCCAACCCCGCTCCTTCAGGTACCATCAGGGGCATCATTATTTTGGCTGTTCAACTTCTTGATCCAGAAAGTTGGGTGACTGGCAAAAAATGTGTAATAATTGCTGTCAGTGGGCTACTCGATGTAGATGCCCAGAGCTCACTAGCCCAAAGTAAAAAAACATAATGCTAGGAGACCCATGGCAATACTATCCATAATCAGAATGGGGTTTTTTTTGTAATCAGGCTGTCATACTGCCACAGAAATCTTGACCAAGACTACCAGAATGGTAGGCACACTTGTTGATGCCATACCAGTACCACCAACAACCCTTTTCTGCTGTTACTGTTGGCAAAGGCAAAATCCTCGGTTCTGTTTTAGCTTCAACTTCAGTCTTACCTCACATAATAGTGGCAATCATAAGAAAGAAAGAAAAAAAGACTTCAGGCCCGAGATTCGAAGGGCATTTACACGGTTTACAGCCCAGCAAACCATGTAAAAGCCCTAAATCGGGATATTCAACAGCACTTGCATGGTCAGTGCTGTTGAATATCCTCTTCAAAGCCTGCTACACGCCCCGATGCTCAGTGGCTAGCATCGGGGCATGTTGGGGGCATTCTGGGGCGGAGCAGAGGCCAAGACTGCTACTAACCGAGTAGTAGCGATATTACACTGCTACCTGGTTAGTGATCCGAAGCTAAAACTATGCCAGCTTTTGGCTCACCTAGTTTTAGCCACGGATGCTAACCGAGTAGCAGTGGAATATCACCCCTGCTTGGTTAGCCTTGGCGACTCCAGGGCATGTGCGGCAACGCCGGATATTCAGTGCTGTCGCCGCAGCATTGAATATCTGATGTTAAGGGTCAGTGGGCAGGGCTATGTGCCGTCGTGGAACATAAACTGCCTAATACAATATCGGGCCTTTCATCCATATGCCAAAAGGCCATCCACATTCCAACATCATAAGAAAGTAAAATCCGCAATTAGTAGGGATTGTGTTTTGGTTTTTTCCAGTTTTGTTAAGTTGTCAAGGACTGCCTTTGAAATGGCAACACTTTGGTTGGAGGCAGAAGCGGACCAAGGGTGAAGTGGGGCCATGTGAAGACTCATTGCGGGACCTCATTTGCATAAATATTTGCTTATCTACTGAGTCTCATTTGTATAAATTTAATTAATTTTATTGTAACATTTATAAGCTGCCCATCTAAAATTTTAGGTGACTTTCAAAGGACCCCTTCACAAACCTCTTTTTTGTCCCAGCAATGACTTAAGATGATGTTTGCTGAATATTAATGTGCGTAAAGTGCCACCGCACCCAGAGAAATCAATGGGTGCTGTTTCACTTAGCACACGTTAACATTTGTGAATGCGCATTAACTTGTAGTAAACATGCCTCTTAATAAGCATCTGAATATCCTTTGAATATACAGCGAGGATAAAGAAAGGCTACCATATTTCTACACTACCCTCCAGAGCCAACTGCCAGATACATTAGGAAGTACTACAAAACCCTGCTCATTGAGAACCTAGCAAACCCGCCATATCATAACAGCACTACTAGGACTCACACAGCACCAAACCCTACCTATCAAAATGTAGCACTGCAAAAATTAAACCAGTACATCTCATACAAAACCAATATATCTCCTAGTGGAAAAAGAGAACAAGTGAGACTGCTACATAGAAATTACACAACCACAGCTTAGTCATACACGCAAAAGACAGGCAGACTATCATGAAATATAGAATAAGGGATCACAATTAAGAAATATGAAGACAATAATTAAACTGAGAACTCCAAAAGTCAAACTTTGGAATGTGCAACACTGGGGAAATAAAACTATAAATTCATTTCCTCTTGTACTGAACAAAACATAAAGACGTCAACAATGCACATTTCCCAGACTTGACATATTCCAGTTAATAAATTCAAAATAAAATATTTTTTCCTACCTTTTATTGTTTGGGCATTTTATTTTTCAATTGCAATTACCCCATTCACTTTCTTCTGCTGTCTTTGTATCTTCTGCTTCTGCTGTCCATTTGTCCTTTCTTCTCCTAATTCTTCCATTCGCTTTCTACATCTGCCTCTAAAATCTTTCCCCTTGTGCTCTTTCCTCCATTTCTTTCTTTCCTCCTTTTTCATCCACTCACATTTCACCCCTCCATCCTCTATCGCCTTTTGACTTTTTATCAATGTTCCATCTACTCCTCTAAACTCCAGCCCAGCTCGTCTACCCACTTATCTCATTTCCCATCTCACTCCTTCACTAGCCTCTTATTCCCTTCTGTCTTTCACTCACTCACCATTGCCACATATCTACGCTCTGTAATCACCATCCTCATCTCACTCATCTCCTTGCCAGCTTTCCATGGTCTCTTTCACATAGTTCCACCATGCCCTCTCTTTCTCAGCACCCTAATTCACCAGCTCCCAATCCCTTCACCCTTACCCTTTACTCCCAAAGTCCAGCATTTCCATCTTTCTCTGTCACCTCCCCAGCTCTTTCTTCCCTTCCTCCAGCCCATAGACCAACAGCTTTTTGTCCCCTTCCCCTTCTTCATCCTCTATCCCTCTGGTACTCTGGCATCTCTCCTTTCTCCTCTCCCAGCCCAGCATCTTCTCTCTCTCTCTCCCTGTTCTCCCCCCCCCCCCAATCCCAGTCCAATATATCCTCCTCTCTCATAATCCAAAATCTCTCTCTCTTTCTCCCTATCCCCCCCCCCCAATCCAGCCCTCTCTCTATTTCTCTGTCCCTAATTCCCCCCCCCCATGGCAAAAATATTGTGTAGCACCAACACCGGTGTCTTCTTTTTTTTCTTCAAGTCAGCACCAGAAAGATCGCACGGCACCATCCCAATCTTCATCTGTCTTTCTCTGAATCAGCATGCAGCGGGCAGTGCTGCCTGTAGCATTCATTTCCGGTGCACAGTTAAATGGCTCCACACATTGAAGTGAATGCTACCGGCAGCGCTAGCTGCTGTTGTTCTCAGATAAAGAAAGATGAAGCTGGGGATGATGCTGCATGAAGCCACAATCGTTCTGCTGCCAGAGCTACATGCACAGTGTATTGTGCCGTCCCTGGATGTACCGCCTTAGTCACAACTTATTCTCCCAGTACCCAGTCAGTCTTAAGTCTGTCTTCTTTTCTCTCACTAAATTTTAAAGTCTCCACCTAATTCCCAATCCCTCTTGCCTCCATCTCCATATCCCCAGTATGTATCCTCCTGCCTCCTACATCCTTCCCAGCGCCCACCCATTTATTTCCTTCTCCAATTGTAATTGACCCTGCCATTCCTCCTTTTTACCCAGCATCTATTCTTATGCCCCTCCCTCTCACCTTTCCCTCTCTATGATCTTGTCCCTCTCACACAAAATATGTTTCCCTCTCCATCCTCACTCCCTCAGATTCTGCCTCGTTTTCTCTATTCTGGTCCTCTTTCAGCCCCCCAGTCCCAGCATCACCCCTTTCCACTCCTCCCCAGCTTCAGCTCCTTTCCTGTCCCAGCCCTCCCCCCCCCCCCAGCATCAGCTTGTTTCTAATTCCAGCCCCTCCCAGCATCAGCTCCCTTCCAGACCCTCTCGACTTTGCCTCCCTTCCATTCCCAGCCCCTCCCAGAACCAGCTCCTTTCTAGTCTCTGTCCCTCCCAGCATCATCTCCCTTCTAGTTCAAGACCTCCCAGTATCAGTCCTCCTTCAGTATCATCACCCTTCCAGTTCCATTCTCCCCCATTCTCCAGCATCAGCCCATTTCCAGCCCTAGGCCCCCAACATCAGTCCTCTTTCAAGCCCAATCCCTCCCAGCATCATTTACCTTCCAGTCCCAGTCTCCCCATTCCCCAGCATCAGTCTTCCTTGAGTCCCAGACCCTAAGAGAATCATTTTCCTTCCAGTTCAGACCCCCATCCCCCAGCATCTGCCCATTTCCAGTCCTAGCTCCCTAGCAATCCTCTTCCAGTGCCAGCCCCCCCCCCCCAGCATCAGTCCTCCTGCAGTCCCAGATCCTCCCAGCATCATCTCCCTTCCAGTCCCAGTCTCTCCATCCCCCAGCATCAGCCCATTTCCAGTCCCATCTCCTTAGCAGTCCTCTTCAGGTGCCAGTCAGCAGCCCCCCAAGAGCAGTCTTCTTCAAGTGCCAACCAGCCCCCCAGTCTTCACATGCCAACAAGCCAGCCCCCCTCACCCACATAGCCCCAGCATCAAACCCATCCTGTCACCCTCTCTGCCCCTCCTCCCCATGGCCCTGTCACAGCCTGCACTCATTTCACAGCTGCAAGAGCGATTTCCTTCATTCCTGTGGCCAGGGCTGGCCTGTCCACTAGGCAGGCTAGGCAGCCACCTAGAACAGCAGACCTCTGTGGGTGGCATGTGCTTTGGCACATGTGGCCTGCCACTTCTGACCTCCCTCCAACAGGAAGTTGTGTCGAAAGGGGGTCAGAAGCAGAAGACCATGTGTGCCGAAGCACATGGTGTGCCAAAGCACGTGGCCTGCCATGGGCCACTGCCATGCCAAGCTGAGCCACCCACCCCCAATGACCCCATTGACACAAGCGGCAGCAGTGGGAGGCAGCACGGCCGGGGTTTCTACCTGGGGTGGCAGAAACCCTTGGGCCAGTGCTGCCCATGGTTGTGCTATGTTGCAGCCACTGGGACCTCAGAATCTCTAAAAGTGAAACCAGGCACTTCCTGTCACTCACGCAAGCTGTTTCTGGCATTTCAGTTAATTTCAGTTCTTCTTTCCTGATTGGCCCCACGTTTCCCTGTCTGGTCTTGAAATTTGTGGAAACCCTTCCTGGATGTTTTGCCTTGGGAATCTATTGACTTTTTTTAAAGAAACTTACTGCAAACACTTATTTTGTGCCAGTTTCCTAGCTCTTCTAGAATTATTGGACTTACAATGGACTTACACTAGAATGACATAGTAGGTTGTATCAGCACTACAATTATGATTATGTAGTAGCAATAAATCACTAATTAGCAACCAGAGGCCACAGGCTTGTTCTGCACTTAGGACAAGTACAAGAAGGTGCTCTCTAGCTCCCACCTCTCGGGTGAAGACATAAGACCGGTACCTTAGCTCTTCCAGATGGATGAATGCAGTTGGGGTCCGAGGCAGTCTCCAAAACAGCCAGAAGTCTAAAGAGGCAGATAAGCTAACTATGCTGCCTCTAGTCAATACACTATAGGTGCCTGTAGAAGTCTTAATTTGTCTCACAGGGTTAGTGGAACATTATTGGAATGATACAGTGTCTTTGTGCTTATACAAGCAGCAAGGAAGGCAGAAGGCAAAATGGCCCCAAGTTCTTCTGAGTATACCGTATTATTCCTTCTGATGAGTCCTTATCATATTTTTGTTATTGGTTGACATGACATACTGCAAGGTGTTTTGGCGAATCAAGAGGCAGCCATCATGCGGTCATCTCATGCACAAAGGGTCCATGATGAGAAATGCAGTAGAAGGTGGTATGCAGTCTCATATATTGCTGCAAGTGTCCAAAACCAGTAGAGCAGTCTGTGGCTGAGAAAGACCTAAGAAGCAGACATGTAGGCATGGCAGGAAACATCAGTCTTCTGTATGCAGACACGCATTTGGCAGGAAATTGCTTGGAGGACAGCAGGTCAGGCTTTTGGGTTATGAGCAGGCCATAGGGTACCAGTCCTTCAGTACCCAATTTAAATATCCAATACTGCCCTTGATAATTTAGTAACTCTTCAAGTCACCCCCACACCAATGTGGAATAATTTTATTTATGTATTTATTTAAAAGCACCTATATACCACAACTATTTACAGAGAACAATCAACATAATAACAAAAATGCATAGGTTGTTTAGGAGTATGTATAGGATACAGATGAATAATCTTTAATGATGACAGGAGGTATGGTGTTTAAAGTGGTTGAGTAGGGGTAATGAGGTTAAAGTATTGAATGAAGAGGAACGTTTTAAGTTATTTTCAAAGGACTGAAGATCTTTTATTAGCCTTAGGTTATCTGGGAGTGAGTTCCAGAGGGTGGAGGCAACATATATGAATGCTCTTGAATTGGTGATTTTGTTTGTGCTCCGGATGTGTGTAGGAATTGTAAGGGTGTTCTGATTACAGGTTCTTCTGGATCTGGCGGGGTCCTGAAATGTAATGAGGGAGGAAAGATAGGAAGAGGCTATTTTGTTGTATAATTTGAAGGTTATCATTAAACATTTGTATTTGGTTCTAGCTTCAATGGGTAACCAGTGGAGACTTTGGAATAGAGGTGTGATGTGGTCATAGTAGTGTGCCTTGTGAATTATCCGGGCAGCTAGATTCTGTGCCATTTGGAGTTGGTGTATGGTTTTTTTGGGTAATCCATAGAGCATGCTGTTAGAGTAATCGAGGTGTGGAATAATGAGGACTTGTAGAACAGACCAGAAATTGTGGTAATCCAGTAGGGGTCTGAGTGGTTGAATTGTCTTAAGTTTGAAGCATATAGCCTTGGTTACAGATTTTTTGTATGAGGCCATGGTTAGGGACTGGTTGAGAATAATACCTAAGTATTTGACTTCTTGTTTAACTTCAATGTCAATATCGTTAAAATGGATTTTAGAAGGTGGGGAGAAGCTCTGGTTATGAATTATGTAAAGTATTTCTGTCTTGTTGAAATTGATACGTAGGTTATGAGATTTGAGCCAATCAGTAATGTCCTTCAGACAATCTAGGATCCGAGGACAGTGTGGATTGGATATATCAGTTGGGTGGTAGAACATTATATCATCTGCATAAAGATGGAAATAGACTTTATGTTTCCTAAGGATGTTGCAAATGGGTTGCATATAGAGGTTAAAGAAGAGGACAGAGAGGGAAGAGCCTTAAGGGACACCCTGTGTCTGGCTGAAAGTTGAGGAGGTTGCTGTACCAATCCAAGTCTGTTGTGTGCAATCTGTAAGATAAGATTTGAACCATTGTAAAACCATGCTTCTTAGGCCAATTTATTGAAGTCTTGATATAAGGGATTTATAGCAGATGCTATCAAAAGCAGCAGCAGTATCTAGAAAAACAAGCATAAAAACCTGTTTGCAATTATCGATACCGCAGAGGAGTGTGTTCATAAGTGAAAGCATGAGGGTCTCAACATTGTGGTGCTGTCTATAACCATGCTGTTGGGCATCCAGAGGGGCATTTAAGTCAACAAAGTCTTGTAGTTGAATTTGAACTGTTTTTTCAATTATTTTTGTTAGAAAAGGGAAGGCTAGAGATGGGACGGTAGGAGCTAGGAAGTGATTTATCAGTTACGTTAGATTTGAGAATGGGCTGTATGGTTGCTTGTTTTAGTGCTGGGGGCACCTGATCTGTTTCCAAGGATCTGTTTATTATGTGAAGTATGATAGGGGGAAAACTCATCTTTTGTGGACTTAATCTAGCTAACTGGGCATGGAACAGTTGGGGAGGTTGTAGTATTCAGGTTTGTTAATGTATTTTTTAGTTGTTTGATATTGATGTGGTAGAATATTTATTATTTATTTATTTATTAACAATTCTTATATACCGCACTATTAGACATCAGCGCGGTTTACATTGAACAGAAAACATCCGACAGTTTACAGACTAAGTGGTTTGTTTAAGACAATTGGAAATATATAAATCTGGGTGATGAAGGTTTGGTGGCTTACAAAGAACAGTAATATCTTAGTGGAATACATAGAACTGTCAGAAATAAACAATTGTTGTAACATAATATGAATAAACATAATATCAACCATTTAAACGTGTTGAAAACTATTATATAGGGGGATGGGTAAAAGTGAGGGCCAGGTAGGGGAGGAGGACAGGGAGAGCTAGGATGGATCGGTTGCATTGGTAGCTCTTAGTAAGATTATTGGTTATGTCTTTTCATTAGTGAAGTGTTCAAGAAATAGGTTTTAGTTTTTTCCTGAAGTCTGTGTGATCATTTCTGGTATGGAGATTGTCTGGCATGGCGTTCCACAGTGATGGTGCAAAGAGGGAGGAAGCCCTTTTGGATGTGGTGGAGCTGGTCTTTGTGTTTAAAGAAGGCATGTGGAGCGTGTTAAGTGAGTTGGTTCTCCTGGTTCTGTTATTAGGTGTTTTCTGTATTAACCATTGGAGATAGGTGGAAGACAGTCCATGGAAGAGTTTGAAGATGGTGTGGATGGCCTTGTATTTGATTTGTTGAGTGATAGGTAGCCGGTGCAGTTGTTTGAGCATTAGGGTTATGCGTTCCATTCTCGGGATACTGCAGAGGATGTGTGCTGCTGTGCTTATGGCCAGCTGTAGTGGGTGAATTGCAGTTTTAGGTAAGCCTTGTAGAATGAGACTACAGTAATCAAAGTGAGGGAATATGAGCGTATAATGGGTCGAGGAGTGGTCTGAGATGTTGTACCATCTTGAGCTTGTGGTAGATAGTTCTGGTGATATTGCTTATGTGAGGGGATAGTGCGGTGTTGATCAAGAGTGATTCCCAGGTAGTGTACTTGTGATTTGACCTGTAGTTGGGCTCCGGCAGTGGTTATGTGAGCAGGTGGTGTGAAGTTGGTATACTTGGAGATATATAAGACCTCAGTTTTCTTGAAATGTATAGTCATGCTGTGTTGAGCAAACCAGTTTGTTATGGAGGTGAAGCATTTCTTTATGCGGATTCTGGATGGGTTAGTGGTATTGATTGGAGCATAAAAAACTATGTCATCTGCGTATACGCGGTAAAGTAAGTTGTGTGCTTGTAAGATAGAACAGATTGGTTGAAGGAAAAGGTTGAATAGCAATGAGGATGGAGCGGAGCCTTGGGGGGGCTCCCTGTTGTTGTAAGTAAGACTGATATTTTGTTGCCCAGTTTTACACGGAGTTGACGATCTGATAGATCAGATATAAACCATTTGAGTGTGGTGCCCCTTAGTCTGATTGTTTGCAGACGATGAATGATCAAGTTGGATGGGATGGAGTGAAAGGCTGCCTTGACATCAAGGAATATTAGAATGAAACCTTTCTTTGGTTTGTCAATGCATTTTATGAGGTTGTCAGCTAGAGCAGTAATGAGGGATTCAATTCCATGTTGAGGCCTAAACCCATATTGTTGGGAGTCAAGAGGGACGTGAGCATCTGTGTATTCCTGGAGTTGTAAAAGTACTATTTTCTCTATTACTTTTGCCAGGAATGGCAGGCTGTTTTGGATCCGATGAGCCTTTTATTGCTGGATGTATGGAGGCCAGTTTCAGGTCTGTGGGCATATATCCATGTTGCAATGAAAGTCGTGTGATTTTGAGTATTATAGGTAGTAGTTGTTTGTGTAGCCTTAATCCAACTGACAGGACATGGGTCAATTGGGGATGTAGTAGTATTAATGTCCATAATGATTTTTTCCAGGTGTTTAGGAGAGATAGTTGAAAAGGAGTCCCAGATGATTCCGGTGTTTATACGGTTATGAGTTTGTTGGGCTGTCGTTGTGTGTGTCTGGTTGCATAGGGGATGCATCCATGCCTGGGAGTGATCGGCCATGGCTTGTGGGGTTAGATCTGTAACTCCTTGCTTTTGTGTGGGGTCTTTTGCTAAGTTTTGACACTGAATCATGTTGATGTAGTATCTTTCTTTGCCTTGCTCGTGGCTGTTTGATATTCAAGTAGTTTGGATAGGTAGGTGTCAAGGTTGATGGCTGACTTGTAGCGTCTCCATTTCCTTTCTGGAGCTCTTAAGTTACATTTCATTGTTTTCAGTTGGGTGGACTACCATGTAGCTGTGTTGTGGTTCCATAGGTTTTCTGGTGCATGTTGCTTTATTACTATACTGCTTATTGTTGTGTTCCAGTTTTGAAGAGTGAGTCTAAGTTCTCAGAGCAGCCTCGTAGGTGTGGCAGTATTTTCATTCAAGAATTTTTGGTCTTGAGGTGATGGAATCTGCGAGTAGTGAATAAAGCGTTTAGTTTTTCTTGAGGAATGATCTATGCGGGAGGAGGATAGTAAGTGTCTTGTGGTCTGACCAGGGCACGGTGACTAGAGTGGGTGGTGGGAGGTTGTAATCTCTGAGTATGAGTCTAGTTAGGAATATCAGGTTTAGCACAGTTACTTACCTGTAACAGGTGATCTCTGGGAACAGCAGGAATAAGTCTTCACATATGGGTACGTCGGTACCGACGGAGTCTGCGCGGGAACGCTTCCCAGCGTCCAATCAAAGAGCTTTTGGAAGCATCCCACCACGCCTGTGTGCTGCCTTCCCGCCTTTCCCAACTGCCTCTCCTCAGTTAAGTTTTAAAGCTGAGACAAAGAGAGAGAGAGGAAAGGAAAGATAGATAGAGATACAACTCCTGGGGAGGTGGGTGGGTTGTGAAGACTTATTCCTGCTGTTCCCAGAGATCACCTGTTACAGGTAAGTAACTGTGCTATCTCCAGGAACAAGCAGGAATGAGTCTTCACATATGGGGACTCCCAAGCTGAGATGCCTGGAGTCCCAGCATGTCATAGGTTGGAACATGTTATCCCCCACAACACCAGGCATCCTGAGGATGGAGGGTAGGAGTTGAAGAGAGAAAGGTGCTGTGGAACAGTTATCCTAGCATAGGATTGCAGACAAGGAGTCCATGTGTGGATGATAATTGTCATCAATGATATTGCAAAGAAAAATATTGCAATATGGACCTCCCCTAACAGGACTTCAGAGAGGTATGGAGATTCATGGGATCTACTGGGGAACCCAGTAGAGGAACCTCGAGAAGGACCTCACTGTAAGTGGAGGTAGTAAACCTGTAGGAAAAGCAATGGAGGTCAGAATCCTGAAAGGTAACAGGTGACCCCAGTAGGAAAAACTGGGGTAGTACAAAAACGGTGGGCCTTCAGCGGAAGGCTTTATGATAAAAGCCGAACTCTTTTGGCAGCAGAGTGGCTCGCTCTTAGGAACAAAAGAGAAAGGCTAACCTATTTGGACAAACAGGCCCAGTCCTTGTGCGGAGAAAGGGTATGGAACCCCTTGTATCCCAAAAGAAAGGACAAACGCCGGAGGCGTTAAAACCTGCGATTAGCTGAAGATCCGCAATGTCTCTCCTAACTGAAGTCAGCTGGGAGAGATACTGGAACATGGAGAGCTTCAGAGGTACCTAACCTTAAGGTTATGGTAGGTGTTAACTACCACCCAAGTGGTTGTGAGTGTAGGACCCCAGAACATGCTGGATAGCATAAGTATGGGTAAAGCCCATCTGTCAGAATCATATAGCTATATGAGCCTCGACAGTCAGGTAGATAAAGCAGAATTCATATCTACCGATAGTAAAATATCTCGACAGATACATATACATATATATATATATATATGTATATGTATATGTATCTGTCGAGATATTTATATATATATATATATGTATATATATATGTATATGTATATGTATCTGTCGAGATATTTTACTATCAGTAGATATGTATTCTGCTTTATCTACCTGACTGTCGAGGCTCATATAGCTATATGATTCTGACAGATGGGCTTTACCCATACTTATGCTATCCAGCATGTTTTGGGGTCCTACACTCTATATGAAAGTCTGCAAAGAAGCAGACAGAGATATGCCTACAAAAAGGTAGTCACATAGGAAAAACGTGGAGAGGAAAGATTCATCTAATAACAAGAAGGTGGAACCTACTTGAGAAGATATATAGAGAATCAATTCCCACTGGTTATGGCTACAGGGATGCTAGTTAGTAGAATAACCAGGATAGTTACGTGAAAAGCAGAGGATGATATCAGTGTGCAGCCAGCAAGTCCCGAGTATTCTAGAACTCTAGCATGGTAAGTGAACAGAAGACGCATAGGAATGAGATACCATGCTGACCTGCTTAAGGGCAAAAAGGTATCATGCGTTCTTACCATGAGGACGAGCTGGAAGGAGAAAACATATTCCCTATTGGAAATACTATGGACCAAAGCAGGGAATTAGCAACTCCTTAAGCTTCACGTAAGAGGAGGCCTATGTCCTTTATATTAAAAAGAAGAACTTTTCTAGTCATGGGAGACATGACTGAAAAAGCCTTTTTCAACCATCTAGTATAGCTGTTGGAGAAAAAGGCCCCCCATGCTCTCTAGCAAGGGCCCATAGTGGAGAGCTTCTCTGTAGAATTGCAGAGAGCATGATGCAGGAGAATGAGGAGATAGAACTGGCTGCAGGAGAGCCAGTACCTATGTCAACTATGCTGCCAAACCCAGGGGAATGGAGATGGCAGAAAGAGAACACAATCCAACAAGCTTGTAGTGAAAAAAATTTCAAGACAGATGACAGCACTGACTTGGAGCCACTACTAAGACCAGACAGAATGTTAGTGGAGGACAAATCTGGTTGCTGGTGAACTAGAACCAGTGGTCCAAACATTAAGGGGCTTGTTTAGAAAGCCGCGGTAGTGGTTCGCGATCGCGATCGCAGCCGCGGCCCCATTGAAATCAATGGGGCCGCGGCTCAGATTACGATCGCAAACCGCTACCGCGGCTTTGTAAACAAGCCCCTAAGGCTCCTGCATTGGCAGCTGCTTGTCAGACAGCAGAAGAATGGTACTGTTTAAAAACAGAAAGGACAGACAAAACAAGAGTAGAAAACTCTGGACGTGTCTGATGAACTGCTTCAAAGTAAGATTGAAGAAGAGGAGTCAACTCAGAGAAGAGAACTCCACACTGGAAAAGTAAGAAAACTAGAGAGGCTGAAGAAAAAGCCCTCCAGTGAAGCAATACCGCTCTTACAGAGGAAAACATGGTAAGAAGGTAAAGAGCTGAAGAAAACTTACAAAGTAGTAAGTTTATAGAAAGGAAAAAAGACATGCTGGCACAGGAAACTATCGTTTGATAGTGGATAGACCTCTTTCCCTAGCAGGAAAAAGAGGAGAACCCTGGTGACCTAGAAGCATGAACATCCTGACAGCTCATAGAAGATAGAAAGAATGGATGTCTTTCGGGAAGAGATCCATGTTTAGGATTTAGAATGACAGCAGTGGATTGCCTCTATTGAGAAGAAGCAACTGCAGATTCTAATCCTAAGAGTCACAAGCATCTGATGGATTGATCAGAAACCCTGTGGTTGCTGTGTTTGCTGAGCCTGGTGAGAGGTTGAACTCTGCAGACCAGGACGATGCTTCCCCTGTTTGGGAACATCTGTATGATGGGCAGATGATGCATAAAACCTTCTTCTCCTATGGGAAGAAAGTTTGGCAGGATATTTCCTACTTACTGGGACAGAAGAAGGTGCAGAACAGCCCCTAGGAACAGGTAAGTCAGTGGAGAACTGAGTAACCTGACGTAAAGACTCCTTGTTGAAAAGATTGTCTCCAGTGCAAGGAGTATGTCCCAGTCTGTGCTGTGCCCATTTGTCCAAGTCTGAAGCTTGGAGCCAGGCTCTATGTCGTGCCCCTATAGTTATAGCAGAAGTCCTGCTAACAGACTCAAAAGAGTCTAGGGAAGCACGAGTAAGAAACCAAGAAATATTCTGGAGATGCTTGAGCAGTGAAGAATAGTCTGCACTCCTGCACTCTGGAAGGGAAGGAGTCAAAAGATGTAATTGCTTTGTGACCTCCTCAAGAGATAGACTCATATAGAATATATATGAGAGAATTCTTGCAGAAAGCATAGATGTCTGGAAGATTTGACGTCCAAAGGCATCAAGTGTCCTAGACTCACGACCTGGCGGATAAAAAGAGTGCTTTTTCTTGCTCTTTACCCGCCTCATTGCTGATTCCACTACTATGGTATAATGAGGAAGTTGAGTCTTTTGAAACCCTGGAAGAGGGGGGCACCTGATATAAAAGATCAGTTGCTGTGGAAGGTGGGGGTACCCTTAAAGGTGTTTCCCACATTCCTAGAAGGAGATCCTGCAAGGAATGATGCAAAGGAAGCATTATGTTCTCCTTTGTTTTGGTAGAAAGAGATCCCTGTGCAGGATCATGTCCTGGGATAGGAATGGCAAGAGATCTTGCTATATCCAGGAGGAAACTCTGAAAGGAGAGTTCCCCAACAGGAATTTCCCTTGGACAGGTTAGATCTGAAGAACTAGCCTGAGCACCGACAGAGCTATCCAGATATATAGGAATAGAAGATCCTGCACAGTGCAGTGTGGAATGCTTAAAGGATGGTCGCCGGTACTGGCTGTCAGGAGCAGCGACCGTCATTACCACATTGTCCATGCCAGGTATCGACTCCAAGCTTGGCATAGAAGGGAGCGATCCTGTTGAAAAAAGGATGGTAGGAGTTGGTCACGATGCTACTGTGGATACCGGTACCGATGCCAATACCGGTACCAATGTCGGAGTCGAGCCCGAGAAAGACATCGGAGCAGTCATCGGTGACAGTTCAATCGGTACCGAGGTAACCGAAGACCTCCGGGTGCTATCCTCGGTACCGAGCCACCGGTATCGATCGGTGTCGGTACCAAAGTGTATTGGTACCGAGTCTTCCAGACTAGAGAGCGATTCTAAACTCGGCATCGACAAGCGAAGCATGGAAGGCACCGACCGTAAGGGTAATGAGGACATCGGTACCGACTTCGGTACCGTGTCTGATACCGGTGAATGAAGGTCAGTTAGTGGCAACTCAATCGGCCTCGAGGGAACCGAGAGTTGCAGATCCGAATCATCGGAACCGAGCCTTCGGTACCGCCGAGAGCCGGTACCAAGGCGAGTCGGTACCCAGTCCTCCAGACTGGAGATCGATTCCAGACTCGGCATCGAAGGAAGCGAGGCTATCGATGCACGTCTGGAGGGTACCGACGTCGGTGGTAGTATCGGTGCTGGTACCGATAATGAAAGGTCAGTCTGGAGTGTATCCACTGGTCCCGAAGGCACCGAGGATGCCAGATGACCATCCCTGGTGAGGAGTGTTTCATCCAACACCAGTGCCGATGTCGGGGTATCGGTACCACTCGAAGCGGATGCCACCACCGGACACGGCTCAGGTATGTTCTGTGAGGGGTGAACCCCAGGAACAACCTGAAACCCATGAAAGGCTTTTGAGACCGAAGACTCTCGCCGGGGTTTTGAAGCCAGTAGGCCCTCGAGGGCAAGGCTGGAGCCGTCTACATGCTGTGCATGAGACCTACCACTCGAGGGCTGGCTAGTCTTAACAGACTGTTTGTGGGTTACCTGATCCTGTGTAGAAGAAGAAGGGGATGGTGCCCCGAAGCTGGAGGGAAACCATGTATCGAGGGAACCTAGATATTGAAGACCTCTTCTCACCAAACTGTTGTCAGGACCCAAGCAGGTTAGACACCGACTTTGAGGGTCTAAAAATAAAGTTGTACCGCCACAGTTTGAACATTTCTTGGAGAAAGTGGCTGGCGGTTCCATGAAGGAAAAAGAAGAGGCCTAAAAGGCCTAAGACACTGTGAAGAAAAAATATTCCTTGAAAAAGGAAGATTTTACAAGAAAAGAAAAGAAAACACCGGCGGTACCGGTGGCGTCGGGAAGACAGCCACGACCACAAGAAAACTAAAGAAATAAAACAAAAATTTTCTGCGGTGACAGGAGGACGTCCTGCCGGCTCCGCGGAAAAACGAAAACTGAGGAGAGGCAGTTGGGAAAGGCGGGAAGGCAGCACGCAGGCATGGTGGGATGCTTCCAAAAGCTCTTTGATTGGACGCTGGGAAGCATTCCCGCACAGACTCATACCGACGTACCCATATGTGAAGACCCATTCCTGCTTGTTCCTGGAGATAGTGCATTTCCCTTGTTGTGTGTGGGTTGGTTCATGATTTGTGTGTATCCAAGGGCATGCATTACATCCAGGAAGTCTTTTGATGTTTTAGGAGTGGTGGAAGTGAGGTTAAAATCGCCTAGGATCAGAAGGTGGTTGGAGCTGGATTTGTGATTACAAGTTGCTTCTAGAATGTTGTCTAGGTCATCTGGGCTGGCATTAGGGGATCTCTAAACCAGGAAGAGAGTGGTGGCTCCATTCATGATGGTTAAGGTATCAAGACCTCTGCCTGTGCTGTTGGTGAGGAAGCAGAAGTTGAGGTATTTCTTCATCATGATGATAACTCCACCACCTCTGTGTTCAGTTCTAATATAAGTGAATAGGTTATAATAGGATAATATGAGTAGTTCATGAGGACATTGTCAGATTCTGTGAACCAGGTTTCAGTGATGCATAAAATGTCCAGTTGGATGTCTGTGAGAAAGTCAGAGATGAGATGAATTTTGTTATGTGCTGAGTGGACATTAATAAGAGTGCATTTCAGGTGTGAAAGAGTAGTTGGAGGGTGTTGCAGGTGTGTCGTTGCTGTATGTGAGTGGGGCTTGATGTGGATGAGGTGTTGGTAAGTGTTGATTCTAGGCTTGTTTGTGAGATGGGGTGTTGAGGTGAGGGGATATGAGTGTATAATGGGTATGTGAGCATGGTAGAGGGTTAGTGAGGTGGTGGGTGTGTGGAGATAGGCCAGGCAAAGTAGTGTGAGCAGGAAAATTGTTGTGGCCCATTGTGTAGTTAGGGATGGTGTTTGTTAGAGGGTTGTTTCAGCTGGAAGTTAAGTTGTTGTGGAAGTTCCTGTGGTGTGCGTGTTGGAATTGGCTGTAGTGCATTCAGTTGTAAGTGGAGAGAGTTGTTGGCAGAGCCTGTAGTGCCTTGCCTATTTGAGGAGGTTGATAGGATGATTCCTAGCCTAAGGTGTTGTGGAGAGGCTATACGTTTTGTGGTTGTAGTGGATTTTTTTGGTTCGGGTTGTGTTGGTGGATTGCAGTCACTCCAGGTCGACTGTGATGGCCATTCCTAAGGGCTCCTTGGTGTAGTCTCTAGTTGAAGGTCCGCTTGGTGAGGGCCCGTCTTAAGGACGGTTGATGTAAGCAGAGGGCTGGTTATGGTGTCTCCTATGGAGTGGGGCTTACCGGAGTTAGTGATTTTCTGCTGTGCCTGGTGTTGATCTGTTATGATGATCAGAAAGGAGTAGGGGTCTTTGGATGCTGCGTCCTTTGAGGTTGTATGCAGGGTGTGGTCCTTGATGGTGTGCAGTGTTCACTGCAGAGTTCTTTGGTAGTGGCAGGGTGGTACATTTCTGTGCTGTGTGGGTCCGCACCTAAGGGCCATACCAAAGGGCCACCAGGTGTGGGTATGCCTCCGGTGCCTTACTTTTTAAACCCTGTCGGGGCTGCGGTGGTTGGCCGGTTGGGCCAGAGCAGGGAGGAGCTCCCTCGCTCCTGCTTGTTCTGGTGGCTGCTGATGATGTCTTCGTGCCTCAGACGCCTTACTTGTTAAATCCCATCAGGGCTGCGGTGGTTGGCTGGGTGGGCCAGAGCGGGGAGGAGCTCACTCTCTCACTCCTGGTTATTCTGGTTGCCGCTGCTGATGTCTTTGCGCCTTCTTGATTTATGCTCAGTAAGCCGCTATTTAAATTTTCTTTTAGTGCAACCCGCCTATACTAAAGCACACAGGCAGATATTTATATAAATCATCCCCACACTTTCACAAGTAGTCCTCGTTGTAGATTTATATTGTCGTTTGTCTGCTGTGTTCATCCAGGCATCCCCTGAAAGTGTTTGAGCACAAAACTGGCAATTCCGGCATTCAAAATGACCTGCTGTCATAAGATCCAACTGATGTGATTCCATTCCAGGATCTGCTGTGGTCTGCATATTTTTCCTCTCTTATATGCAATAACTGGTCAATATAAAAAAATCAAGCATATAGAGAATACTGTCCAAAATGTTCACAAAATCCCAGGCACCAAATGAGCTCTAATAGAAAATGGAGGGGCACATTATTCTAAGATTTTCTTCCTGAGGAAAACAAGTCAGGAGCAAAGATCTCTGAGTATATGATGCTCTCTTATATGCCCTGCTAATCACATCTGCAGGGTAATCTCTTCTACCATGAGGCCATTTTATATTTATGGGGATAATGCTGCATTCATTGGCCCTTTTTTACCTCGTTCTGATATCATAGGGAAAAACAAGTCTTTTTTCTTCTTTGATCCTTAAGTTGTTCCTCCCACGACCTCTACGTTTTTTTAACCCTGGTATAAAATGAAAATGATTGTACCATTTTGTTCTACTTCTTTCAAATACCATAACCTCTCTCAGTCAAGCTGTTTCAAGCTGTGATCACCTTCTTAGCTTCTAACCTCGCTAAACAATATATTCTGAATTGCTCTTACAAAGTAATAAAGACGCCTCCCCCCCATGCATTTTATCTCCAAATCTTTGTTTCTTGATGAACACTTGACAAAGAAATAAACACTCAAAGCCTTTATTCGCTGCCTGGTCTGAAATCATTCTGTAAGTACTTAGGCGACTCACCCCCATGGAAACAGTCGCAAGTCTGCTTGATTTACATGTGCCATCATGCCTTTTGCATTCTACAACTCAAAAAAGAAGATTTAGTTGAAATGTTAGTGCAGCACACTCGTTACACACCTTTTTCCTTTTGCTATAACGTAGAAGATTCAAGCTGGAATATAGTTGTGACTACTGCCTGAGGCTGAAATGTATAAAAAACAAGGATAATTGCATAATTTAAACAATTCTACCTCCATTCTACCAGAAATGCATCATGTTGAGCCATGTTTTATTTATCAGCTTGAGTTTTTTATTTTTTTTTTTTTTTTTACTTCTTTATTGACTAAAACAGCAAAACTATTCAATCATCCATCTCATACGATCTTTAGTCTACAGGAAATAGATCTTCCCTCTGGCTGGTAAAACTATGCCTACCCTTAAGTGTTGTACTAACATTTCACATAAATCCATTCTAATTTAAGATAATGATGAAATTTAAGCCCTCCGACCTGTGTTCTGTTTATGGCAATGAAACCCCTTCATATCAGGCTTGTCCAAGTTCAGTCCTTGAGAGCTACAAACAAGCCAGATTATCGGGATACTGTATATCTAATGAGATAAATTTGTCTCTAGTTAATGCACATCTGTCTCATGTCATTAGAGACAGCCTGAAAATCTAGTCTGTTGTCAGCTTGAGGACTGAATTTGGACAGCCTGCTGTATATCATAGAGAATCCTGAAACCCATGATTTGAGAATGCAAAATATTAGCACAGTGCCTATTATCTGAATTATTTCTATCTAAAGAAGGGACCTGTGAGGTCTGAAAAGCTGATCTAAAGCATAATCATCCTTTGTTATGTGATCCAGGTGTCACTGACTGCCCTAGCAACAGGAGATATTTTGTTGCACTGACCATTCAGGGGTAGCAGCATAAATGCACATGTCCCCCGGTATTTTCTAGCTGGATTCCCTGAAAGGAGAAACTAGGGGAGGAACTAAGTGGTCCCATATAAGGGAGAGTTTTGGCGGGAAAAGGCCTTTTGCCTAAGTGGTTTTGAAAATCATCCCGCTATGATCATGTGACACCATTATAAATTAAATCCCATTGGCTTCCTTTTCCCTGCAATATATAATATACATTTTTGGTTACTGTTCACAAAATCCTCAATTCTGGCACTCCAGCGTATCTTTCCTCTTACCTTATAGACATCCACTCGTTCTCTACATTCCATACACTCAAATCATCTCTATCGTCTCCATCACGAGCCTAACTCGAGAGCAGCCACAACTCAGCATTTTGCTTCTTGGCCCCTTCCCACTGATATTCGCCTGGAAGCCTCTCTCCCCAAGTTCAAAACTGCTGTTAAAACTTATTTGTTCAAATATGCATTTAACATTACCATTGATTTAACATAACATTCTGACACAATCTACTCTCTGAATAACATATCTCTCAGATGCTGGGCCTGGTACTGTTGCAGCCAAGCAGCTGAAAATGCTCTTATTCTCTCACTCACCCACAGAAGAAAACTCACAGACAGGCTGGAATGCAAACAGGATCTTTAATGTGCGCACAGGCTCAGACAGAGAGCCGGCAGTCTCCACAAAAAAATCTGAGCCCTGAAGGACATCCTACATTGTCTTATATACAGTACATTTTTAAACTCATTCTACAATCTCATTCGTCTCAGGTATTTTCTGTCCACCAATCAGCAGCCCCTGGGGAAAGTGCCTGGGTGACCTGGGGAAGGTGCCTGGGTGACTTGTCCAAACCGGTATGCTCTGGTCTGCTGATTTCTGGGCAAGAGGGTATTGTGCTCAGGCCTGGAGGGGGGGAAGGATGCCTACTGAAACCTTTATGTCTTTTCTTAGCAAGCTGATCACTATGTAAAATCCTCATGGCTTGGGGGGAAGGGTTACCCACAGCTAAACCTTATGGCTGCCTCACTCCCCCCTTTTTAAGTGAGACCTCAACCGCTAGGGGTGGTAGAGGGCAGTATTACTGGAGGCAAGCCGCAGAGGGGTGTATTGGGTCAGGGCCATGACAGTGGTAGCCACCTTGCGTTCTACCAGGGTATCAAGGGTGGTGGTAATGAAGCGGTAAAGAATGGGGATACAACATGGCAGAATGGCACATAGCAGTAAAATAAAAAGAACCCCTACCACTGGGATTTTTAGTCCCCCTAGCCAACTGAACCACTTCATAAACCACCCAGGACCCATGGACGGGTCAGTAATATGATAAACTAGATCACGTAGGTCTTGGATAGAGTGTTCAATGGAAACACTTGCGTCAGTGAGTTTAAAACAACACATACCCCATACCCTCTGTAGCAACTCCTGCACAAAAGTTTTGTTCCGTGTGTAAAAGTTGCTGTACTGTCTGTAAAAGGTTGTAGGGTCTGCAGAGTCCTCTTTCCCTGGGATCCACCCTTATTAACATATTAATGGCTTTTATTCTTGCTAGTGTTGAGTCATTCTGGCTACACCCTGCCATCCCCTTTGTTTCATTAATCACTGACACCATAGTCTTCAGGGCTCATGAGCGCTTTGTATCACCAGCTTTGTTTGGCCTGTTTAACTTGTCCAGGCTTGCCCAGCTTGCTCAGGCCTGTTCAATCTGTTCAGGCCTGGCATGTCTTTTCTTAGCTGGTCCATTTTCTGTGCACTTTCAGGCCTGACCTGTTTCTTAGCTGGGTCCATTCTCTGTGCACTTCTGTTCAGAGTATGGCTCCCCCTGGCTTTACTCTTGTTGTGCTGGGCTCTGGGTACTCATTTTCTTAGCCCACATGTTTTTTTTCGTGCCATCATAATGTATTACAGCCTCAGGCAAGGATACAGCCATACTAGACATACCTATCAGCCAATTTCCCTTCATTCCCCAATTTTTCTTTTTCTTTTCTTGTGAATGGGGCAAAGGTAATCCCACTAAGGGCAATGGACAACAACCATTTGAGACAGATAGGGGGCATCAGAAAAGCAGCTTCTGATACTGTTCCCTAGAGACAACATACATTGTAACATCATTTTCTTGCAGCAACCCAATAATATTGAAAACGCATAACATGAAAGTGTATCAAAAGCAGCAGTGCTTAATAATGTGATAAAGAAAGCTCTGAGAATAGTACAGCAAAACTTGAGCTGGTGTGGGTATTGCAATTGCTGAAGCCGAAATGGCTTGTAGATTTCAGTTACTTTCTAAGAAAACAATATTAAAAGGATAACAATACAATCATTCACAAAAGCCCCCAAAAACCCCCAGTCAGTCCAATAGTCCTCCTCCCATTCTCAGACAATGTGGTCCTGCCTCTCAGCAATTCCCCAGGACCTCGCAGTGTGCTTCACCTTTCTGTTTCTCTCAAAATTTGAACCTCTCATTCTCATAGGCAGATATCTTGGCACTTTTTCAATGTGACACACTGATCCAGATAGGGACTCCTTCACACATTTTAGCGGTGGGTAGTTCTGAGTTCTTGGGATGGTCTGTTCCATCTGGACTCTGGCCAATTTCCTCTGCTGGGCTCTCTGGATTGCAATTGGTGACATGGCTCCAGGCCTTATTCAGAAAATCAGCACCAATATTGAATGAAAAAAAACTAAATATGCTGGATTAGATTTCACAATGATATAAACTTAATTTCATCCATATTTACTTAAGATCAGAACTATCTCATATGGTGTCAACTATGTCTCTCAGTTTGATAAACTCTTTGTCTCTGTCTCTTTACCACTGGAGATTCCTTTGCAGGTAAGAAATATTCCATTATGCCCTTGACTGATCTTTACATGTTTATAGATCAGACAAGTTGCACGCACATATTCTGCGATTTCTGGCAAGGCTTTTTAGAATTATACCAATTTTTGTGAGAATTTGTCATCAAATCATCC
Source organism: Ichthyophis bannanicus (assembly GCA_033557465.1). NCBI lineage: Eukaryota > Metazoa > Chordata > Amphibia > Gymnophiona > Ichthyophiidae > Ichthyophis > Ichthyophis bannanicus. Next base: position 615,664,415 of record CM066035.1, read on the forward strand.
CTCTTTTGCCCATGCGTGCCTGGCCAGGACATACAGGGGCAAAATGAGGCAAAAAACATCTGGAAGTACCACATGGCTAGTGTGGGTTTTCCAAAGCTCATCAGGGTGCAAGGTGCACCCTGCCTGTCTCCAGATGTCTATTTCTAATTGTTGAGTAGGTGTTGGGGCTTAGATGAATTCCTAAATTGAAGATTCTGGAGACGGCATAGTTGAATAAAATGCTCATCTCCTTTTTTTTTTTTTTTTTGTTTACATATTCATTAGCCAGATACATCATTTCAAATTACCCATACTAATGTATCCTTATTTGGCAAGGTTGCTAAGAATATCAAACAATTGTTTAAAAACTTAGTATTGTTTCTTTTCTCTCATTCTTTTTCTCAAACCTCTCCTGGATCATTGCTGACAAGCAAAATTTGGTTTTGTCCAATCAACTCAAGTTAAATAATTTTACAAATATTTCCATATTTTCTGGTATAATTGGCACCTATGATGTTACTGTCCTGTTCAGCAGTCATCAGCACTGAGCTGCCTTAAATCTTACAGTTCAGAAAACAGGCATTCAAATGATGAAACTGATACTTTTGCATGAAAAGGTTGGGGGATATCTGGAATGCAAACACTTCTTGTATATTTTTAATGCAGAATATTCTTTTTCACATTTAATTTAAAACCTAACAATACCTGATACTGGCATCAAACTGATCTGAAAACCCTCTGTGAGGTGCTTGCCACAGTATATAAAATCCCTTTTAACTTTTAATTTTGTATATGCAGTCAAAACCAAATATATGTACCAGAGATAAAAATTCAAGCTGGATTACCCTTTTTATTCAGAGCTCTTAACCTCTACTTTGAAGGTCAAAGGAAAACAGAAACAGTTTCCTTAGTTTCATGCCTTGTTTGTTTGATCTAGCATCCAGGGGCACTTGGCAATAGCCAGCAATGAAAGAAAAACAATATTTACTGTAGATTAAAACATTTAAACACAAGACTATTAGTCTTTTAAGTATAGCAACTAGCAGCCTATCTGATTGGAATAAGAAGGTTTTCTTGATAAATTTCACTAAACCCTCCCCCCTGGGTAGTTCTGAAAAGTAACATGCTTTAACAACATCTTGGGAAAAACAGGGACCTTAAAAAAGCAAAAATAAATCTTTATTTCTTCATAATCTTATAAGGATTTTTCTCTCTCTTTTTATAGGCTGTAAGAAATGGTTTGCAGGCTAGCTCTTACACATGAGCTTTGCCTTACAGATATTCCCCACCCCATACATCTTTGCTAATAGTAATTTGACCAGCCTTTGTTTGATCCCACCCTTACACAATCAAGATGCTGGTCAGACATCTGAGGATGCTCAAAGGAGGCACCCCCCATGGTTCTAGAAGCTTAAACTCTACAATTAAAATTGATGACAAGAGGATTGTTTGGAGGCTAGGTGAATTGGGGTTTTTTGTCCTCTTTCATGGGTTTCCATTTGTTTGCTAGGAGAAAGACTCCTAGGTGATTTGTCCTTTTGTCCTCTCTAATGGGCCTCCATTCATCTGCTAGAAGAAGAAACTCCTCCCTGATCTTCCAGTATTTTTCTATAGCTATGCAAACAATTTCAATGGTTTCATTCCTAGTATCTTTCTGTAGTTATGCAAACCATCTCAGCAGTTCCAACCACCCCCACTCACCGCTGAGAGGCATGACCCAACATTTTCTAAACTGTCCCTTTCCCTGCAATCAGTAGACCTGGTGTTTTTCACTGTTTGGGGACACAGGGGCGATTTGTTAATAACTTCACCTTTTACTGATAGAGTATCAAAATCAATCCTGAAATATAAAGACCTAATGTCTGGACAAAAACTTTCTTTCCCTAATCTTTCCCTAATGTCACAACTTAACACAGAGACACTCTAACATTTACAGAGACACTCTAACAGTTTCTACATAACAGCACATTAACTATATGGACCAGCCATGAATCTATATAGGGAAACTGGTCCGGATGCTCCTTCACTACAATTTAGCATCCAGACCCCATGCTCTAATCACAATTTACAAACCATAAGTTACAGTGTAAATCTTCTAATCTCAATTCAAGGAATGCAATGTTCAGTGTAAATTTTCTAATCTCACTTCTGGGAATACAATATACAATATAATCCAGGTAACAGGCAGAGTTTGGTTGCGCAAAACACACAGGACCACAAAGGGAAAAAGAAAGAGGGAAAACAGAAAACAGAGACATCTCAGCAGCGAATACTCATACACTCTCTTTCCTCAGTAGCAGCTGTTACAAATACACATTACACACACTCTCTCTAGCTGTAGCATAGGATTTAACTTTTACCATGAGGATAATAGTAATATGAGAAATATAGCCAGCTATTCTTCTAATGTCCACTAGATGGAGCTCCAGGATCACTAGCACAAAAGAAAGCCCCCAACTCTAGAAGCACATGGCAACACAAAAGAAGCCCCCAAGTATACTTCATTAGAGACAGCGTGTGCAGGCTCTAAATAAATCGCCCCGATCATCGGAGAATTGCGATCAGCGCAATTATTAATAAACAGCTTGAAAGGCACACTTAAGGGGGTCAAGTGCTCATGTTTTTGGTCATTTTAAGAGGTTTTGGCAGCGCTTTAAATACTTTTAAGGGACCCGAGGTGACAGAGTTGAATTTATACTGCAGTCATTTACTAGCGCTCGCAAGCGCCCCCCCCCCCCCATTCCTTTACCAGATTTTACCAGATTTACCAGATTTCACCAGAATTTCCAGATACAGAAATACAAAACTACCCAAAACAGAACCCAATACAGACTGGACGAGCAATGGTTTCAGGGATTCTGGGGCCCTTACTCGGACTGCTCGTTGTGGGTGATTATGCCGCTACAGGTTCACAGAATTTACCAGAATTTCCAGATACAGAATACAAAACTACCCAAACAGTAAAACAGTAAGGCAGTAGTACTCACCAGACCTCTGATCAGAGAGAGTTTAGATGGCAGTCTATCTAGCCGTTTTTTTTTTTCAATCGGGGGGGTCAGCCGCAGGGACCGACTGACCAGATGAGTCAAGGTGTCCTTCCGGAGCACAAAAGGGGCCCGGGGCGCCAAGGACCGTTAATCACCTGGAGGAGCCGCTCCCTGACTGGTGGAGGCCCGATGCTGCAAGAGCAGAAGTCTTCCCACCGTGGGTGTGATGAGAAAGGCTTTTTATTTTATTTAATTTAATAGGGTCCCACCTGGGGTGCCAAAATGTTGCAGCCAAGCAGCTGAAAATGCTCTTATTCTCTCACTCACCCACAGAAGGAAACTCACAGACAGGCAAGAATGCAAACAGGATCTTTAATGTGCTCCCAGGCATTTAAAAAGTAAAAGTTAATAGCAAAATTAACAGATCATTGATGTATTGAAGGCACCTGGCTGCATTACGAAAGTGAAAGCAGTCTATCGCCGATTCGATTCTGAGATCTGTTCGCTATACAAGAAATAATACACTCTTGTTATAGGATACTAGAGTTGGTTAATGGTAAAAGAGTAGAGCTAGTTATATTATTTTGAAGCTACATAGCATCTAGTTCTGATAAGTGACAACCCAATATTTGACATTTAGACAGAGAGCCGGCAGTCTCCAAAAAAAAATCTGAGCCCTGAAGGACGTCCTACATTGTCTTATATACAGTACATTTTTAAACTCATTCTACAATCTCATTCGTCTCAGGTATTTTCTGTCCACCAATCAGCAGCCCCTGGGGAAAGTGCCTGGGTGACCTGGGGAAGGTGCCTGGGTGACCTGTCCAAACCGGTATGCTCTGGTCTGCTGATTTCTGGGCAAGAGGGTATTGTGCTCAGGCCTGGAGGGGGGGAAGGGTGCCTACTGAAACCTTTATGTCTTTTCTTAGCAAGCTGATCACTATGTAAAATCCTCATGGCTTGGGGGGAAGGGTTACCCACAGCTAAACCTTATGGCTGCCTCAGTACCTCTACTTACTTATACTTTCCCACTCTGTACTTTACTTTCCTATTTTAATAAAGATGTTCTTTTTCCTTTTCTTATTTTGTTGTTATTGTAAACCACTTTGACACATGTGAAAGGAGGTATATCAGGTATTTTAATAAACCATAAATGACCCCCTTAGTTCCTAACTGACCGAGTGACAGTGAAAGAGTAGAAAGGAATTTATCCTTTCCAGATTCCCAGAGGAGTAGGAGTCACAGAACAAAAGAGAAAAGGAATTCAAAAGGATATGCCTCATTAAGTGAGAAATTCTACAGGAGAGATTAAACATTTGTCTAAAATGCCTGCAAATTAAGGCACTGATATTCAAAAGCATTTATCCTGGTAGCCGTACCTGATAAATGCCACTGAGACAGAGATTCGGCGGCACTATATCATTACAGATTGCCTCAGCACCATGCGGATAGCGCAGGGGTGGTTCAGGGTCAGAGTTTATCCAAATAGCAGCAGCTTTCAGAACCGCTGTTCTGATAACTGTCGGGATACGATTTCCAGATAGTGGCTGAATACAACTGCTATCCAAAAACGGGTGGCGACTATCCAGATAGCACTCGCATAATCTGAATGTTCAGCAGTCAGCCACTATCTGGATATTGTTGCTGAAAGTCCAGATTTTTTTTACCCATGGCGGCCAGAATTTAAAAACAGCACAGACCGCTGAGGCTGAATATTACCCCCTAAGAAATGAAGTTTACTAGTTTTGCATTCTCAATACCTGTGAATCGACAGATGAATTTTGTTTTAAGAAATCTCACCAAGGCATGGAGTAGCACCGTATATCAAGGTAACACCCTATGTTTTTGGGCAAACTCACTGAGAAAGTGGCATATCTGCAATTAAGGTTTTCTAACAAAGGCAAATCTGTTAGACATCTACCATTCTGGATTTCAAGAAAAGCACAGCCCCAAGACAATGCTGGCTGCACTCCTTGTTGGCCTCTCTAGAAATTTTACAAGAGCCCTATTTAGCGTAAAAATATATCAAAAAGGAAATATGGGCCCAATATTCAGTGGCAATAGCTAGCCGATCTAATGTAGCTAACCAAAACCGATCTAATGTAGCTAACCAAATCTGTCTATTCAATGCCGGGGCCTTATCTGGGCCTGGCATTAATATCTGGGTTGCCTAGATGCTACTGGACAGTGGTGATATTCAACTGCTGCCCGGTTATCTTCTGTGGTGAAAGTTATGCCAAACTTTACTAACAGGCCTGACTTTCACCACGTGTTGATAACCAGGCAGCAACTCAATATCGCTGCTGCCTGGTTATCAATGGGTACCGCCCCAAGAATGCCCCTTGCAATGATCCGATGATAACCAGTTAGCACCAGAGCATACGTCAGCAGTACCCGCTGAATATCCTAGACAAGGACATTAACACGGTTATTCCTTTGAATAGCCCCCCCCCTATTATAACCATTATAAAGAATAAAATTACTGATCATGTATATAGTCATGGTTTAATGGGAGAAAGCCAACATGGATTGTTGAGAAGAAGCAGGTTGAAGCCTATTTCATACCATATTCTAGAAGCAATCCTTGTGGCCTAACAGAGTGACCAGAAACAGATTTGTAGCAAGAGTCTAACTAAATATAACCATTGTTTTTTGTTGCTGGGCAGCAGGGGCGGCTCAAGGCAATCTAGTGCCTGAGGCGAGGGATGAGATGGCGAACCCCCCCCCCCAACGTAGTTGGGGGGAGGCTTTCTCAAAACTCCAGTGAGGTACTGAACCAAACCAAAAAGCTGATTAGATTATATGAAGGATATGCAAGAGTTTACACACCAAGGAACTAAAAGAAAGAGGTGAGAATCACAGCAGTTTATAAAATTAAATTATAACTCATTTTTATTTTGTTGTTGTTTATAAACTGCGTTATAGTTCTTGCTTTTTCTTATAGAACATATTTTGCCTCCACAGAACCCCCTTCCTCAACAGTGGGTGCAGAGCAGAACCAGGACATTTACCCACAGAACTCAATATCTTAAAAAAAACAAACAAACATTATCCAGTACCAGGAATATTGTGAACTAATACAAAACCCTACAACAAAGTCACCGTGTATCTATAGAGAAAATCTACCATATATACCATACCATACCAGCAAACTTCCAAAACTCACATAAGGAGGCCATCCAAAAAAAGCATCATTGTAAATACTACAGTGGGCCCTGGAACATCTAAACACCTATTTGGACAGCTGAACAATTCAGATCACTACAGTACAGATCAGTACATACAAACTCCATGTTAGCAGAACACCTGGTCTTGGTCACACACTCAAAACACAGACCCTCACCAAGCACAGAATAAGTGACCGTAACCTAAAAATAAACATATGTAGATAAAAATTAAACTGCAACTTCAAGAAGCCAGATTCTGCATACAGTGCAATACCAGAGAAATAGAAAGAGATGCATTTCTCTGTACTGTATAAAATATAAAGATAGTACTAAGTCTGGTCATTAAATTAAAAATAAAATTCTCTTCTAACTTTGTTGTCTGACCATTTTATTCTCTGATCATGTAGGTCCCAATCTGAGGTTTCTGCTTTTCTCTCCCGGTGCACCCTCCTTTCTACTTTCCCCCAGAGACGGCACGAGGGTGATGCAGAGCCATGGACAGAGACTCACTGCAGCATCATTTGCATAAATTCAGTATACTTTATTTTAAAATGTATATGGCACCCATCTAAAATCCTAGGCGGCTTCTAAACATGCACATGCAATTTAGTAAAACAATGTTACAATAAAACAAACAAAATAATAAAACATGAAATCTGATTAATGAAAAGTCACTTACACAGCCGCCCCCCCCCCCCCCGCCCCAATCAAACCACTATAAGTATCTGTACATCAGATTTATTTTGCTATGACCAGATTATTGATGAGGAGGGAAGATATAAAATGAGAAACTAAACCTGGTAGCTATGAATTCAAACGCTAGATTGGATTGTGTTAGAGCTGGAAAAGTTCGGAACTCAGCAGCGGTGAAGCTATCAGGCTACAAAACAAAATTAAACTGAGACATTCCCTGAAAATTTGAAATTTCCTTGAATCTGAACTGACAAAATATTTTAAATTTCAGTCTGGCAGCATAAAGAACGCAAAACTGCAAATCTCAAGAACACTACATATTCCAGTATCTCCCCCCAACCAACACCCTACAGTTGATCTCACCAAGAACCCAGAGTACAGGATCCATAGAGCAAATCTACTATTCCATAACAGCACTAAACTTCCAAAACTCACATATCATGGAGTGTACCCAGAAAAGGGCAACACTATAAATATTGCAGCGGGCCCTAGAACATCCATACACCTGTCTGAAAAGCTGAACAAGCCAAATTACCACAGTACAGTATAGATCCCTATGTACAAACTCCATTTTAACAAATACCTGGCCTCAGTCACACACTCAGAACACAGACCCTCACCAAGTACAGAATAAGTGACTACAACCTAAAATAAAAATATGTAGACAAAAATTAAACTGAAACCCCACGAAGCCAGACTCCACATGCAGTGCAACATCAGATAGAGATGCAGTTCCCCCATACTGTGTAAAATATAAAGATTGTGCAAAGTCCAATCACTAAAATGAAAATAAAATTATTTTTTCTACCTTTGTTGTCTGACCATTTTATTCTCTGATCATGTTGGTCCCGATCTGAGCTTCTGCTTTCCTGTCTTTTCTTGGCTCTCTTGCTATGGTCTATAGTCCATCTGCCATTTCTTATCTCTTCTTTTGTTTTCTTCACTTCCTTCCATCAGCCTATTTCCAGTCCCAGTAACCCTTCCCAGTATCAGTCCCGTTCCAGTCCTCCCTCCCAGTACCTTACAATGTCAACTTGCATTCCCATGACTGTCACTGGTGTCCATTCCCTTCCAGTCCCCCTCCTTCCCCACTGTCCAGCCCCTTCTAGTCCAAATATCATGGCAGTCCTCTCAGCATCCACTCCCTTCCAGTCCCATTCTCCCATCCCCCCCCCCACATCAGCCCATTTGTAGCCCTAGCCCCCAGTTTTCTTCCAGGGCCAGCAGCTCTATCCTCAACTCCCCCATCAGCCCATTCCATTCCTAGCCCCCCCCCCCCATCAGCCCATTTCTAGTCAAAGACCCCCCAATCAACTCACTTCCAGTGCTAGCCCCCCATCAGCCCATTTCCAGTGCTAGTCCCTCCTCAACCCCATTACCACTGCTAGCCTCCCCTAATCAACCCATTACCAGTCCTATCCCCCATCAGCCCATTTCCAGTCCTAGCCCCCCCATCAGCCCATTTCCAATGCTAGCCCCCCATCAGTCCATTACCAGTCCTAACCCCCCCATCTGTCCATTACTAGTCCTAGCCTCCCCTAATCAGCTCATTACCAGTCCTAGCCCCCCCCCCAAATCGGCCCATTTCCAGTGCTAGTATCCCCTCAGCCCATTACCAGTGCTAGCCCCCCTAATCAACCCATTACCAGTCCCAGCTCCCCCCCTCGATCAGCCAATTCCCAGTCCTAGCCTTCCGTAATCAACCCATTACCAGTCCTACCCCCCCCCCCATGATCTGCCCATTACCAATGCTAGCCCCCCTAATCAGCCCATTGCCAGTCCTAATCCCCCAATCTGCCCATTTCCAGTGCTAGCTCCCCCAATCAGTCCATTATAATCCTAACCCACACTGTCTCTCCCCTTTGTCCAGCATTTGTCCCCTGTCTCTTCCCTTTGTTCAGTGTGTCCCCTGTTCCCCCCTTTGTCCAGCATTTGCCCCCCCCCATCTCTCCCCTTTGTCTAGCACTTGCCCACCTGTCTCCCCCCTTTATCCAACACTTGCCCCCCTCTCTCCTCTCTGTCTAGTACTTGTCCCCCTGTCTCCCCCTTTGTCCAGCATTTTTCCCCGTCTCCCCCTTTATCCAATATTTGTGCCGTCTCCCCCCTTTGTCCAGCATTTGTCCCCATCTCCCCCTTTGTCCAGCACTTGTCCTCTGTCTCCCCCTTTGTCCAGCATATCCCCTGTCTCCCCTTTTGTCCAGCATTTGTCCTCTGTCTCGCCCCTTTGTCTAGTACTTGGCCCCCTGTCTCCCCCTTTGTCCAGCATTTTTCCCCGTCTCCCCCTTTATCCAATATTTGTGCCGTCTCCCCCCTTTGTCCAGCATTTGTCCCCATCTCCCCCTTTGTCCAGCACTTGTCCCCTGTCTCCCCCTTTGTCCAGCATATCCCCTGTCTCCCCTTTTGTCCAGCATTTGTCCTCTGTCTCGCCCCTTTGTCTAGTACTTGCCCCCTGTCTCTCCCCTGTGGGAAATCAGAGGCAGGCCAGAGGCTGCAAAATCTAAAATTTAAACAGAGCTGGAATGCCGCCCCCATTGGAATGCCGTCTGAGGCCATCGCCTCAGGTGGCCTAATGGAAGAATCACCCCTGCTGGGCAGATTTCAGAACAGACTGTTTGCGGAGAATTCCAGAAAACTCATGGTCAAGTATGAAATATGCAGAAACAGGAAATATGACCACCACAGACTAGACAGGGAGAGGGAAAAGGGGGGTAGAAGCAAAGTAAAGACAAGCTGGTAGGGAATTGATAACACAAACTCCAGTCATTTGCAGAAGTCTGAAAAGTCTGAAACTGCTTGCACAGGAAACAGAGCTAGATCAACCAATAGGAATATAGTACAGTAAAAAGTCCCCAACCGCAACTAAATAATGTATATAAGGACAGCACTAGATATCATTCATGGGGGGGAAGACAAACCGTCAGTGAGTATTCTGTCTTTTCACCTCTGGCTCAGGCAAACTGTATTGTTTAAGAAAAATAATGGATCTGTGCTGGGTCCACTGCTTTTTAACATATTCATAAATGACCTGGAAATGAAAATAACGAACGAGGTGATCAAATTTGTAGATGACACAAAATTATTTAAAGTTGTTAAAACATATGAGGATTGTGAAAATTTCAAGAGGACCTTGAAAAATTGGAAGACTGCACGTCCAAATGGCAGATGAAATTTAATGTGGACAAGTGCAAACTTATGCACCTAGGAAAGAACAACCCAAACTATGGTTACTCGATGCAAGGTACCACCTAAAATCCACCACCCAGGAAAATGATTTAGGCGTCATTGTGGATAATACGTTGAAACCTCCACACAGTGTGCAGCGGCAGCCAAGAAAGCAAATAGAATGCTAGAAATCATACAGAAACAAATGGAGAATAAAACCAAGGATATATCATAATGCCTCTGGATCATTCCATGGTTCGACCGCACCTTGAATATTGTGTGCAATTCTGGTCGCCGTATCTTAAAAAATGATATAGTGTGCGGCGCTCCTGCCCGGCCTTGGGGCTAAAGACAGGAGCGGCGGTATGATGCTTCGTGAGGAAGGAGAGTAACCTGTATCCAGGGAATGCTGGGTATTGTAGTTCCTGCTCCTCTCGCTCCGAAATAAAGAGTTGTAGTTATGGGGTTTCCAGTATATTTATTATAGTAAAGGATATTGTTCCATCACATGGCAAATAAATGCAAACAAAATAGGTGCTTCAAATGCTAACAGGAAAACTTAGGATAAAGGCAACTTAAAGTATAACTGCTTCTTTTCACTTCTAAGCAAATTACTCACTTTGCCCCAAGAGGTCAGTTAGATTCACTGCAGCCTCTTTCAGCCACTGTTACCTTCACAGTGCTGGGGAAAATCAGGTGCACATCATTAGAGCTTTCTCAGCAAGGCAATACAACAGCTCTGTAGCATTTAATTCACATACGGTAAAAAGCAGTTTCCTTCAGCTTGGCATCTCTACACAGCAGACCGTGCAATCCATGCTCTCACAATCTGGTAAGTCTGTATTATCTTGTGTTAATTCTTCAAGCTGTATGGAATTACTGACTTCTGGTAACACTGGCTGTCTTCTAGCTTGCAACTCTAAAAACTGCTTAAAACTCTGTAGGAGCAATTCAGCCTGCTGTTTGTGAGATAGGGAATTGCTATCAGCTATACAACTTCCCTCTGGCTTAAGGCTGTTTATTTTCTCCTCTCTTAGATTAATTGTATCAGAGTAACTGCTAGTCTCTTTTGCTATTGTTTCACACACAGGAGAGTTAGCTTTACGTTCAGCCTGGAAACTTTGTGGCAATTCACTTACCTGTTGCCAAGCCGTTCTGACTTCAGATGGCTCCAACGTTCTCCAGCTGTTAGAATGTTTGTTGCTCTCTGGCTCAAACGGTACTTCACAGAATGATTGTTTTCTTTCTTGTGCCTGCCTTGAAGGCTTCCTTTCCCAGGGCTGTGCCTTCCAACGGTTGTCTATTTCAGGGCTAGGTCCTCTCTCCTTGGGACTTCTACTCACTGCCTCTGAATAGAACTTTGCAGGTTTCTTTCCAATGCCAGGTTCCCCAGTATCAGCATACTGTCTTCTGGCCTTCCAGTCATTCTCCCGCTTCTCCTTCTTTCTCTTCTTCTTCTCCTTCTGACTAGCAAAGCCATGCTCTGGTTTAAAACCACGTTCTCTCCTGGACACGCCCCTTCCAAGGGCAGGGTGTGCCCAATCAGGACTGCAGGACTCCTCCCCTGGGCTGGTCTCCATGCTCAGCTCTGTGGAATAGAGTCTCTCTTTCTTCCTTGGTTTCTCAAATAGGCATAAATCCTGCTGAACCTCAGGATTTTCATCCGTCTTCATAGGCTCAGGAGGGCGCTGTTCACCACAAGTGGAATTAGAAAAGTACAGAGAAGAGCTACCAAAATGGTTAAGAGGATGGAAGGATACCCCTATGAGGAAAGGCTTAAAAGGTTAGGGCTCTTCGACTTGGAAAAGAGAAGGCTGAGGGGAGATATGATAGAGATCTATAAATTAATGAATAGTGTGGAAATGGGTTAACATAGATCAATTGTTTATGCCATCAAAAAGTAGAAGGACTAGAGAACACACAAAGAAGCTACAATGTAACCCATTTAAGACTAAAGAGAAAATATTTTTTCACTCAATGAGCAATCAAACTCTGAAATTCGTTACCGGAGGATGTAGTAAAAGTTGTTAGTGTAACTGGGCTTATAAAAGGTTTGGACAAGTTCCTGGAGGAAAGATCCATAAAGCATTATGAAAGAAGACCCGGGAAATCCACTACTTACCACAGGACGAGCACTGTGGAACCTGTGGCCAGGTTACTTGTGACCTGGATTGGCCACTGTTGGGAACAGGATACTGAGCTTGATGGACCTTGGTCTGTAGGGCTGCTACCCCTGCAATTGTGCGCCTGCAGAACTCCGGCTTGCTCAGCAGCTCAGGCCTGAACCAAGCTGATCAAACAAGATGGATTCCTGCTACACTTTTGCTGTATTCAGCTACAGACTTGACCTCCAAGCAACTGCTTGCACAGCGTTTCTATGTGTGCATACATTAGCCATTGTTCCTGGCTAATTCACTGCCCACATGCAAGAACATCTGCTTCTCCGGTGCTTATCTATAGATGGTTCTACTGGCCTTGGGCACATGTACCTCTGCCTAGAAACTACATACTGTTTCCTTCACATGACATTTGACATGGATCCTTTGTCTGCAAGAAACATGCCTGTCACCTACCTCCTGATGCGCTGAGAACACCTCGGACTGTCTTGTGCCAACCAATCACCGAACCTAGAACAGAGATTCATCACAAAGAATTATAGTCTGCGCAGAAGAACTTTAGGGTCTTTCGCTGATTGTGCCCTGCTTACCTGGTTCTACCTGATCTGCCTGCAAGACAGACACACTATGGGGCTTGTTTACAAAGCCGCGGTAGTGGTTCGCGATCGCGATCGCAGCCGCGGCTCCATTGAAATCAATGGGGCCGCGGCTCCGATTACGATCGCAAACCGCTACCGCGGCTTTGTAAACAAGCCCCTATGTGTGTGCCAAGACGTTCTCATAAGGTCTGAGATAAGACTTTCACAGATACCTTTGGTTCTGTGTTCTCGCACGGCTCGCCTCCGAAAGGGCTGTAGCCTGCGTTATCTAGCTTAGCTGCCTCCGTGGACCTGTGCTTTTCCAGAGTCTCTGGACCCCAGCCACCAGAGTGCAGATGAAGCTAAGGTACAGTCTCTCTCTCCTCCTCCGGATGGGCAAGGGTTAGTTAGAAACTTATTTCATAACTTTTCTCAGTGCAGATTGAATCAGTGACATCTGATTACTAATTAGTGATTTATTACTTTGTCCAATTGTAATTCTGTGTCACAACAAATTTCTACCTCATGTTTCTAATTATATATCTTTAGCTATATTTTGTATGTCCTTGCTGTCCATAATAAATAATATATTATACATATCTACAGACCAGATTTTTTTCGTGGCTCATTGCCAGCATAACTCATAGAACTTCGGGCTGGGTATCAGTAGCTAATTTCCCCTGGACATAACTGAGAGCCTAACTTATTTTTGTGCTACTAATAATCCCTACAGGTCTGACCCAGTATGCTTTTTTGTCAGACTCTGTTCCAGCACTATTACATAAGCAGCCCTTTATTTGACCTGAGTCCTTTTAATATATTTAAGAAACGTTTATATTTTACTTAGAAATACAAAGTTGCTCAGTTGAACTATTCTGATAAAGGTAAACATCTCTTTGCATGTCCAACACAGTGCTATGTTTCAGACCATGCAATGCAAACTACATGTTCTGATTTAGGGGGTTAAGAATAATCTCAAATTTAAAACTGAGCTCCAACTGAGTCCTTTGTGTCAATCCTTCTAATATGTTTGCTATATTAATGCATACTGCATCAGTTTCCAAGCTTTCGTTTCTCTTAGCATTCCTTTGGCCAGAACCTCCGGTGTCAGGAAAAGGGGTATAGTTGCTGTCCTATTAAATCTGTCCACTGACTTCAACATGGCTAGCTACAATTTGTTGATTGATCACCTGAGGGAAATTTTATGGAGAGAATTTCTTAAAGTGCTTTATGTCCTTCCTTCAGGATCAATCAGAAACGATATTAATGAGCATGAATTTTATCCTATGAAGTTCCCCAGGGGTCCATGTTATTCCCATTTCTCTTCAAGGTTTATATGATCTCAATGTGTGATATTCTTGTCACATGGAGGCACATTTCAATATAGGCATCCAGGCCCCTGTGCAGCCAATCGGAATCGGAGGTAGACCCGATTCTGATCCCATGGGGCTAGATGTGCCCGCGGGAACGGAATCGGGTCTAGGGCCTGAATGTGCAGACCAGGTTCACATTTCGATCAGCCTGCATGCACAGTCACTTGCATGGCTACCTCAGTCAAGTTCCTGAATGGAGCTGTAGTGCCATGGCGTCCTGTCTCCATTCAGGAGCCACGAATGCCGGCCGCCACGAATGCACTTCTTTCCCATTCAGCCAGACCCTCGATCCGGCCTCCCAAGGCCAGGGTCCAGCTGCGGGAATCTTCCTGCACCCCCTACTGTGCTATCCAGGCCTGGCAGCAGGATCCCACAATGACCAGGGGGACTTATTCCACCTCTGTGTTGGAATAAGTCCCATGTCTAAGTTCACGGCCCCAGACGTACAGGGCCGACCTCAGAATCTACCCTATACGTCCGAGGTCACGGACCGCTCATTCCCCGTCCTTGTTCTGCCTCCAGAAAGCCCCCTCCCGCCCCAATCTAAGCCTCCCCGTACAAACACGTTGTTCATACGGGAAGGCTTTTGACAGGGCTGGCAAGGTGGTGAAGAGCGGGACGTCCATCCCTGCTATTTGCGGGACAGAATGACCCCCTTAGTCTATTATACTTTCTTCCAGACAATGAAGAGATTGTTTTTCCTGGAGGCTAGAAGAAGTATAGGAAAGGATTCATTATTGTCTACCAAAGGTAGCAGACTGGTGCAGCCATAAGCTGAAGGTAAATACAGAGTCCTGAAGTGTAGAAAATTTGGAATCTGTCCCAGACATCCAGGTGCTGCTTGATGAGGCAGTGTTGCTTATCAGGCACATAATATGGAACATGGGATTTAAGTTACAGTCCAAGTTTATTATGGAAGCTCAGGTTATGCAAATTGAATTTGTTCGGTTCAGCAAAATTTGTCAGCTATGACCATTTCTTGCTCTAAATGGTCTAGCAATAGTAGCTCAATCTCTCTTTTGAGAAAGGAATACTGTAATGCAAATTATATTGAAATCCCACAGTAGTTGCCAAAGAGGTTACAATTGGAATCAGAACACAGCAGCCACAATCATGAGAAGTCTACATATTAAAGACCATGTTTCTTCACTGTTGGAAAAACTGCATTAGCTTTTCACAGCTTTGCAGAGCTGGAACTCTCACATCTCACAGACTGATAGGTTATACTGCAGTATTTTGCTAAAGGTCTTTTCAGACAGAACTATTACATAATATCTGGCAACTCCTGAAATTCACTGAGGATGTTTGCCTGAACCTACCACCCTCCTCCCACATTACCCCAGCACTCTTCCCAAACCAACCCTACTCTGCCACATCACTGTCCACCTCTTCCCTCCATGAGACTGCTTGGCTGCATGTGCTGAAGCCACAGATCTTCTGCCCTTATTGGGCCATGATTTCTAGGCCATGGAATATTCTAACTGAGAGTCATTCAGTACTTTCAGTCTCGTGGCGTGATGTGAATAGGGTTGCCAACTTTTTCACCGAGAAAAACCCGACACCTGTGGCTCGCCATACTCCACCCATTCTCCGCCCCTAGTCCCACCCCTGCCCCGCCCCCAGCCCCACCCACAAAAATTACCGAGGATACGTGTAGGCTAACTTCCTTTAACCCCAAAATCCAAACATGAAATGTACAACACTGGAGAAATAAAACTATAAAGTAATTTCCTCTTGCACAAAACAAAAATGCAAAGATGTTAGCAATACACACTTCCCAGACCAGACATATTCCAGTTAATAAATTCAAAATAAAAAGTATTTTTCTACCTTCTGTTTGGGCATTTTTTCAGTTGCAATTGCTCCAGTCACTTTCTTCTGGTTTCTTCGTGTCTTCTGCGAGCTATCCATTTGTCCTTTCTTCTCTGTTAGATGTTTTCCATACTCTCTCTCTATTTCTGCTTTAACATACTGATTGTTTCCCTTTTGCTCTTTCCCCCAATTCTTTCCTTATTCCTTTATCATCCATTTAAATTTCACCCTTCCATTTTCAAGCCCCTCTTACTCTCCCAATACCCGGCCCATCATAGACTTTTCTTCCACACAAAATATTTTTTCCCCTCTCCATTCTCATTCCCCATCCATTCTAGTCCTCCCCCAAAATCAGTTCCCTTATAGTTCTAGACCCACCCAGCATCCACTCCCTTCTAGTCCCATTCTCCCATGCCCCACATCAGCCCATTTCCAGTCCTATTCTAGCTCTTCATCAGCCCATTTCCAGTGCTAGCCCTCACATCACAGGCCATTTCCAGTCCTAGCCCCCACCATCACATTCCA
This sequence comes from Ichthyophis bannanicus, assembly GCA_033557465.1. NCBI lineage: Eukaryota > Metazoa > Chordata > Amphibia > Gymnophiona > Ichthyophiidae > Ichthyophis > Ichthyophis bannanicus. The sequence goes on from CM066035.1 coordinate 615,680,808, forward strand.
TTTGCAGTCCGAGTCCCCCTGCACCATCACAGCCCATTTGCAGTCCTAGTTCCCCCCCCCCACCCACCATCACAGCCCATTTGCAGTCCAAGTTACCCCCCCCCCCCATAGCCCTTTTCCAGTCCAGGTCCCCCTCCCCATCACAACCCATTTCCAGTCCATGTCCCCCCCCCATAGCCCTTTTACAGTTCAGGTCCCCCCCATCACAGCCCATTTCTTTCCAGTCCAAGTCCCCCCCCCTATAGCCCTTTTCCGGTACAGGTCCCCCTCCCCATCACAACCCATTTCCAGTCCATGTCCCCCCCCCCATAGCCCTTTTACAGTCCAGGTCCCCCCCATCATAGCCCATTTCTTTCCAGTCCAGGTCCCCCCCCATAGCCCTTTTCTGGTACAGGTGCCCCCCCCATCACAAACCATTTCCATTCCAATTCCCCCCCCCCCCATATAGCCCTTTTTCAGTTCAGGTCCCCCCCCCCCCCATCACAGCCCATTTCTTTCCAGTCCATGTCCCCCCCCCCCTAGCCCTTTTCCAGTCCCGGTCCCCCCCCCCAATCACCGCCCATGCAGTCCTTGCCCCCCCCCCCCCGACCAGCACCGCGGCTGTCTGAGGGGCTTCAGAGGGATTGCCTTTAACCGATTGCCTTTAACCTTTCCCAGCAATCGCGACTTTACAGATACAGCCGCCAGCGTGAAGGAAAAGGCTCTTCACGCTGGCGGCTGTACAGGGGGAGCCGGGGCCTCGCGCGAGCTTACCCTGCTCCCTCTGAAGCCCTCCGGTGTGTGGGCCGGCCCTGGGTGGGTGTTTTTTTGGACTTCGGGTCGGAAGAAAAGCCGTTTTTTTGCTCTGGCCGCTCCCGATATTGCGGCCAGAGCAAAAAAACGGCTTTTCAAGGGCCGGTTTTACATCTGCGCCGGCAGCCGGCCTGGCCATGGAAAAACTGGCCAGGCCGGTTGAAAACCGGCCAGTTGGCAACCCTAGATGTGAAGGCACACTGGCAAGAACTTGCACACCTCTCTGGTCACTGACAAACAGATAGCACTTAGCTCTATATACGGGGGTCATATTCAGTGGCAGAAGCCAGTGCAGTTAAAGGTTCTGGGCATCGTTGTTTTACCGTAATCACCCAAGTATAATGCTCCCATTTTTATCTCAAATTTCAACATCAAAAATTGGAAGAGCATTATACTTGAGTATGTGAGAAATCCCAGTTTGCAAAGTCAAATTCTGTGTAAGAGGAGATCAAATTATGTAATAAATTTTATTGGTACATTGCTGGTGTTTTATCAATCAGTATAATACAGTGCGTGACTGCGTGTCATAATTATTTTTCGTAGGTAAAAAATTCAAATAAATACCCTCCTCTCTCTTTCCTCCTCCTCCTCCTCCCAAGGAAGACGTTCTTTAGCCCCTTCGACGGCATCATCTGAGTATAAAGTGCACCGAAATCCCTTTCCCATCAAAGTCACGAATTTGAAAATCTAACTCACATTCATCATTTGTTCCAAGAATCCACTCCCTCGCCAATGCTGAGACAATAAACGGGACAGCAATATAGCATTTAGGTTCGCGTCGCACGGCACTCCCTCTCAACTCAATTGACTTGGCGCAGCCGTAGGCGTCACTCATTTCATTCGAGGCTTCGGGTGTCAACCAATTATAATCACGGATTGCCTCGGCAAAACAATCCTTTACGCTTTTCATGCGGAGGTCATGCACTGATTGGCCAGTGCTGGTAAAGAAGTTACAGTGAGAATGAACGCATGAACTTCTGTAATCATTCTGTATCATTTTTTGTGTAAAATAAAATTTAAACAAAATTCTGAAAACTTACGGGGAGCGTTATACTTGGGTATGTCAAAAAAGACTAGTTTTTTGATTCAAAAGTGGGGAGCATTATACTTGGGTGAGCATTATACTTGGGTGATTACGGTATATTACCCCTGGATATTCATTGCCAGTGCCATATCCAGTCTGTGCTTTTAAATATCCAGTTTCACCAGACAGTGATTTAGCTATCCAGTCAGCAGCGATATTCAGCCTCTGGCCATATAGCTACACCAGCTGAAGTTGGGCCAGCCTTCTTTCTTCCTAACTTTAGCCAGTTTAGGTTAGCTGGTTAGCAGCTCGATATCACCACTGACTAGCTAAAAACTTTGGCTCCGTTCTCATTCCACTCCCAGAACACCCTGACACTAATCAATTAGCAGTAGAGGGTTTTACCATGCTATGTGGGGATATTCAGCAGCACAAACCAGATTTGTGCCACTGAATATCCAAACCGAATGGCATTTACACAGTTTGCAGGTCCACCAACCGCGTAAATACTTTTCAAACGTATCCCCTATTATAGACAGATAGATAGATAGATATGTGTATATGTATGTATATACATATGTACAGAGATTCCAGGGAAGGGAGAAGTTCACCTTGACTTCACTAGGTGGCAAGCTTTTTCTTTAGTCGTTCCACAACTTTGAAACAATCTGCTAGTGACATCTGAGTCTTAAAAGACTATTTTCAGTGTTAATAAAAAAAATCAAAACATAGTTATTCCTTAAGACATTCTCAAAGTAAGCAGGCAGTATCAGCTATGGTACCAGATCGGTCACAATACGATGGACTCCAAGGTATTGGATGCACTGCTAATTATAACTGTGTGGGAAGAATTTGAGTGGGGTTGAGGATGTTGCATTAAAACTAGGTTGTGTATTGATGCTGTTTTTATTTTTTGTAAATATTATGCTGCAGATATTGGGGTTGGCTTGCTGTTTTATGGATTGATATATTTTTACATAAGACTTGTATTTTCATAATGAGATTTTTAATTGTTAATAAAAAGGCATATTTTAGAGAGACTGTTTATGTGATCGCTGAGATAGCCAAGTGATATAATCTGCAATTCTATGTCGAAAATTCAAGGAGAGGGTGTGCACATGTAACTCCATTCTAAAACTGACATATCTCTACCCCTCCTGATGGACATGGGTGTGATAAATAAAACTAGGAAACACAGGTACACATAGGGATGGGTATCCACATGTAGTGGGAGACACTATTTTACAAACAAGCACATCTGAAATGTCAACAAAAGAACCCCAGCGACGTGCACGGGTGCATGCTGGTATTTGAGAACGCACACCTGTAAGTGCTGTCTCTGGCTTCTGATTCTCAGGTTTCACTAATGGGTGTGTGGCAAATGGTTACATGTTTTGAAAAAAATGTTGGCACATGCACGTGTATCCTAGCCATTTTGCAAACCTGGATCCCCCGCTGCTCTTCATCAGTTACTGATACAGAAACGGAAGGGGAAATAAACATTGCTGGAATAAGGGGGCTGTCCACCTTATTCCCTCCTGTAAAGGACTGCATGAAACAAGCACTTTCTAAAACCTTAAATGTTACCGGGGAGCAGATGTAACTACAGATGTGGATTATTTCCACTGCCCACATGCAACTCCTATATGAAATCAGAGATACACGAGTAGAAACATAGAAACATGATGGCAGAAAACAAGCACATGGCCTATCTAGTCTGCCCTTCCATATCAACTACAATAGTCCCCTTTTTACCTTTAGAGATCCTCTGTGTTTCTCCCATGCTTTTTTGAATTCAGATACTGTCCTCGTGTCTACCACCTCCACTGGGAGACTATTCCACTCACCTACCACTCTTTCTGTAAAGAAATATTTCTGCATATTACTCCTGAGTCTATCCCCTTTCATGCTCATCCTATGTCCTCACGTAGCAGAGCTTGTCTCCAATTGAATGAGACCCTCCTGTGCATTTATGCCACAGAGGTATTTAAATGTCTCTATGATATCGCTCCAATCCTGCCTGTCCTCTAAAGTACACATATTAAGATCTTTAAGTCTGTCCTCATATGCTACATAACTAAGGGGCATGTTTACTAAAAACCGCACAATTGCGCACCGCACAATAGCGCACTAAAAGGAGCACTTAAGTGCTCTTAAGCGCCCCGCACACGTGCGATGAACCCCCGCACAGGTGCGCGACACACTAACGGGCCCCGTACAAGTACGGGCCCGCAAATGTCCGATAGAGGAGTGGAAAGGCTAACGGAGGGCGGAGGAAGGCTCCCGAGGGGCGGAGAGATGGGGTTAATGGGCGGGGAAGGGGAGGGGAGAGGCTCCCCGCACATTATCGGGGCCGAATTTCAAAGCAAAAATACCGCGAGTGAAACACTCGCGGTAGAGGGCATTTAAAGGGAAGAGAAACCATTTACGTCAGCAATGTACAGCAAAACCGGGGAAACCCACAAAACGTGAGCAGTGTGATACATGTGCACAGAACAAAAGTGCAAATAAAACCCAAAATGACCACCACGAAAATGTTTAAAAATCATAATTCAGCTGGGCAATAGTGCTAGCAATGGGCAAAAATAAAAAACACACCCAGGAAAGCTACAAAAAAAATAAATGAATGTTGGAAGGGTCTATGGAGCGGAGACCCTTTCAAAAATCATTTCCTTTCTGTGGAGCTTTCCTGGGTGTGTCTTTTTATGTGTGCCCATTAATATCACTGTTGGCCAGCTTGGTTATATTTTTTCCCCATTTTCCGCGGCCATTTGCGGGTTTTATTTGCACTTTTGTCGCCAGACACGGTGAATGAGCCCACAGTAAAAATGTGCAGAGCAGGGCTCCCTACTCTTTTGATCAGGTTTCCTATCTCCAGGGACTGCACTATCTCTGTGGCCACAGTGTGGTGCAGCAAACAGAGCCAGTACCTATAGGACCAGAGAGTCACAGGTTCAAATCCCAACTGTGGCACCTACCAGCCCAGTCCCCACATCTTACCCACCACCAAACAGAGATATTAACAACACCCCCATATTGCAGAGTACAGAAGCATGGTGCAAACACCCATATTTTACCCTACACCACTCACACACCATGACAATGGGCATTACCTACAGCCAAGTCCCCCAAATGCAGTCCGGGAGTGCCACAACTCAATCAGGCCATATGCTTTTACCAAGATAAGGACATGCCAGCATGTTGGCATAAGGGGACAGGTGGTGAGGGGGCAGTGGCTGCTAGCCACCGAAGACAGTGGCCTATCCATGTGCAGGCTGGCACTGTCCACTGCAACAGACAGGCCCTGTCGGATGTACAGTCATGGACTTCCCACAGAATCCAGTCAATCTGTGGCAACACGGTGGTGCAGTGCACACAGACAGTGTGTGCAACAACAGAAGGTCACAGGTTCAAAGCCCAGCTGGGGCTACTGCCAATCCTGTCCACATATTTTTAACACAACTAAACCGTGATAGTAAGGACAAACCAGGATTGCTGGGGACATAAGCATTGGTATTACGCCTATCTTTTCACACACCGATCACAGACACCATGAACAGGGGCATTACCTAGAGCAGAGTCTCCCAAATGCAGTCCTGGAGGACCACACACCATTCAGGCTCCTTGCTGCCACTAATACAAATGCCTGTGCTGCATATCTATGCACCACCCCCATGGCATGTAGATGTAGCTCATGCATACTCATGAGGGACAGCAGGGAAACCCGAACAGTGGTAGGCACACCAGGACTGGAGTTGGGAAACTCTGCCGTAAAGCAACATCCAACAGAGGCGAACATACCCACACCCCCAGGCCCCATTGGCCAATGCCTCCTGGAGAGGCAGGACATTGGGCCCTGCGTGCTTCTCCCAATACTAGCACCTGCATACCTTAGCAATGCCACCCTACACTTGGGTATGCGGTGGACAGCTCTCAAACGTTTGCTATGTGTACTGGCAGGTAGACTATCCTACTTAAAGCACATTTGGCTCTTTGATCTCCAACATAAAAAGCTGTCTGATGTCTGCGGTGCGTGCTTCAGGTCTGGTCTCTGACAGTGTTTACCACCCTGGGGAGTGACCCCCAACAGTACTGCGTAGCATATCCATGCCTGTACTGTGCCCAGGACTGGTGTGGTGGGCAAGGCTGATAAACCCCTCTATAGTGGCACAATGCTGGCATACGTGTGGGAGTGTGTGTCTGTCTATACAGTGTGTGTTGGCTGCAAACACCTTCCACAGCCCACACTGCCAGCACTGTTGCCAGTATTGGCCTGACAATGTGCATAATGAGCAGCAAAGTACCATGGGTATAGCTCAGACAGGGTGTGCTGGCCAGGATGCATCTGCACAGGGCATAGGGCACTGGCAGGGACATTGTAGTGGCCGGACACCACCTACACAGACAGGGTGACCTCTGTATGTGCTGCTGGGGGCACACTCCACCCTGACTGTGCAGTGATGCCAGCATGGCTAGGCACCCCCATAGTGCTATATAGTATTTCTCTCATGTAATATGTATGGGTTTCCTTGTGGGGCCCAGTCACTGACTTATCTGCTTGTGTGTGCTGCCATCCCAGTTCTGGGTGCATGCATTTCTACCAGGACTAACTAACAGACTGTTCTCAGCTGGTATATGTCTTGATGGGGTGTCTTGCAGGGTGCAGCGGCTGAAGGCCTGCTGCAGGAGAATATCAGATAGTGGTGGGGTGCAGTTTAGCATATCCTGGCCTAATGTCTGTCTGATATTGTGTTATGGATGTGTATAGGGCTGCTTTGGATGCCCTGTAGGGTGTCTGTTCCCCAGCAGGACAGGGGTTGATGGTCCACTCTACTGCCACCATTGCAGGGTGGTAGAATGTGGATCTGTTGATAGGGGGACCCTGTTTTTCACCTGCAGCCTGGGGGGGGAAGGGAAGAGAGGAGAATGGTGGTGCATAGCCCACCTAGGGGTCCATAGGGGGTTCCACTGACTGACACAGAGTAATCCAGGGTGTTTCTGCAGGAGCTACCTATCTCTCAGATTACTACTGCTTTGGAGCTCCGGCATGGCCTCTGTCAGCCATGGCAGGTGTTGTGGACCTGGTCCTGGGCGCATCACCGCACCCTCAGGGTGAGCATTGTACCCGCACGATGTGACGGTGTGTAGCTACTCTGTGCCAGTAACACACCCGGTCAGTACCCCCCTACCAGGCCGAGGTGCTGTGTGGGTGCACACGGACACTTCCCCCTACCAGGTCGGGGAGCTGTTGGGGTGCATTCCCCATCTTGCGTTCATCTGTGGTCAGCTGATTTGCATGTGCAGTGCATCATGGGTATGGGTGGCCTAACCCTATCCTGGTTCCCACAGAAGACTGTCTGTGTGGTGACGTGACGGCTCTCTGCAGCCAGCCAGGGGCTTGCTGGCAGCTATAGAGCTGTAGCCCAATGGTTATGTCACTGCCTATGAAGCCAGAGGTCATGGGTTTGAACCCACAGTGGGGTTCCTTTAGAGGGTTGTCCAATGTTTTTTTAACTGTCATGTACATATGTTGTTGCCAGCAACAACACCCTCAGCGTACTGTACCCATAAGGTGCCTCTGAGGGTGCTTTATAGGGCGCCCTATAGGGCACCTTATGGTTGCCGTCCATATAAGGTGCACTATACATTACCCTGTACCGCAACATATATGGGGCCCTATAGGGGACATTCTAGGGTGCCTTGCCGGACAGTGAACGTTAACATGTGCCTTATGGGCCGCTTTATGTTAACACGCTTTGTGAGTGCGTTTGCTATTAGTGTTAACTGAGATAAAAAAATTAACCTGCCCCCTACAGCACTCATCCCCATAATACATAATGCCTCTGTGAGCCTTCTTCATTGGGCACCTTGCAGGATTGAACCCATGGCCCCTGCACCATTGGTCAGTGTCGTAACCATTGTGCTGTGGCTCTGTTCCTGTACTTGCACATCGGCGCGCCGCCTTCTGCTGCACAAAATTAGGCTGCCTCCTAAAACAATCCTCCCCATAATAGGCACTGCCTTAGCCAGCCTTGTTCATTGCGCCCAGTGGGGGTTCAAACCCGTGGCCCCTGCACCATTGCTCAGTGTCTTCACCGTTGTACTACGGCTCTGTTCGTTTGTGTGCCCAGCAGCGCGACACTTAGCCTTCCCACGTGCTAATACGGACCCCGCACAGTTGCGCAAAGCGCACAAGTACGGTCGCTTTCTCCCGTTTTTTTTTTCTTTTTTCTGCCTGAACCGCCCACTCCTTATATGGCACAGGCACACTAACGGGGCCCCGCACAATTTTGGAGTTTAGTAAACATGCCCCTAAGACCACTAATCATTTCAGTAGCCACCCTCTGCACTCACTCCAACCTGCTTGAATTCTTTGGAAGGTGCAGTCTCCAGAATTGTACACAATATTCCAAATGAGGTCGCACCAGAGACTTATATAGAAGCATTATCACCTCCTTTTTTCTGCTGGCCATTCCACTCCATATACACCCAAGCATCTTTCTGGCTTTCGTAATCACCTTTTCTACCTGTTTAGCTGCTTTAAGATCATCAGACACAATTACATCCAAGTCCTCACCCCCTACACTGTACAGCTCCTTTGGATATTTGCAGCCTAAATGCATATTCCTGCATTTTTTTGCATTAAATTTCAGCTGCCAAATTCTAGACCATTCTTCAAGCTTAGCTAGATCCCTCCTCATGTTATCAACTCCTTCCTGGATGTCTACTCTATTGAAGATTTTGGTATCATCCACAAACAAGCAAACCTTACCGACAGTCCTTCTACAATATCTCTAACAAAGATGTTAAATAGAATTGGACCAAGGACAGATCCCTGTGGCACACCACTGGTAACCTCCTTCTCCTCAGAGAGAGCTCCATTTACCTGTACCCTTTTTTGCCTCCCACTCAACCATTTCTAACCCAATCAGTAACTTTAGGGTCTAGGGTGCTCAGTTTGTTTATAAGTCGCCTGTGCAGATTGCTGTCAAAGGCTTTACTGAAATCTAAATACACCACATCTAGAGCTCTCCCTTGGTCCAACTCCCTGGTCACCCAGTCAAAGAAATCAATCAGATTTGTCTGACAAGACCTGCCTCTGGTGAATCCATGCTGCCTCAGATCCTGCAATCCAGTGGACTCCAGAAACCTCACTATTCTCTCTTTTAGTAGCCTTTCCAATAATTTATTAACCACAGAGGTTAGACTAACCAGCCCGTAGTTCTCAAAGTCATCCTTACGTCCACTTTTGTGTAAAGGGATCACATGTGCCTTTCTCCAGTCCTCCAGCACAACTCTGACTCTAAAGAAGCATTGAAAAGGTCAGACAGTGGAACCGTTAGAATGTCCCCAAGTTCCCTCAGTATTCTTGGATGTATCCCATCAGGACCCATGGCTTTGTCTACTTTTAGTTTAGCAAATTCTTCATGAACACAGTCTTCTGAAAATCATTCGAGATCCCTGCCACTTCTGTTCCTATTTGTTGGTGTTTTCTGAGGTCCTGCTCCTGGCCCTTCATCTGTGAACACAGAACAGAAGTATTTGTTAAGCCGTTCTGCTTTATCCTCATCAGTTTCAACATATTCCTCCCCTGCACCCCTGAGTCTGGCAATACCACTTTTGCCCTTCCTCCTCTCCATAACATATCTGAAAAATGTCTTATCTCCCCATTTTATTGCATTGGATATTTCTTCTTCTTTTTGTACCTTTGCTTTCCCGCTAACTTCTCTTTTTCCCAAATATAGATGCCTGTGTTCCTCTCTCTGTGATCTCTTGTATTTCATGAAGGCTTCCCTCTTTTTCTTCACCTTTTCAACTACTTCTTTTGAGAATCATGTTGTTGTTGTTAAGTGCCATCGAATCAGTGTAGACTCATGGCGACCCTCTAGATAGTTGTCCTAAATTGTGTTTGATCTTCAGTTAGGAAGCTCATTGTTGACACACTGGTACCCGTAGCTATTGTTATTGTATCGATCTATCTCACTGCTGGCCTTCCTCTTTTGAGTTGACCTTCTATCTTGCCAAGCATAATATCTTTCTCTAATGATCTCTCTCTTCATATGATGTGTCCAAAGTATGAAAGTCGAAATCTTGTCATCTGAGCTTCTAAAGAAAACTTAGGTTTGATCTCCTCTAGTAGTGTTCTTCGGGCAGTCCATGATATACGCAGTATTTGCCACCAGCACCATAATTCAAAGGCATCAATTTTCTTTCTGTCTATATTTTTCATTGTCCAGCTTTCACATCCATATGATGTTATTGAAAATACTATGGCTTGAACAAGTCAAATTTTTGTATGGAGAGAGACATCTCTGCTCTTGAGAATCTTGTCTAGGTCCTTTATAGCCATTCTGCCAAGAGCAATGCATAATCGGATTTTTTGACTGCTTGTTGCTTCTTTATTGATAGTTGATCCAATTAGGTTAAAGTTGTCCACGATTTCAATTTCTTCTCCTTCAACGATGAACTTGTTGATTTTGCCAGTTGTCATGATCTTTGTCTTCTTTACATTAAGGTGCAGGCCGATTTTGAGACTATCTTCTTTGATCATGAGAAGAAAATGTTTCAGATCATCTTCACTTTCAGCCAATAATTTGGTATCGTCAGCATAGCGAATGTTGTTGATGAGTCTTCCACCAATCTTCACACCTCGGTTGTCTTCATACAATCCTGCTTCTCTGATGATTTGTTCTGCATATAAATTAAACAGGTAGGGGGAAAGTATGCAGCCTTGTCTTACACCTTTGCTTATTTTAAACCATTCTGTTTCTCCTTGTTCCATTCGAACAGTTACTTCTTGATCAATGTACAGATTGTGCAAGAGAATAATCAGGTGTTCTGTTATACCTATGCTTCTTAATGTGGCCCAGAGTTTCTCATGATTTACACAGTCAAAAGTCGATAAAGCACAAATAGATATCATTTTGGTATTCTTTAGTCTTTTCAAGGATCCATCTCACATCCGCGATGATGTCTCGTTCCTTACCCTTTCCTGAATCCTGCTTGTACTTCAGGTAGTTTTTGTTCCAGATATGGTTGTAGTCTCTGTTGAATAATCTTCAGTAGAATGTTGCTGTGACAGTGCGATAATTTCCACAGTCAGTTGGATCACCTTTCTTTAATATTGGTATAAACACAGATCTTTTCTAGTCAGTTGGCCATGATGTTGACTTCCACATTTCTTGGCTGAGCCTTGTAAGTACGTTAACAGCTGCATCAGATTGCTGTAATACTTCTATGGGAATGCCATCAATGCCTGGTGCTTTGTTCTTTGATAAGGCTTTCAATGCTGCTTCAACTTCTTCTTGAATTTTGCGATTGTCTTTTTCTCCTCTGGCTTTAGCTTCTCTGTGCTTCTGGGCAATTTTCAGATTTTCTTCCGTCATCCATTTTGGCCGTTTTTTGCTTTTTCACCATTTGTAGAGACTTCTTACTTTCTTCCAACACAACCTTCTTGATGTCATTCCATAACTCTTCTGGAGCTCTGTCATTTGTATCTAAAGCAGCAAATTGATTTTGCAGGCAGTCTTTAAATTCCAGTGGTATATTCTCAAGGTCATATTTTGCTGCATTCATGACTGGTTTGCTCTTTTTCAACTTTAGCTTGAGTTTGCATACTAGTAGTTGGTGATCTGTACCACAGTCAGCTCCAGGTTTTGTCTTTGTTGATGTTAAATAGCTTTTCCATCGTTGACTTCCACAAATGTAGTCAATTTGATTTTTGTACAATCCATTGGGTGAAGTCCATGTGTACAGTCACCGCTTGTGTTGCTGGAAGAAGGTGTTTGAGATGAATAGATCGTTGGTCTTGCAGAATTCTATCAGTCTTTCTCCAGCTTCATTTCTGTTGCCAAGTCCATATTTTCCAGCCACTTTGCCTTCTTCTTTGTTGCCAACTTTTGCGTTCCAGTCACCTATGACTATCAGGATATCCTGTTTAAATGTTCTGTCAATTACAGCTTGAACTTGTTCATAGAACTCTTCAATTTCATCCTCTTCTGCAGTAGTTGTTGGGGCATATACTTGAATTATAGTTGTGTTGAGAACCATAGTAGCCTGCTTTTCCTTTTACATTTATTTACCTTTCTAACAAAAAGGTTTCTTGCCCTTAAAATATCCTCTTTCAGTTTTGCCCACTGTTGTTCTACATTCCCCAGCTGTTCCCATCCCACTAATGACTCTTTGAGGTATTGTTCCATCTTGGCAAAGTTAGTTTTCCTAAAGTCTAAGGGGTATGTTTACTAAACTCCGAAATTGTGCGGGGCCGCGGTAGTGTGCCTGTGCCATATAAGGAGTGGGCGGTTTAGGCAGAAAAAAGAAAAAAACCGGGAGTAAGTGATCGCACATGTGCGCAGCGCGCTATTGTGCGCCGTGCACAATAGTGCGTGGGAAGGCTAAGTGGCGTCCTGATGTGCACACACAAAGGAGCAGAGCCATAGTACAATGGTTAAGACACTGACTGCTGGTGCAGGGGCCATGGGTTCAATCCCCCATTGTGCACAACAAAAAAGGCTGGCTGAGGCATTAACTTTAATGGGTAAAAGTGCTTTAGGAGGCATATTAATTTTGGGCGGCATAAGGCGGTGCACTGTTAATTTTGGGCGGCATAAGGCGGCGCACTGTTGGGCGGCATAAGGCGGTGCACTGTTAATCTTGGGCGGCATAAGGCGGCGCACTGTTGGGCGGCATAAGGCGGTGCACTGTTAATCTTGGGCGGCATAAGGCGGTGCACTGTTGGGCAGCATAAGGCGGTGCACTGTTAATCTTGGGCGGCATAAGGCGGTGCACTGTTGGGCGGCATAAGGCGGTACACTGTTAATCTTGGGCGGCATAAGGCGGTGCACTGTTGGGTGGCATAAGGCGGTGCACTGTTAATCTCGGGCGGCATAAGGCGGTGCACTGTTAAGTTTGGGCGGCATAAGGCGGTGCGCCGATGTCCAAGCACAGGAACAGAGCCACAGCACAATGGTTAAGATACTGATCAATGATGCAGGGATCAGGGGTTCAATCCCCCACAGTGCCCAATGAAGAAGGCTCACTGAGGCAGTATGTATTATGGGGATGAGTGCTGTAGGGGGCAATTTATTTTTATTTCAGTTATCACTACTAGCAAACGCACTCACAAAGCGTGTTAACATAAGGCGACCCATAAGGCACATGTTAACGTTCACTGTCCGCCAAGGCACCCTAGAATGTCCCCTATAGGGCACCATATATGTTGCGTCACAGGATAATGTATAGTGCACCTTATATGGACGGCAACCATAAGGTGCCCTATAGGGCGCCCTATAAAGCACCCTCAGAGGCACCTTATGGATACAGTACGCTGAGGGTGTTATTGTTGGCATCAACATATGTACATTAAATTTAAAAAATGCTTTGAACAACCCTATCAAATAACCCCACTGTGGGTTTGAACCCATGACTTCTGGCTTCACAGGCAGTGAAGCAACCATTGGGCTACAGCTCTATAGCTGCCAGCAAGCCCCTGGCTGGCTGCAGAGAGCCTTCACGTTACCACACAGACAGTCTTCTGTGGTAACCAGGATAGAGTTAGGCCACCCGTACCCATGATGCACTGCACATGCAAATCAGCTGTCCACAGATGAACACATGATGGGGACTGCACCCCAACAGCTCCCCAGCCTGGTAGGGGAAAGTGTCCGTGTGCACCCACACAGCACCTCGGCCTGGTAGGGGGTACTGACCGGGTGTTTTACTGGCACAGAGTAGCTACACACCGTCACATTGTGCGGGTACTGTGCTCACCCTGAGGGTGCGATGAGGCGCCCAGGACCAGGTCCACAACACCTTCCATGGCTGAAAGAGGCCATGCTGGAGCTCCAAAGCAGTATTAATCTGTGAGATAGGTAGTTTCTGCAGAAACACCTTGGGTATCTCTGTCTGTCTCAGTCAGGGGAACCCCCCATGGACCCCCAGGTGGGCCATGTACCACCATTCCTTCTCCTCCCCCCCTCCAGCAGGTGAAAAACAGGGTCTTCTCTCAACAGATCCACATTCTACCTCCCTGCAATGGTGGCAGTAGAGTGGACCATCAACCCCAGTCCTGCTGGGGAACAGACACCCTACAGGGCATCCAAAGCAGCTCTATACACATCCATAACACAATATCTGATAGGCATTAGGCCTGGATATGCTAAGCTGCACCCCACCACTATCAGATATTCTCCTGCAGCAAGCCTTCAGCTGCTGCACCCTGCAAGGTGCTCCACCAGGACACATACCAGCTGAGAACAGTCTGCTAGTTAGTCCTGGTGGAAATGCATGCACCCAGAACTGGGATGGCAGCACACACAAGCAGATAAGTCAGTGACTGGGTCCCAAAAGAAAACCCATAAATATCACATGAGAGAAATACTATTTAGCACTATGGGGGTGCCTAGCCATGCTGTCATCACTGCACAGTCAGGGTGGAGTGAAACCCCAGCAGCACATACAGAGGTCACCCTGTCTGTGTAGGTGATGGCCGGCCACTACAATGTCCCTGCCAGTGCCCTATGCCCTGTGCAGATGCATCCTGGCCAGCACACCCTGTCTGAGCTATACCCATGGTACCTTGCTGCTCATTATGCACATTGGCAGGCCAATACTGGCAACAGTGCTGGCAGTGTGGGCTGTGGAAGGTGTTTGCAGCCAACACACACTGTATAGACAGACACACACTCCCACACGTATGCCAGCATTGTGCTACTATAGAGGGGCTTATCAGCCTTGCCCCCACACCAGTCCTGGGCACAGTACAGGCATGGATATGCTACGCAGTACTGTTGGGGGTCATTCCCCAGGGTGGTAAACACTGTCAGAGACCAGACCTGAAGCATGCACCGCAGACATCAGACAGATTGTTATGTTGGAGCTCAGAGAGCAAACTGTGCTTAACAGAGGAATGTCTATCTGCCAGTACTCATAGCAAACGTTTGAGAGCTGTGTACCGTATACCCAGGTGTAGGGTGGCATTGCTAAGGTATGCAGGTGCTAGTATTGGGAGATGCACGCAGGGCCCAATGTCCTGCCTCTCCAGGAGGCATTGGCCAATGGGGCCTGTGGGTGTGGGTGTGGGTGTGTTTGCCCCTGTTGGCTGCTGCTTTACGGCAGAGGTTCCCAACTCCAGTCCTGGTGTGCCAAACACTGTTCGGGTTTTCATGCTGTCCCCCATGAATATGCATGAGCTACATCTACATGCCATGGGGGTGGTGCATAGCTATGCAGCACAGGCATTTGTATTAGAGGCAGCAGGGAACCTAAATGGTGTGTGGCCCTCCAGGACTGCATTTGGGAGACTCTGCTCTAGGTACTGCCCCTGTTCATGGTGTCTGTGCTCCGTGGGGTAAAAGATAGGCGTATTACCAATGCATATGTCCTCGGCACGAAGGGTGTGTCCTTACTATCACTGTTTTGTTGTGGGAAAAATATGTGGACAGGATTGGCAGTAGCCCCAGCTGGGCTTTGAAGCTGTGACCTTCTGTTCTTGTACACACTGTCTGTGTGCACTGCACCACCGTGTAGCCACAGATTGGCTGAATTCCCTGGGAAGTCCATGACTGTACATCCGACAGGGCCTGTCTGTTGCAGTGGACGGTGCCAGCCTGCACATGGCTAGGCCACTGTCTGCTGTGGCTAGCAGCCACTGCCCCCGCCACCACCTGTACCCTTCCGCCAACATGCTGGCATGTCCTTATCTTGGAAAAGCATGTGACCTGATTGAGTTGTGGCACTCCAGGACTGCATTTGGGGGACTCGGCTGTCGGTAATGCCCATTGTTATGGTGTGTGTGCGGTGTTAGGTAAAATACAGGTGTTGGAACCATGCTTATGTTCTCTGCAATAACGGAGTGTCTTTACTATCTCTGTTTAGTGGTGGGTAAAATATGGGGACTGGGTTAGTAGGAGCCCCAGCTGGGATTTGAACCTGTGACTCTCTGGTCCTAGTGGTACTGGCTCGGTCCGCTGCACCACACTGTGGCCACAGAGACAGTGCAATCCCTGGGGATGGGAAACTTGGCCGGCAGAATCCTAAACCCTGCTTTGCACATTTTTACTGTGGGCTCATTCACCTTGTCTGGCAGCAAACGTGCAAATACACCCCGCAAATGACCGCGAAAAAAGGGGGAAAAAAGATAACCAAGCTGGGCAACAGTGATATTAATGGGCAACCATAAAAAACACTCCCAGGAAAGCTCCCAAAAAAGGAAATGATTTTTGGAAGGGTCTCCGCTCCGTAGACCCTTCCAAAATCATTTCTTTTTTGGGGGGCTTTCCTGGGAGTGTTTTGTGTTGTTGCCCATTAATATCACTGTTGCCCAGCTGACTTACGCTTTTTAGTAATTTTGTTGTGGTCATTTTCTATTTTTATTTGCACTTTTGTTCTGTGCACATGTATCACACTGCTCACGTTTTGCAGGTTTCCCCGGTTTTCCTGTACATTGCTGACGGAAATGGGTTTTCTTCCCTTTAAATGCACTCTACCGCGAGTGTTTCACTCGCGGTAGTTTTTGCTTGTAAATTCGGCCCCGCTGATGTGCGGGGAGCCTCTCCCCTCCCCTTCCCCGCCCATTAACCCCGTCTCTCCGCCCCTCGGGAGCCTTCCTCCGCCCTTTCCACGCCTCTATCGGACATTTGCGGGCCGCGTACTTGTGCGTGCCCGTTAGTGCGGCGCGCAAGTGTGCGTGGGCCCGTTAGTGTGACGCGCAAGTGTGCGGGGCACTTAAGAGCACTTAAGTGCATCATTGCCGTGCGCTATTGTGCGGTGCGCAATTGTGCGGTGTTTAGTAAACATACCCCTAAGACTCTCGCTTTTAAATGGATTTTATCAGCCCTAGTCCTAATACTGAACTATACTATCTGGTGATCACTGGATGGGAGATGATCTCCCACTGTAACATCAGAAACACTTTCCCCATTGGTAAGCACTAAGTCACGTGTATCTTGTTGCTCCATCCAAATCACGCCTCTGACATGCCTCTCTGTGACTTAGACATGGTCAGGGCAGACATATGTAAAATCAGACCTTTCTAAAATGGCTGTTTTGGCCATGAGTCTGATCTGCACATGTGAGTGGTTACAGTATATTTACACATGCAAATCATGAATAGGGCTTCTAAAATACCCCCTTAGATCAGTGGTTCTCAATCTTTTTTGTACCATGACCCCTTTTACCATTGGTCAACTTGTGGTGACCCCCAATGATAAAATCAAATGCATCTCTCTTCCTTTACCGTTAACGCATTGTCGCTGTAATCATTTGTTGAATTATTAATATATTATAGGCCTTTGCAATATGTTTTTATTTATAAAATTTACTTATTTAAATCACAATAATTAATCACAAGAACAAGTAACAATATTTGATTTCAAAATTATGATGATTTTGTAGTCAAATCACTAATATGAAATAAAATTATTTTTTTACCTTTGTTGTCTGACCAATTTATTCTCTGATCATGATGGTCCCGATCTGAGGCTTCTGCTTTCCTGTCTTCTCTTAGCTCTCTTTCTGTGGTCTATGGTCCATCTGCCATTTCTTATCTCTTCTTTCGTTTTCTTCACTTCTTTCCATCAGCCTATTCCCAGTCCCAGTAACCTTCCCCAGTATCAGCCCCTTTCAGGTCCTCACTCTCAGTACCTTCCATTGTCAACTTGCATTCCCATGACTGCCACTGGTGTCCATTCCCTTCCAGTCCCCCTCCTTCCCCACTGACCAGTCACTTCTAGTACAAATACCATGGCAGCCCCTCTCAGATCCACTCCCTTCCAGTTCCATTCTCCCATCCCCTTGTATCAGCCCATTTGTAGCCTTAGCCCCCAGTTTTCTTCCAGTGCCAGCCCATTCCCAGTTAAAGCCCCCCAATCAGCTCACTTCCATGTGCTAGACCCCCCTAATCAGCCCAATACCAGTCCTACCCCCCCCCCCATCAGCTCATTACCAGTGCTAGCCTTCCCTAATCAGCTCATTCCCAGTGCTAGTCCCTCCTCAACCCCGTTACCAGTGCTAGGCTCCCCTAATCAGCCCATTACCAGTCCTAGCCTCTAATCAACCCATTTCCAGTCCTAACCTCCCCGATCAGCTCATTTCCAATGCTAGCCCCCCATCAGTCCATTACCAGTCCTACCCCCCTATCAGCACATTACCAGTCCCAACCCCCCTTGATCAGTCCATTCCCAGTCCTAGCCTTCCCTAATCAACCCATTACCAGTCCTAGCCGCCCCATCTGCCCATTATAATCCTAACCCGCACTGTCTCTCCCCTCTGTCCAGCATTTATCCCCCTTCTGCCCAGTATGCCCCCCTGTCTCAAGATTCCCTTTGTCCATGTCAGCCCCCCTCCCTCCCTTCATGTCAGCCCCCTCCCTCCCTCCCTCCATGTCAACCCCCCTCCATCCATGTCAGCTCCCCTCCCTCCCTCCATCCATCCATCAATGTCAGCCACCCCTTCCTCCCTCCCTCCATTTCTCCATGTCAGACCTCCCCTCCCTTCCTCCCTCCATCCATGTCAGCCTCCCTCTCTCCATGTCAGCCCCACCTCTGTCCATCAACCCTCCCTCCATGTCAGCCCCCCTGTCCATGTCAGCCCCCCTCCCTCCCTCCATGTCAGCCCTCCCCTCCCTCCCTCCCTCCCTCCATCTATGTCAGCCCTCCCTCCCTCCCTCCATGTCAGCCCCCTTGTCCATGTCAGCCCCCTCCCTCCATCCATCCCTCCATGTCAGCCCCCTCCCTCCCTCATGTTAGTCCCGTTGCAGGTTCCCTGCCCCCTCCTCCCCTCTCCCTGTCTGCCTGCTACTGCCCTGTTCTGCTAATGCAGCCGTGGCTCCCTGTCTCTTAGGGAACCGCAGCTGTGCCTGTGAAACCGTTGCGGAGCCTTCCCGTCTCTCGACGGGCTCTGTGCAGCATTGTCCCGCCTCCAAATGAAGTGGTAAACAACTTCCTTTGGAGGCGGGACAATGCTGCACGGAGCGTGTCGAGAGACTGGACAGCTCCGCAACGGTTTCACAGGCTCAGCCGTGATTCCCTAAGAGACAGGGAGCCGCGGCTGCATTAGAAGGGAAGCAGTGAGTTTGCTGCTGCCGAGAAGCCGACTCGGCAGCAGCAGCAGCAGCAACTTGTGCACTTTTTTTTTTAACGGCGGAGTGAGGCGACCCCTGCTAATTCCTGTGGCGACCCCCATGGGGGTCGTGACCCACAGGTTGAGAACCACTGCCTTAGAGGGTCATTATGAGGCAGAAATAGCAAGGATGTATGCCCTGCCCGGACGTACATCCCCGCTATTTGTCCCCCTTGCCTTCCCCATGCAAGGCTCCCTGTATGACCAGCGGGATTGTATGGGGAGCCTTAGACGGGGCGGGAGGGGATGAGCGGTAGGTGGAGCGAGGGTGGTGCATGGGCAGGCCGCCACCCCAGACATACACGGCTGGTTCTGAGGTGGCCCTTTATGTCCTGGGTTGGCCTAATTGGGGGATGTTTCGGGGGCCAACGAAGGCTGGCAAAGGGGTACAGTGGGCTCCCTGCAGCCCAATCCTGGCCATGGTAGGCCGGATCGGGGGTCGGGCAGCAGGGAAAGGAGGGCTCTGTCCTGCGGCTGGCAATTGCAGCTCCTGAATGGAGCCGCAGTGCCAGGGCAATGGGACGCCATGACATTGCGGCTCCATTCAAGAGTATGACTGAGTTAGTCGTGGATCTGTAGGGCATGCAGCCTTTCAGAATCGGAACCTGGCCTGCACCTACAGGTTGGTAAACCCGATTCTGATCCTGCGGAGGTATCTAGGCCCTGCGGGATCAGAATCGGGTCTACCACTGTACTCCCCAATTCTGAGGGGCAGTATGGGGGCTGGATGTCCAGAAGGGAATAGGTCTTGTACTGTATAAAAGAATATCAAGTTTTTGTATTTAAATCACCTCAAGGCTTTTTAAGAGGAGGCATTTTATAGAAGGACAATTGATATTTAGCACAGTCCTTCCCAAAGTATTAGCAATATTTATGTAATATTTATTTAGTTTCCCCTATTTCGCCAAGTTATACCTCCTGTTAAATGTAATGACCAGACAGATGTAAACTGTTGGATGTTTTCTGTTTAATGTAAACCGCGCTGATGTCTAATAGTGCGGTATATAAGAATTGTTAATAAAAATAAAATAAATAAATAAATAAAATAACATTATAGGAACACCATTTGGCATATCTTACTTTATTTTTTATTTATTTACATTCTCTTATATACCGCGCTATTCTGCATCAGTGCAGTTTACATTGAACAGGGCATTATAACTTGAAGATAACTATTTTACAGGGAACATGGGCTATGGAGGGTTAAGTGGCTTGCCCAAGACCACAAGGAGCACCTGTGGGACTAGAAACCCCAGTCCTTCTGGCCCAAGGTTGCTGTCCTCTAGTGGGATTTGAACCCCCGACCTTCTGCCCTGAAGTACCTTGCCCCAACCACTAGGCCACTATCAACTATAACAATAAAAGATAACTACAAAAGTAGATTTGGTAACTATGTTCAAATGTTTTTAAGTTCAATATTTGTATCCTATAGCATTTTTCATGTGCAAACCATTTTGCCCCTTATTGTGTTGGAAAACAAATGATTAATGTTGATATGATAATATCAAACGCATTATTGTATTTGAATTCAATTATGACTGCCAAAAGACAAGATAAAGCAGGAGACCAGAATGAAATTAAATCATATTTACCACAGCACAGAAAGTACAAGAAGGGGACCAGTAAGCAAACATAAATCAATTTTTCAGTATCCAGACAAATTAAATGATTTACGAAGCATCAAGCAGCTTAAGCGAGAGAAAATAAAATCAGTTCCTCTCTTCCACATTTCTATTGAACTTCTCGATGGAATTATCATAGTATCATGAAAAGAATAATTTTTAAAAAATATATAAACATTTGCAAAAACAAAAATTGCAAGAAATTTTCACAAAAATAGAAAAACATCATAGATACTAAGGGGTATGTTTACTAAACTGCGTTAGTGCAATTCGCGTTAGGAGCCGCGGTAGTAACAGAAACCTCAAATAAGGACATGGGCAGTACATCGTCACCACTAACGTGCGTTAAAAAAATTAACGAGCGTTACCGGGCGCTGTGGCACGTCACTGCGCGTTAAACGTAAGAAGACGTACAGACACAAAGCACTGAAACAGAGCTGTAGCACAATGGTTACGGTACTGACCGCTGTTACAGGCAGCATGGGTTCGAATCCCCAGTGTGCCTAACGCAGAAGGTTGTCCCAGGCATCACCCTGTACATTACAGAGGGAAAAAGGAGGCATGTTTTTCGTTACGCTGAGTATTGGTGTCAGAAAAACACCCTCGGAGTGTGCCTAGCCACGTACATTGGTGCGTGCGAGGTTGCGTGCATTGGTACGTGCGTAGCTGCGCGTGTACAATCGTACATGCATTTTTACATGCGTGGGTACGTGTGTTTTTACGTGCGTGGGTACGTGTGTTTTTACCAGTGTGGGCATCTTATTTTACAGACTCTGTAGGGTGTCTTGCACCTATGCATTATGCTAGCAGATGTACGTGTGATGGCCTATGGTTTATCAGAGCCTGTGAGCAGGTGCTGGGGTTTCACAGGGTTGGATTGTGCCAGTCACACCCATGATGCACTGCACATGCAAATCAGCTGTCCACAGATACACACCATGGGGAATGCACCCCCACAGCACCTCGGCCTGGTAGGGGGAACTGACCATGTGCACCCCCACAGCACCTCGGCCTGGTAGGGGGTACTGACCGTGTGTTGTACTGGCACAGAGTAGCTACACACCGTCACATTGTGTGGGTACTGTGCTCACCCTGAGGGTGCAGTGAGGCGCCCAGCACCAGGTCCACAGCACCGTCCATGGCGCAGGTCCAAAGCAGTGTTACTGTGTGAGATAGGTAGTTTCTGCAGGCACACCTTGGACATCTCTGTCTGTTTCAGTCAGGGGTAGCCCCCATGCACCACCACCACACACCCCCTCTCCCCCAGGGCTGAGGGTGACAAACAGGGTCTCCTATCAAAAGATCCACAGTCTACCTCCCTGCAAAGGTGGCAGTAGAGGGGAACATTAACCTTAGTCCTGCTGAGGAACAGACACCCCACAGGGCAGTCAATGCAGCCCTGTACACAGCCATAACACAATAGCAGACAGACATTAGGCCTGGGTATGGTATGCTGCACCCCACCACTATCTGATATTCCCCTGGTGCAAGCCACTCCATCACAACACCTACCAGCTGCAAACAGTCTGCTAGTGCCCAGTGGAGATGCCTGCACCCAGAACTGGGATGTCAGCATACACAGCAAGCAGATACATCAGTGACTGGGCCCCAAAAGAAAACCCATATTTATCACATGAGAGAAATACTAGATAGCACTATGGGAGTGCCTAGCCATGCTGTGGTCACTGCACAGTCAGGGTGAGAGTGATCTCTCAGCAGGATATACTGAGGTCACCCTGTCTGTGTAGGTGGTGGCTGGGCACTACAATGTGCCTGTCACTGCCCTATGCCCTGTGCAGATGCACCCTGGCCAGGCCACCCTGTCCGGCCTATACCCATGGTACCTTGCTCCTCATTATGCACATTGGCAGCCCAATACTGGCAACATTGCTGGATAGACAGACAGCCACCCCCACACCTATGCCAGCATTGTGCTACTATAGAGGTGGTCAGCAGCCATACCCACCACACCAGTCATGGGCATAGTACAGGCATGGATATGGTACACAAGGCTGTTGGGGGGTCACTCCCCAGGGTAGTGAACACTGTCAGAGACCAGACCTGCAGCAAACACCGCAGACATCAGAATGATTGTTATGGTGGAGCTCAATGAGCAAAATGTGCTTAACGTAGGAATTGATATCTGCCAGTTATCATAGGGAACGTTTGATAGCTGTGTACCATATACCCAGGTGTAGGGTGGCATTGCTAAGGTATGCAAGTGCTAGTATTGGGAGATACAGGCAGGGCCCAATGTCTTGCCCAGGGGTGGGCAAACTTGGTCCTGGAGGGCCGCAGGCCAGTCAGGTTTTCGGGATATCTCTAATGAATATGCATGAGATATATATGCATTAGAGATATCCTGCCAACCTGACTGGTTTGTGGCCCTCCAGGGCTGGATCTGGAGACCCCTGCCTTGCACCTCTGTCATTTAAGATTGTGAGTGGACAAAGTGCAGATGTCCAAGACATCAAAAAGTTTAGATAGAATTTGTCACAGTCCTCCTCACTTCTCACCACCACCAAAAATTGTCTATTAGACAACTTTTTGGTGGTGGTGAGAATCGAGGAGGAATGTGACACATTCTATATACCCTTTCAATGTCTAGGACATCTGTACCTTGCCCACTCATGATCTTAAATGACAGAGGTGTAAGGCAGGGGTCTCCAAATCCAGCCCTGGAGGGCCACAAACAGTCAGGTTGGCAGGATATCTCTAATGCATATATATCTCATGCATGTTCATTAGGGATATCCCAAAAACCTGACTGGTCTGCGGCCCTCCAGGACCGGAGGTGCCCACCCCTGGTCTTGCCTCTCCAGGAGCCATTGGCCAATGGGGCCTGTGGGTGGGTGTGTGGCCCTGTTGGCTGCTGCTTTACGGCAGAGTTCCCCAACTCCAGTCCTGGTGTTCCAAACACTGTTCGGGTTTTCATGCTGTCCCTCATAAATATGCATGAGCTACATCTGCATACCATGGGGGTGGTGCATAGCTATGCAGCACAGGCATCTTTATTAGAGGCAGCATGAAGCCAGAATGGTGTGGGGCCCTCCAGGACTGCATTTGCGGGACTCTGCTTTAGGTAATGTGCCTATTTCTGGTGTCTGTGTTTGGTGTGGTAAAATATAGGCCATGCGTATGTTCTCTGCAATAAACGAGTGTCTTTACTATCACTGTTTAGTGGTGGGTAAAACTATGGGGACTGGGTTGGCAGGAACCCCAGCTGGGATTTGAACCTGTGACTCTCTGGTCTTACAGGCACTGGCTGTGTCTGTTGCACCACACTGTGGCCACAGAGACAGTGCAGTCCCTGGAGTTAGTTAAACCGGCCTGACGAGTCAGAAACCCTGCTCTGCAACAGGTTTACTGTGGCCTCATTTACCTTGTATGCAGACAAAGGTGCACATAAACCTCAGAAAAGACCTCACAAAAGGGGCATACACCCATAACCAAGCTGGGCAACAATGATATCATTTTGAAACATTACACCACACGCCCAGGACAGCTCCATTACAATGTAATGCTCTTTGAAAGGGTCTGCGGAGCGTAGACCCTTCCACACATCATTTCTTTTTATTTTGGTGCTTTCCAGGGAGTGTTGTTCCTTGTTGCCCATTGATATCACTGTTGCCCAGCTGAATTATGCTTTTTAAAATGTTTCTTGTGGTCATTTTTAACGTTTTATGTGAAATTTTGTTCTGTGCACATGTATCACACTGCTCACGTTTTGTGGGTTTCCCCGGTTTTTCTGTACATTGCTGACGGAAATGGTTTCTCTTCCCTTTAAATGCCTTTAACGACAGGTTTTCATTCGCGTTGGAATTGAGCTCTGAAATTCAGCGCGTTAGTATGAGGGGAGCCTCTCCCCGCCCACTCTCTGCCCATTGACCCCTTCTCTCCGCCCACTCTCCACCTTCTGCGCTGTTTTAACGCGCCGCGGAGCTTTACGATCGTTAACTACGGTTAACGCACGTAGTATGACGTTAACGGTCGTTAGTGCGTCAGTACACGCGTTATACGGCACTTACGGTCGTTAACGTCGTATAACGCGCGTTAGTTACATTTACCGCACTTTAGTAAACATCCCCCTAAGAGTGCAAGTACAAAGCTCTTTGTGAATCAGTTTGCCCTGCCACCTCACTGCTGATATCCTAACAGTTTCTCATGGCTTGTAAGGACATATCATTGTAATCAGGGAGTAAAATGCCTGAATATATAAAAGCAAAAAAATGGTATGTTGCCTTCTAACATTAAGGGAGTGCCTGGTTACTGTCCTTTCAAGGGAAGAATGAAAGCAGAAGCATATCCTCATGGCTGTGCTCCTGTGGCATTAGTAATTTTTCAGGGCTTTAAAAATCATCAGCAGCAACCAACATGCTTCACTATGAAATGAATCCCCTAGAAGAGCTGAAATTAAGACAGGAACTACGCTTTGCTTTGTATCAGCCATAGAGTTTTAAGTAAACACACAGGACCCGATTCTATTCTATATGTCCGGGCCCTCTGCATCCGGCCGGAACTGGATGCACAGAGGGCATCACGAAATGATTCCATGGTGCAAGTCTAGCCCAGTGGCATCAGAATCACGAACAGGCCTGTGCGTGCAGGCCGGGACTCTGATTCCATCCAGCCTGTACGCACAGGCCTTCCTCGGCTAACTCAGTCAGTGCTTGTCAATGGAGCCACAGAGTCATGGCGTCCAGTTGCCATGGCACCATGGCTCCACCGAAGAGCCACGATCCCCGGCCACCAGCTTTAAAAGTGAATTCCCCGCAGCCTGACCCCCAATCTGGCCTCTTAAGGCAAGGGTCAGGCTGCGGGGAATGTTCTTCCCCCCCCCCGCCCCATACGCATCCAAGGCCCATCGTCCCTCGATAACTAGGGGAAATGAATCCACCTCCGAGGTGGAATAACTTTCCCGTGTAAGTCGCCGGCACCGGACATACAGCGCCGACATTGGAAACGGCTCTGTATGTCTGGGGCCGGCGAATGCCCACTGCCCGCCCCAATGCTGTCCCCGATCTGCCCCTTTCCCGCCCCTGTCTACCTTCCCCGTGCAACATCAGTCCATCCCCGCTATTCGTGCCTCAGAATGACCCCCACAGAAAATTATTTTAAAAGCCCTCTTCACGATTTACCCATCTATAATCAGGCATATACAGTGTAAATCACAATTTTAAAAGGTCCAATTTACATGAGGTGCTTCACAGTGAACAAATCAGGTCACTGACCTCTCAATCTTCACTCCTAGGGGCATGTTTACTAAAAACCGCTAATTTGCGCGCCGCAAAATAGCGCACGGCAACGCAGCATTGAAACGCACATAAACGCGTTTAAACGCCCCGCACACGTGCGTGTCACCCCCGCACAGGTACGCGGCACACTAACGGGCCCCGTACAAGTGCGGGCCCGCAAATGTACGATAGAGGCGTGGAACGGCTAAAGAAGGGCGGAGGAAGGCCCCGGAGAGGCGGAGGGACGGGGTCAATGGGTGGAGAGTGGGAGGGGAGAGGCTCCCCGCACAGTACCGGGCCAGAATTTCCATGTAAAAACTACCGCGAGTGAAACACTCGCGGTAGAAAGCATTTAAAGGGAAGAGAAACCATTTCCGTCATCAATGTACAGCAAAACCGGGGAAACCTGCAAAACGTCAGCAGTGTGATACATGTGCACAGAACAAAAGTGCAAATAAAAGCGAAAAGGACCACAAACAACATCTAAAAAATTAAAAGTCTGCGGGGGAACAGTGCTAGCAATGGGCACAAATAAGAAACACACCCAGGAAAGTTTACAAAAAAATGAATGAACCATGGAAAGGTGTATGGAGGGGAGACTGAACCAAAAAAAAAACAACCCCTCTTTTGTAGCTGTCCTGGGAGTGTCCCCCATGTTTGTTCATGAAAATCTCTGTAGGCCATGTTGGTTATATCTTATCGCCCCTTTCCGTGGTCATGTCTGGGTATGATTTGCACGTTTGTCACCGGACAGGGTGAAGGAGCCCATAGTAAAATTGTGCAGAGCAGGGTGTGTGACCCCATCCTGCCAGTTTTATTATCCCCAGGTACTGCACCATCTCTGTGGCAACAGTGTAGTGCAGTGGACAGAGCCAGTACCTGTAAGACCATAGGGTCACAGGTTCAAATCCCATCTGGGGCTCATGGCAATATGTTCTCCACCACTAATCAGAGATATGGAAGACACCCCTTGTTTTGCAGAGAACATTAGCATGTTGCAAACATCCTTCTTATACTCCACACCGCACACACATCAGAACAATGGGCATCAGCCACATCCGAGTTGCCCAAATGCAGTCCTGGAGTGGCTCCACTCAATTAGGACATATGCTTATGCTAAGATAAGGACATGCTAGCATGTTGGTGGGACTGTACAGATGGTGGAGAGGGAAGTGGCTGCCAGCCACAGCATACATTTGACTAGCGAGGTGCAGGCTGTCACCGTCCACTAGTGACAGACAGCCCCTGTTGGATGTACAGTCATGGACATCCCAGGGAACTCTGCCAAGCTGTAGATACACAGTGGTGCAGTGTACACAGAAAGTGTATGAAACAACAGAAGGTCACAGGTTCAAAGTTCGGCTGGGGATATTGCCAATCATGAGCACATATTTTACTCACAAATAAACCATGGTAGTAAGCAAAACCTTTAAGGCAGAGGACAGTGGCCTCAGTAAAACCACCAACATTTACCATCCCAACCACACACACCATGAACAGGGCGATCACCTAGAGCAGAGTATCCCAAATACAGTTTTGGACGACCACACAACAGTCAGGTTCCATGCTGCCTCTAATACAAATGACTGTGCTGCATATCTATGTACCACCCTCATGTCATGCAGATGTAGCACATGCATATCCAGGAGGGACAGCATAAAACTACAACAGTGTCAGCCACACCATGAGATGATGTGGGAATGCCTGATGAAAAGCACCAGCCAACAGGCCCTGACACACCCACGCCCACAGGCTGCATTGGACAATGCATCCTGGAAAGGCAGGACATTGGGCCCTGCCTGTAACCGCCAATAGTAGCAGTTGCAGATGTCACCAATGCCACCCCACACCTGGGGACATGGTACACAGCTATCTAATGTCATCATTGAACACAGTGAAATATGGATGTATATGTTCAGCACATTTTGCCCATTGAGCACCACATGACAATCATGCAGATGTGGGTCATGTGTGCAGCAGGTCTGTTGTATGACAGTGTGTACATCCTGGGTGGGTGACCCCCACCAGCTATGTGTAACATATCCATGCCTGTACTGTTCCCAGGACTGTTGTGTCGCATAGGGCTGTTAAACCACTTGATTGTACCACACAAGACGACCAACCTTGGTAATGGTCACAGCAATGTGAAACATCAACATACACTCACAAGAAAGGCAGGGCTAAAAGATAGGCATGTTGGAAGGGTTTCTGGCTCATGCAGCATAACATGTGCATGAGTCAACATTGCTGAAGGAGAGAGCATGTGTCCCCACACCAATGGATTTTTTCCCCTAGGTAGTCACCCCAAACCCATAATGCACAGCATACGTAGTTGCATACATGCACAGTGGATGTTCAACAACTGAGTGGCACCAGCACTAACAGGGCCTGCAGCATGTTAGCCGAGGTGTACTGGTATCAGTGGGGTCAGTGGCAGGTGGCCAGAGAAGATGGAGCCAGAGACCCTGACACGTGGGTGCACTGGCCCATAACAGAAAGGGCCGCTAGGACAAACAGACATGCTATTTGCAGGGTCTACATTGACTCAGTGTCCGCATGGTGGTGCAGGGGACACAGCCAGTGTGTTGTGGAGACAAAGATAACAAGTTCAACTCCCAGCTGGGGCCATCGGCAACACAGTGCACATATTTTATCCACCAGTAAACCGTTATTGGGAATAAAACCCACACCTGCAGAGAAGAAAAGTTTTTTCTGAGGATTGTTATTTTACCATAAGTAGCTCATAGCCCTCAGAAATGTCCAACACCTACAGCAGAGTACACACAATGCAGTACCGGAGGGCCACATGTCAGTTAGCTGTGATGCTGTCCCCAATATAACGCCTCTTTATCATGGTGGTGTACGCCTACTGCTGGCAGAGGGGGCAGTGGCTGCTGCACCACAGCAGATGCTGGCCTAGCTACCCTCATGTGGCTGCAGTCCAATCCACCAGACAGGCACTGTGTGACAAACAGCCATGGACTCCCCCGGGAATGAGCTGTTGCTGTGCTAAGACGGTGGTGCAGTACACATAGCAAGTGCCCCAAGAGCAGAAGGCCCTAGGTTCAAATCTCAGCTGGGGCACCTGCCATCCCACCCCCCATTTTCTTTCACATGCACAAAACCTGCTATTAAAGACTGCAATTCCCCTGCTGATGACAGAAGCGTTGGAAAAGACAACTTATTTTACAATAAACAGCACACACCACATAAACATATGCCTCGCCCACAGTACAGTCCCCCAAATGCAGCCATGCAGGCACAAAGAACACCCATGTTCGCTGATGTATCCAATAAAGATGCGTGTGCTGCAAGTTAATTGAACACCACCATGGTATGCATCTGTCTGAGAGGCATATTCATCACGGACATCATGAAAACCTGACCAGTGTGTGTGCCATATTGCCTGGTTTTTCTGAAAATATGGCCTACAGCAGTGGGCAACAGGGCCAGAAACAGCTGCACCTGCAGGCCCCAATATCTGATGACCAATGCAGTGGCAGGATGTCGGGCCCTGTGTGCCCCTCCAATAACTAGCATGTGCAGACATTACCAATCACACACTACACATGGCGATACCTCACATGCATATCAGAAGCCTGGTATGAGCAGTGACTGTTAGAAATGTCTATGCGAAGCACAAGCAGATCATCGAGCTGTAACATACCAACGTCTCAGATGTATGTACAATGTGTGTCAGGTCAGGTGCCCTCCAGAGATTGTCAGCCTGGAACATATCACAACAAATGTACCCCAACGTTGCCATACCCCCAGTGTGCCCATTACTGTTGCGTTGGTCTCTGCTCCTAAATAACCGTACATCGTCTCACTGCTGTCCTAGGTGTAGGGAGTGTGTGTCTGTTGATCCAGTGTGTGCTGGCTGCCAACACCTCCCACAGCCCACAATGATAGCACCGTTGCCAGTATTGGTCTGCAAATGTGCATAATGAGGAGCAAAGTACTCTGGGTATAGAACACACAGGGTGGCAGGAGCAGGATGCAGCTACACAGGGCAAATGTGCATGCCTAGGACCATGTTGTGCCTTGCTATCACCTCCACAAACATGGTGCCCATAGCATGTACGGTGAGGAGGCAACCCTCACCACGAATGATCAGTGACCACGCCATGGCTAGGTTACAACATATTGCCATACAGTAGTTCTCCTCTGTGATTTTTATGGGTCGTGTGTATATATAGGGGGCCCAATCACTGAGTCAACTGCATGGGGGTTGTGCAAACATCCCAGTAATGGGTGCACAGAGTGTCCCTGGTAGCATGCAGTATGGACCGTCAAGCGGCCTGAAAGCAGTTACCATGTGTTTGGCTGGAACACCTTGCAGGGTCAGTAGCTGGCCACACACTGTGGCCTCTGCTGCAAAATGTCAGATGGTGTTGGTTGAGCTGGGTGGCTCTGGCTCAGCTGTTTGTCTGCCTGATCTAGACATATGGATATGTTCAAAATTGCAGAGAGTGACCTGTAGGTTCTGGGTACGACAGGCGGAATGAGGTTGCTGGCAACTGCTAGCACCGTAGTTGGGCTACAGAATGTGCATATTGTAATATTGTGCAAAGTGTGTTTGACAGGAAAGTGCAGGTGGTCAGACACATATAGCCAATGTGGCCAGAAATCTCCCTTACCCCTTCACATATATTATGAAGGGCAGGGCTCTCACAAAGGAGATGCACCCTTGGGTGAGCATTGTAGCCCACAAGGCCCAGATGGGTCAGGGAGATACAGATGCCTGAAGGAGGACTGTATGCGTCAACCTATCAGACATCGTCTGACAAGCTGATCTGATGTTCTTGGCCCTCTCAGCCAGGACAGGTGCTGTGTGTCTCACCTCACACTCAGGGTGATTAAAAGCCACACACACTGTGAGGTTCTGTACCCACTCTGTACCTGCAACACAGAAGGTCTGTGCACAAAACTATGTCCAGGTGCTGTGTGGTTGCACACCCTATCGTTGGACCATTAGTAGACTGCTGCTTTGCATGTGCAGTGCATCATGGGGGTGAGTGGACTGACGTTACCCTGTTAACTGCAGCACAAAGTCTGCCTAGGTCATATTGCAGACAGCCAGATAGTCTCATCACAACCCCAGAGCTGTAGTCCAGTGGTGACTGCAATGCCTCAGGAGCAAAAGGTTGTTAGTTCAAATTCTAAATGTGGTTCTACAAGGAAAGTATTTTATATATCCTGACTTTGGCCCATAGACTCCACCAGTCAGCAGTAGTGTGGGGAAACGTTCTGAAAATAAACATACATTGAACAAGGCAGTGTCACATTAGGTAAATTTGTTTTTACAAGGTCCATGGGGGCTCTCAGGTGTGGAACGTGGGTAATGTCCTCAAGTACTGGCAACTTAAACACCATCACAGTGCATTAACCCAGGTAGACCCTATAAGGTGGTCTGTGGGGTACCTGCTGCTGACAGCACTGTGAGGATCTCACAACAACCACCAGTACTCCACAGTCATGGACATGTCATTGGCTGCACCCACCAATAACCTCACTGTATATGGACGTATGCAACCTCTGGCTCCCCATGCATCAAGGTTAGGTGTGGGCCACAGCTAGATTGATAAGAACAGATGCCTGGCTGGCCAAAGAGGCAATCATGCAGACAGTGTGTTGTTGTTACCAGGGTTGTGGTGCTCCATCAGTGAGAATGGTGTATGACATATGATGTCTGCAGCAGTGTGAGTGTCTTGCCACCAGCAGCACCTCTGTAATGTAGAAAGGGCTCTGGGGCAAGTAATAATGTTGCAAAGTATGAAAATATATGCTGTGCACAGCATAGATGTAGATGGAAAGCACCATGGCCAATGGTGTTACAACGTATGATAATGTGAGCTGCCTGAGACAGGCACTCCAGAGCGCAAAAGGAAGATGTAAGCCATGATGCCTCGTTAAGCAGCCAATGTATCCACCATTGCGCTATATCTCAGCCCCCAGGACTGTATGCCAGCAGATCTACCAAATTGTAATGTGGATTGTGGTGACATGCTGTCCACATTGCCCCCTAATGTCTAACACGCAACCTATTTTTCCTGTGTAATGCACACATATGAACCCCCGCAAAACACCTATGGCAACCACCAAATCATTGATGTCTGTACATGGTGAGTCAACACAGAACAGAGCCAACTAGCACACATCATGCCATATCACCAGGTTGCTTGACCCCTGACGCTGATGGTTTGTTTGCACCCATTGCTATCAGTGGCAGAGCACTATCTGCTATGTGACACACATAGCACACCTCATCTGACAATGGCCTTGGAATCAGTGCATATGTGTCCAGAGGTTCAAGACCACATTGTGTGAACAAGTAATATTCAGAATCATTAAATTATGTTATAGGGAGATGAGAGATACCTTGTAGCTATGTGAGCATGCAAACAACATGAAACCTATTTGTATTAATAAATGTAAAACATGTGTATGAATGATGCGTGCCGCTAATATTTGCACTTTTCAGGAGCGCAGCAATGCGGAACGCATGGGCAAGCAGTTATGAGGGACGCAGCCATGCGGCGCGCACGTGCTTGCTCCGATACGCGCAAATGCGGAAGTGGCGTCGTTAGCGTTCGCACATCTACACGCCCACAAACAAAATGGCGTCAAGGAGCAGGAAGCCCGCCTTCAGCTACAGGGAGCTGTGCCTCCTGGCCTCCCTTATTGGCCCGAAACAAAACATCCTTTTCCCAGGGCCCTCCAGGAGGATAAACATGGGGAAGGTGCTGAGGGCCTGGGAGAGGGTGACCAGGCGCTTTAACCGTGAGGCAGACCACCCACGTGAGGTAAGTGAATGGCCACAGGTCACAAAACCATATACACAGACAGGGTTAATGTCAGCTGTCCATGCTGTTGTGTGTAAGTAGGCTAGATAAATTACATGTAGTAGGGAAACCACATGCCAGATGCATTGTGTACCACATCTGAGTGTTTGCCCATGTAGCCATTTTCAGATCCATGTGCCCACAGAGGGCATGATGACCCCATGGCCTCATGACAGCTGCTGGCATTGATGTACTACAGACCACTGTAACACAGCTAGGCCAACCATCAGCCTAAGGAGTGTCTAGAATCACCATGTGCTGATGGAGGTATCTGCATCTGGAGGGTAACACATAGGGGCAACCATCAGGGGTCGTGGAACCTTCAGCACAAAGGCCCTGACGCACACAGGTGGCCAGGGGTTGTTTACAAATGTGGTATAATACATTCCCCTCCCCTCAGGGCTACAGAGAGCCACTCAAAGTGTGCCCTGGCAACCTGGAGATATGGATCTGCGTCCTCATGTACTATGAAACATAACCCATATCTCCAGGAGGTCAGAGAGGCCATCCAAGTGGGTCCCCTATCACCCTGGGCCTATGGTTGTGTGTCCTAATGTAGTTTGAACCCTCCTCCCTAACTCCAGGAGTGCAGAGAGGCCATCCAAGTGGGCTCTCTATCACCCTGGAGCTATGGATCTGTGTCCTAATGTAGTTTGAACCCTCCTCCCTAACTCCAGGAGTGCAGAGAGGCCATCCAAGTGGGTCCCCTATCACCCTGGGCCTATGGTTGTGTGTCCTAATGTAGTTTGAACCCTCCTCCCTATCTCCAGGAGTGCAGAGAGGCCATCCAAGTGGGTCCCCTATCACCCTGGGCCTATGGTTGTGTGTCCTAATGTAGTTTGAACCCTCCTCCCTAACTCCAGGAGTGCAGAGAGGCCATCCAAGTGGGCTCTCTATCACCCTGGAGCTATGGATCTGTGTCCTAATGTAGTTTGAACCCTCCTCCCTAACTCCAGGAGTGCAGAGAGGCCATCCAAGTGGGCTGTCTATCACCCTGGAGCTATGGATCTGTGTCCAAATGTAGTTTGAACCCTCCTCCCTAACTCCAGGAGTGCAGAGAGGCCATCCAAGTGGGTCCCCTATCACCCTGGGCCTATGGTTGTGTGTCCTAATGTAGTTTGAACCCTCCTCCCTAACTCCAGGAGTGCAGAGAGGCCATCCAAGTGGGCTGTCTATCACCCTGGAGCTATGGATCTGTGTCCAAATGTAGTTTGAACCCTCCTCCCTAACTCCAGGAGTGCAGAGAGGCCATCCAAGTGGGTCCCCTATCACCCTGGGCCTATGGTTGTGTGTCCTAATGTAGTTTGAACCCTCCTCCCTAACTCCAGGAGTGCAGAGAGGCCATCCAAGTGGGCTCTCTATCACCCTGGAGCTATGGATCTGTGTCCTAATGTAGTTTGAACCCTCCTCCCTAACTCCAGGAGTGCAGAGAGGCCATCCAAGTGGGCTCTCTATCACCCTGGAGCTATGGATCTGTGTCCTAATGTAGTTTGAACCCTCCTCCCTAACTCCAGGAGTGCAGAGAGGCCATCCAAGTGGGCTCTCTATCACCCTGGAGCTATGGATCTGTGTCCTAATGTAGTTTGAACCCTCCTCCCTAACTCCAGGAGTGCAGAGAGGCCATCCAAGTGGGCTCTCTATCACCCTGGAGCTATGGATCTGTGTCCTAATGTAGTTTGAACCCTCCTCCCTAACTCCAGGAGTGCAGAGAGGCCATCCAAGTGGGCTCTCTATCACCCTGGAGCTATGGATCTGTGTCCTAATGTAGTTTGAACCCTCCTCCCTAATTCCAGGAGTGCAGAGAGGCCATCCAAGTGGGCTCTCTATCACCCTGGAGCTATGGATCTGTGTCCTAATGTAGTTTGAACCCTCCTCCCTAACTCCAGGAGTGCAGAGAGGCCATCCAAGTGGGCTCTCTATCACCCTGGAGCTATGGATCTGTGTCCTAATGTAGTTTGAACCCTCCTCCCTAACTCCAGGAGTGCAGAGAGGCCATCCAAGTGGGCTGTCTATCACCCTGGAGCTATGGATCTGTGTCCAAATGTAGTTTGAACCCTCCTCCCTAACTCCAGGAGTGCAGAGAGGCCATCCAAGTGGGTCCCCTATCACCCTGGGCCTATGGTTGTGTGTCCTAATGTAGTTTGAACCCTCCTCCCTAACTCCAGGAGTGCAGAGAGGCCATCCAAGTGGGCTCTCTATCACCCTGGAGCTATGGATCTGTGTCCTAATGTAGTTTGAACCCTCCTCCCTAACTCCAGGAGTGCAGAGAGGCCATCCAAGTGGGCTCTCTATCACCCTGGAGCTATGGATCTGTGTCCTAATGTAGTTTGAACCCTCCTCCCTAACTCCAGGAGTGCAGAGAGGCCATCCAAGTGGGCTCTCTATCACCCTGGAGCTATGGATCTGTGTCCTAATGTAGTTTGAACCCTCCTCCCTAACTCCAGGAGTGCAGAGAGGCCATCCAAGTGGGCTCTCTATCACCCTGGAGCTATGGATCTGTGTCCTAATGTAGTTTGAACCCTCCTCCCTAACTCCAGGAGTGCAGAGAGGCCATCCAAGTGGACTCTCTATCACCCTGGAGCTATGGATCTGTGTCCTAATGTAGTTTGAACCCTCCTCCCTAACTCCAGGAGTGCAGAGAGGCCATCCAAGTGGGTCCCCTATCACCCTGGGCCTATGGTTGTGTGTCCTAATGTAGTTTGAACCCTCCTCCCTAACTCCAGGAGTGCAGAGAGGCCATCCAAGTGGGCTCTCTATCACCCTGGAGCTATGGATCTGTGTCCTAATGTAGTTTGAACCCTCCTCCCTAACTCCAGGAGTGCAGAGAGGCCATCCAAGTGGGTTGTCTGCCACCATGGAGATAGGTATGCATGTGACAGTGTAGGCTAACACATCCACCAATCCCCAGTTGTCTGTCCAGCCCATCACAGTATGCCACAGTCACCCTGGTGATATGGTGCAGTGTGAGGTTGGTGTTCAGTCAATTATCTGTACCTCATGAAGGCCTGATACATGCATCTGGCGTCCAGGGTGTCACCATGTTGCAATGCTGTATCTTGCTGATGATATGCCGTAAGACACCCAATACCGTGGTGGCTAATAGCTTATTGTAACGGAGGTTATCTCAGTCCCATATGTCACCTAGGGTATAGTGGTCTGGTTGCAACTCACACTTGCCCTATGTGGCACATAGTCCAACACACGCACTGTACATGTATGGACATGTTATGGTAGATGCTGATATGGTTGTGCGTTCACAAAAGCTATCACACAGTAGCCTCGAGATGGAAGCCCAAACCCTTGCGAGAGGGACATGTGCACAGCTATGTATGCAGAATTGAGGTTTACCTCCACAAAAGCCTACAGGCACAATGACCCTTTGTCTACATGTACCTCACAGCTGCCTCTGGGGGTTCCAGACACACATCCAGGTTGCACACTACAGCCTATCATCCACAAATGTACAGGGGCCGAAACAGCACATATCCGTGTAATGTGTCATTGTCCGTAGTGTGTGCAGGCACATCTCATAGAACCCTCAGGGACACAGGTCAGAGGAACATAAAACACCCGAGAAGCTGGAAGGTGACAGATGCATGTCCACCATCGCCAGTATGCTGTGTCTCACAGTCGTCAAGGTACGTCTGATGTAGCTATCAGTAGCCCTATGACATACAGGACACACAACTCATGTGTTGGGTCAGGTAATTACATCCATGGCCATCTAGATATCCATGTGTCATGGACCTGCCCCCTGCCACGGTGCTTAGGGCAAACCACTCAATGTCACATGTATGTGAACACAAACATGTTTACCGTTACATCTGGGTGCCATTGCGTTTGGATTGCATGACATGTACAGTTAATGTGACCCCACATGTATCTAATGTAATACCTACTGGGCTAAAGGCCTCCCCATGGACATCCACATTGGCCAAACAAATGTGCCATGCCAATGCCATGTCTGTCAAGGGTGCCAAAGGGAGACGTCCCCATGCATTTAGGGAGACATGGACATTGCTCATAGGTGTCGCTGCACACATGTCCACACCCACATTGAGGCATGTATGTGGCACTGGGGACAGATATTCACCTGGAATAGGCATGAGGGCACTGACCCATATCTGTCTGTGATGCAGTGTGCAAGACAGCATGCGACTGCTCCCCCCCATCCACCATAAAAGCCTATGGGAGTACCCCACAGCTCATGTGGTCTGCCCTGTTGAAAAGCCCAATTGCTGCTCCCCAGTGCATAATGTCACGGAAAAATGTCATATCTGTGTCCGTCTAAGTGCAATACACCTGTATGGGAAAGCAACCCCTGTGTGTGTCTCTGCTGAGGTCCCCACTAACTGTGACACTGGTGTATCTGATATCCCAGCACTAGTAGCTGTGTTGACATGATTCAAATACAACACCAGGGGATCACTGAGAATTACCCAAGTACGTTGCTCTTCTATGTATGCATAGGCCCAAACCATGCCATTAGCATGGAGAACACACCATGTGCGGGAGGACATGCTCCAGGAGTGCCAAACACTCATTGGTCACTGTCAGCCATGCCTAGTGTGCTGACTGCCAAGGCCCCACATGTGACCTGTCACCATGATTGACCAGTGGGATGGCATCCAGGGGTGTGGTTTGGCCGAGCCGTCCAGCCATGCGCAAACACCCCCCACCCCCCACAATGTGGCTGTGTTGGTAGCCATTTCCCCAGTGTTTCACCATGTGTCGTGTGGATCACATCTAGACCAACATAATGTGGCATGTTCCCAGAGGGACATAAACCCCACAACATAGGGATGCCCTGGCAGTGGCACTGACAAATGCAGTCGGTGACAACAGCTCTGGTGTTACCACCAGGCCCAACAAAGGGAGTCAATAACCACTATACCAGTGGGGAGTCGGCACATGCGTCATAACACCACGTGTTTAGCATTGGGGCATGGGATGTGTCCATGACAACTGCAAAGGCATAGCAGGTGTCACTAGCACACAGATTGATGTGGCAAAGACACGGGCCTGCAGCCATCCCTAGTACACCAGGGTACCAGACAACCCCCCAGGACACACATATTGTGTCATTGGCACACACAATGTTTTGGCGCACAGCATGGGCATATGGACCCTCAATGCAGATGTCTATTGTGTGGGACACATTGGTACCATGTAAACGCAGACACTACGCCTGTGTTCCAACACTGCATGCTCCCAAAAACCACAGGGACAACATATGTTCAATCCCCCTAGGTGCCTAGAGAATGGGACGGCTCAGAGTCCAGTAATGTGAATTGCAAGGGGGTGCCAGCATGTCCAAAACGGAAAATAGTCACACCCTAAGTTCAGACCCACTGGGGGCTGGCCTGGCCTGTGGACATGTTCCACTCAGTTGCAGTCGAAAATGAGATGCAACACAGGGGACATGAGGCTGATATCCATCCATAGCCACATACCCTGGCTGGACATCAAGACATACAGGATAACACCCTGAACAGGAGGGGATATCCCCCCCCCCCAACCCTACCCACATGGCACATTTTGTGATAATAACTAGGCAGCGTTAGACGTTAGCAGTGGTGCAAAATGGAAAGCACCCTGTGCACCCCATTGTGGTGTAGTCGGTTATGTTCACAACACAATGTCACAGATGACATGTTGTCAGACACTCTGTTACTGGTGTATGAACAGTGCTTGTGTGGCTGCTGTGTGCCATGGATCCCTGCCCTCACACAGGATACTGTCCCAAACAAGGTTGCAGGGGATGTATTGGAATGGCGTCTCATGAACATGTAGAGCACCTAGATGTGCCCTCCCATATGACATGGGGAAGGTATGGTTCGTGCCTGACAGTCATGGTTGTAGCGAGGGCAAATGATGGCAAAAGGTTATCATTGGGCTGGTGTGGATACATGGGGTGAGTCCCTGCCCTTGACATTGTGGCATATGCCTCCAAAAGTGACATGTCTGTCACACGATAATGTCTGATACACCCACTGTATGTGTGTCTAACTGTCATGGACAATGTGACAGCAAGGATCTATGAGGTGGATGCTGACACGTCTGGCCTGTGCAGGGTGGTCAAACAGTACTACACAGCAAATGCAAGGACAACAATGACTACACACTGTGCATGTCTAATGTAGCCCATCGGTCATATGGACATCATGGACCACAATCAGCTCTACATGACAGAAATGTACATGTTCCACACGCCAACATATCTGGGAAACAACCAGGCGTAGCTTGTACAGTCGCAATACCAAATAGAGGACATCCCACCACCTGGTCAGGTACATCCCCACCGCCCTGCAAACCACTGACAGAGATATGGGACAGCTCATGATCACCATGTACCCCCATGCATGTGTGTTGCTACACACCATAGGAGGACTGGACACTGTCAACCATGGGAGGTGGCCCATGCAAAACACCCAAACACACCCACCCTTCACAACACAATGTGAGGACAAATCTCATACTATTACCCCTGCATGCCGTGTGGGAGCTGGGCACACTAGCTTACAAGGGTACAAGTAGGGGCATCGCAGCAGGCGGGTTGTGTATGACACATCCCCAATATGCGCCTAAGCAACACTACATGAGGGCACAGACACATAGGGATGCGATGTGTTATGGTGCTGCTGTGAAAGACCAGGTACACACATGGCTGTCCATGAGGCAACACCCATAGAGGGGGACACAGAAGCCAACTGTGTAGGTGAGCTGCCCCACAGGGGATACACACTATGGGAATCATACAGTGGCAAACGCTCAGAGTTGGTCACCTCCAGCGTTCACCATGTCCTGCCCCTTCCAGGATACATCAAACACAGACACCTTTGACAGCTGCTGTCATTGCACAGCAGGGATGTGACCTACAATGCACACCATGTGCCCTAGGTGATCTCCCCCCCCTCATCCCCTCTGTCTCTGTGACGTCCCACCTATGGCCACTCGTCTACACCCCTGTCTCTCACAGTCACCCCCACCAGTCCACCGTTCTGACAGGTTGTTGTGGGGATATGGGTGAGGAGCAGCATGCAGTCACTTTGTGATGCTGATGTGTGATGCCCTACATGACAGTGCAGGTGGATGTAAGCTATGCTCATGTCATACGGCAGTGACACCTATGTGCTAACCTATTTGCACATGTGGGAGGGACTGACTGCTGGAGGTCGGTTACTATGCTCTATATGCCCCAAACAGCAGGGGTGGGGGAGAAGCATGGTGTGGGCCAGACAAGTCAACGTATGTTCACCCATAGCCCCAGTGACAGGTGGTATGTGTTGACACCTGACAACTTTTGCATATCCACAGGTGGAGGACCTGAGGAAGAAGGGGCGCGAACTTCGCAAATTCCACCCGGAGTTCCTTACACGTGCCTGCAGGGAGCGCCAGCACCACCACGATGGTGAGTATTGGAATGGGCAACTCACAGGTTCAGGTGTGCCATAGGGCCACCAGCCTGTCTCCCACCTGTATCTGCATATTTGGTATGTGACACACATGGACATCACCTGATGTATGTCATCCTTCACAGACAGTGATGCCAGCGACGCCTCGCCACACACCTCTGCCCACAGTCTCCGGAGGCCCACCACCCGGCACACAACCGAGGAGGAGGAGGTGGAGGAGGTGGAGGAGGAGGACGACCAGCCTGGAGGGATGGAGCAGCCACATTCAGGACCAGAGAGGGCAGATGTGGTGGTGGTTTCCTCCAGTGATGTGGGAGAGGACGAGGCAGATGGCAGCAGGCACACCCCTACCCTCGGGCCGCATGGGGATGGGACAGAGGGGGGTGCAGGAGAGAGGGGCAACGGGGGCAGGGGTGCAGGCAGGGAGGGGGGAGTTGGGGTGATTGTGTGGGCAGGGAGGGTGGGGGGTGGGTATGGAAGGAGCGGGGAGGGGTTGGAGTTGGTTGGGGGGGAACACAGCCCAGCAGAGGGCCACCGGGGCACCAGTCCGGCATTGCAGGCGTCTGCACGGCACGGACGTGATCACGATCGTGCGTCACCCAGGGCCACTGGTACACCTCATGCTCATGCCAGCACACAGACCACAGACAATGTGTGTCTGTGTGCTGGCAGGTGTATCCACGATGTGTGCATGGCCCTGGATGACGTACGACACGACATCCGTGTCGTGTTCCACGCCCTGCAGTGTCTGACTGGGGCTGTTCGGCAGGTGGCCAGTGATGTGGTGCATCTGGCATCCCGATGGCCACCTGCCGAACAGCATTACAGGTACCACGGCTGGCACCTGTGATGCCCCTATGTGCCCTCTGCTGCGCTGTGTTTCCCCCGCCCCCACCTCATGCGTGTGTTTATGTTGGGCATGTTGGCCATTGTGTGATATGTTTTATAATAAACATGTTTTGAACCTGCCTCACTGGTCACGTGTGTACCTTCACCACACAACATGTAGGCAAGCATGGGAAGGTCCATACACCTGGTTGGACATGTAGCGTGGCCATGGCCATCATAATGTTACCTGCACCACATGCGTAGCTGTGTGATGAACATGTGTGCATAGGAATGGGACATGGGTAACCACAGGTCATGTTGCTGTTAATATCTCCCGCCTAAACAGTCATGTCACAGGGATGTGTCTGTCCCCACAACAATTGCTGGTGCAGAGCAGCATCGCACACACGCATGACACCCATGTGTCCCTCTGACACATGTGTGCCATGGAGGGGCGGGACACGCATGTCATCCCTGCCAATGACAGGGCCAATGGCCACAGAGCCTCACCCAATGTGCACAGTATCAGGGGGTGTGACCGTGGAATGGCCACGATAGTGTTGTTGTAACCCTGCAGCTGCCCAAAATGTGCCATTGGGCCTATGTGAACATTGGTGTATTGCAGCCAAGGGCCAATGCACAGATCGTATGCAGTTATGAAATGGCAGGCAATGCCATGTGTGCAGTAATACAAGACAGTATGGACACCCCGGCAATACCGGGCCAGATCTGAACCCCTCAGGTCATGGTCAGGGCATGCATGTGCACACAAACTATGCTATAAAAAGGAGAGAAACATTGGACGGAGACTTTATATGTATGCAATGTTACAGTAATAGGTATTGCACTATTGGCGACGGCGCTGCCTCTCACGTCTGGCACGCTGCAAAATACGTTCCCCTGCAGCTGGCCCCACACGGTCATCTTGTGCCTGTGGCGGGGGTGTGGGTGGTGGTGGTGGTGGCGGTGTGGGCGGCAGGGGCGGTGGTGCCATCCTTTCCAGGGCAGCTTGGATGCACTCCATGGCCACACACATCCTCCCAAAAGGCATATCTTGGATGTGTTGGCGCAGAAGCACCACCTCCTGTATGAGGCTTTCTCCATTGTGCCGTATAGCTGCAAGTTCCTGACGAATGCCTGTGTGGGGAAGAGATGGTGGTCATTTAGTTACCTGTGGCGGGTACAATTGTCAAGCAGAACTAGGCAAAACATATCACACAAATACCCTTTGCATGGTACAAACTGTACTACTGAGATACATATGTTGATGTATAGAAACATTATACAAAGGTGTCGTCCATGGCCACACACAGGACATACACCATGTACGTTTTGCTAAGGAAGCCTATCATGGCTCAGGTAGGAGTTATAGAAAGGGTGATGTGACTCTGAACAAGAATCCTGTCAGTTCTGGTAGAGGTAATAACACATAGCTCACACATAAAAGACTACCAGTCCCAGAATGCACCATGTGTCCAGCAGCCATGAGGGGGGCTGAAGTGAGAATACATGTGTTCAATCAAGAGAGCTATGAGGTAATCCCTAGGCACTCATCTCAAAGGGCAGGGCCTGATTCAGCACAGCTGCGCTGTGATAGGGAGGAGCACACATCAAGACAGAATAACAATAGAGCTTATTCTACAGATAGCAGCTACAGCAAGACCTACAAGCTCCAGTCCAGCTACAAGCTACAGCCCAGTTACAAGCTCCAGCCCAGCTACAGCAAGGGCTACAGGTTCCAACATCACCTGTAGAAGCAGAAGCCAAGCCAAACGGATAGAGAAGGAAGGAAACCCTCTGGAAGGAAGAGCAGAAAGGCCATTGAGAGATCTAGGAGAGTCCAAGGCAGTACCTATACTGGGAGGTATTCCAAGTGCCAGCAGAGACCATTGGACTGGGGTCACCCAGAGGAATGGAGTGGCAGAGATAGGAATCACCTGTGGCTACTGGTGAGAGAGAAGACTGCACGTGGAAGGGACCTTAAGACCTATGCCAGAAGGTATGTGAGAGGAGATCCAGTGTCCAGGGATAAAGATTGGAAGGCTGGACATAAGAACTGGAGTACATACTGGCCAGGCTATACAGAGAGGAACCATGGCAGCAAGGGCGGTTCAGGTATGAACACTGATCCCGACCCTATCTCTAATAGTGAATGGCAGCAGGGCAATGAGCATTCTCTTGATAGTTCCCTACTGAAAGACTCATCTGTGCTAATTTATGATAGTCACCCTATGCTTATTGATGAAGGGAAATCACAGCAGATGAAACTATTGATTACATGGAGTGTTCTCTATCCAAGTGCGATTGCTAGCTCTCTGTGAGGAAACACATCAGCCATCACAAAGAAACCTAACCTTGTTCTTTATTGCACTACGAACAGTTCCTAAAGCAGGATATGGCCTCACACAGTATCAGCCAGCCAGCTCAAGGTTTTCAGCTGGGGAATTGATATTAATGAAAGCTGCACCTAATTGTGTGTGTGAGCAAGGAGAGAATCACTGCAGGATCTGTGTGGGACATAAGCAGAGGTTAACCTAAGCAGCAAGGTTTATTCATTATTTGTGACCTTTCATTTGGTTATTCTTTGCTAGGAAAACATTAGCTAATTGCCTGACAGGTTGAAGGTTGTTTTCATGAGTTGATTTGTGACTTTATGTTATCAATTTAAATACTGCAAGCAAGTAACCTCATTTATATGCTACCAAGCATACTTGTGCTGGGTGAATTAAACACCATCAATAAAAGACGTTGGTTATTGGCTTTACCACTGGTTTCACAACAAAGGTATTGTCTCCGGCTGTGTTTGTGGTAAATGAACTACATTACCCACAATACCTTTCATGTATCATATGAATATATGCATCATCAAGATTGTATAAGTTCACACACTAGGCAGCCGTCTGAAAACGTGCTGTGAGACACAGGCACACGGATACACTGTGTGTGCAAGAACTAGACAACGTCCATCAGATGTACCAGTACTATTAGAGACAGACAGCAGATAAGTGTACATTGTGTGGGTGGCTGGAGGGTGTGCGACTGACTGCAACACCAGGGGATACACAATGAGTAGGAGATATGGGATGCATACAGGCAGGGAACGTTGGGTCGAGCAGATGGACACACACCACACCGGCCATGTGACCAGTGCAGTGCTCATGACAATGTGCAATG
This sequence comes from Ichthyophis bannanicus, assembly GCA_033557465.1. Classification (NCBI taxonomy): domain Eukaryota; kingdom Metazoa; phylum Chordata; class Amphibia; order Gymnophiona; family Ichthyophiidae; genus Ichthyophis; species Ichthyophis bannanicus. Next base: position 615,724,860 of record CM066035.1, read on the forward strand.
GGGTGTGAACAGCGGTTCCCAGAACATACCCAGGGCTGACCCAACACTCCCACATGTGGGTGACAGCTAAGGTTCTCTCACAACACCAACCCCTCCCGGGGGTGACCCCAGTGGGCAGAAAACAGTGCATGTACACCTTGGGGCCCATGTTGTGTGCCCTCAAGGGCCATGGTGATGTAGTCATGCTGCTGCACAGGGTCCCAGACTCCAGACGTACATGTACAGGGGTATGCTAGGCATGCAAATGCTAGTGACAGGCCTCAGATAAGTGTGTTCAGCCCTGGATATAGGAGAGTGGGCCATCCCTGATTGTGCCTGGCAGCAGGCAAGGCAGGGGTGAGGTGTGAAGCGGGTCACATCACATCACGGGCCCTATTGACATGTGTTGTTCCACGGTGCAATATTAGCATCCATCCAAATGCAGACAGCAGTGTTGCATATTGCATTGCTCCTGCTGACACACAGCCCTGGGTAGGAAAGAGGACAAAGGGTGTACCCGTACTTGGGGGATGGCTCACCTAATCATACATCCCAAAGGAAACATAGCTCACAAACAAACACATCCAATGCTAGCCTACAGGCACACCCAGTCGCCACAAACACGGTAGGGTGACAGAAGGTGTACACTGTGAGGGCGGCAACATGGCAGGCATCTCAACTGTGGCAGTCGACAGGTGAGGGTAGCCCAGGGCATACACCAACCACGAGACAATGTGCTGTGGAGGCAAGAGCCTGGTGAGCACTATGACACAGGGATGCTGCGTAGTCCAGTAGTGGATACAGCAATGCAGGGCTCAGACATCTTGGTATCCCGAGGTGGATAACCCAAACCTACAATGCAAGTAGCAGGGTCAGAGGGGGGAATGAAATGTGTGAGGATCCCAGGTACTACAGCTGTCACTTGGAGACCAACGGTCCAAACCACGGGCATGGGGCAAAACATTTTCCACGGCCTAGGAATGGAATGATGTGAGGACTCACGTTACAACACACGTCACCTATGTATGATCCCTCAGGGGAAAGAGGGCATGTGTCTGTGAGATATGTCAAGAGGGAGGACGGAATCCCTAGTGGGCGAATGAGCAGTCTGCTCACACCAAGCCACAGGCCAGATGTCCCTGGATGTATACCAGCCCCTGCATCGCACAGCACAGAGGGTGAGCTAGCAGTTGCATTTGGCACACAAACTTACATATCCCCTGGTCATGTCATGGAATGTGCCTTTGCCAGGGCCAATGTATAGCATCTGTAGTGGGTGTGGTGGGTCAAAATATGGAATGTGTGTCTGCTGTCTATAGGCTATTGTGGACGCCAGGGGAAGGTGAGCACAACCTGACCTGTCCATACAGCCATTGCTCACATGCTGGACCTGTATGAGACTGCTGTTCATCGACCTGACTACCATGCCACATGGCATCACAAGGTATTCCCCAGCGGATGAGCGCAACTGTACATACATGTTTGAATGGGCATGTTACCGTGAGTGTGAACTGTTTTTTTCACGTGAACTGTCTGGATCTGCAATGTCAGGAGGGTGCTGAATAGTCTGTTGCTGTCGCAGCTTAACGTTTCCTTTTGGGGATGTAGGTTTGGGATTTGGGATATTGTGTCTGTTTGGGGTCAGGGGAACCTATACCGGGTCTGCCTGTGTAGCTGCTGACCCCAAAATGCAACTTGGCCTCATCACAGGTTACCTGTGTGATGCCATACAGTTTGGACTTCACTTTATGTCCCCCCCAGCCACATCACCTGATGGCCTCATCCACAATGCTGATGCAATGACACGTAATATGGCGTATAGACCCTAATGGCCATCCGCCTCAGACGACTGTACATTAGGAATATACATGTGCGGGACAGCGTCGCCACTCTGGCTGTATGTCACACAGCCAACCCTAGTTGTGGGCATTCAGGTGACCGCAGGGGCGTGTTGCCCCCCAAAAACAGGGGAAAGGAACATCTGATCCTGTCCAGTGTGGATATAGTGCCCTCTGTGTGTATGAGGCACTGTACACGATAATGTCGTCTATGATGCTGTGTGGACACCTGTTGATAAAGCCTATGTGGGATGGGGCCATTATCACGTTGCATATCACACATATGTCCCGCCTGTGTATGTGAACCCTGATTTGCGCTGCTGCACGGGACAGTTGTCACAATGTAGCAATGGCACATGGGTGTGCTACAGTCAGGGGGCCTACACTGTCCTGTTATATGTTCACCATTAGGTGTTCCCTCACAAACAGAGGCACCTGACGCATCAGTACTGTTACATCTGCATCTGTAGCTGTAAACACTCTCTTGGCTGTCAGACTGTGTGTAACAGTGTCATTGGGCAACAAAGGCACAAAGATTAGGTAACTCAAATGTGTAATGTGTAATGTGGACACGCATATCACAGCTGTAGAGGGTATGCTGTCACATACACCACATACACACCCCTGAGATGGATTAGAGGTGTGTGTGTTTTGTGTGTGGTGGCCACGCCCCCTCCACATCTCCCTCTTAGCTGTGCACAGGTGTGTGGGCAAACACACTGCACAGTATACATAGGGGATGTATACCCTGTGGCACAGTGATTGCTTGCTGGTACTGGTCCGACACAACAATTGTGTGTCATGATATATAGGATGCTGTGCATGTGTGGCTCACACTTTGATTCCCATGCCAGCACTGTGTTGCACATAGTGCACGCTGATGTGTGTCACAAAGATAGCTTCTGTAACAACAAGTGTCTTTGTGTGGCATCTTAAACCTTGACAGGCCCGCCCCAGGGTGCACATCTGTGAGCCTATGTACACACAGCATAGTGATGGTTAATGGAAGGAATGTTAATTACCCACCTTCATTGTCGCGTTGCGATGCAGCACCACGGGCACGCAGCTCATGTAGTAGCACATCCTCGCCAGTTTCGTTGCGCCTTGGTGCTGCTGCAGCATATCCTGCTGCAGACAACATTGGTGGTGTGGGGCTCCGTGGAGGTCCCATGTGACCCTCCCGGGGACCAGGCCTCTCCCCCTGGCGACTACTCCCCACATCAACCACCGTATCAGGGCTCTCTGTTCCAGGTTCGTGCCACACCTCCTCTTCCCCCTCCTCCTGCTCCAGCTCCTCCTCCTCCTCTTCCTCCTCCTGCTCCACATGTGTCGGCAATGTACTATAGTCACCTGTATTGTGTGCACACACAGATAAATACATATGTGTAAGCTGTACAGCAACATCTACGTGTGTGATCCAGACCACCCATATGTGATATTCAGAGTACCCTGAATGTGTGGTACATACAGAGCCCCCACATACCCACATACCTATCGCCCAAAACCATGTACCTGTGTCATTAAAACTGGTCTGGGAGTCAGCCGTGCATGCCCAGTGTGGCCTCCAAGTTTGACTATATCCTCATATGGCCATCTATTCAACAGTCGATCCCACACCCCATGTGTGTAATGTATGTGCTGACAGGGCTACACAGCACCAACAGGTACTCCATCCTTGATAGTCTAGGTTTGGGTGTGCATGCCATTGCTCACGGCATATTCACATGGGACATACTGTCTCCCCAGTGCTACATGTACGTTCCACGAACCTACAATGTAGGACGATACCACTGCAGAGGATCCTGAGACAATTGACAGGCACATGTAGCAGTGTGCGTAGAGTATGTCAGATAAACAGGAAACAGTCACACACAAATGCACAGTGACAGATGAGATGACATAGGGCAGTGATGGTGCAGTTGTTTAGGGGCTTCTACTCCATGACATGTCTGGAACAGTGTCACACACTGCTGGGATGTGTACCACATGTTGGATGTCTCCCTGTACCCTAGGTGGGGGCCATGGATAAACACGCCAATACAGGGCTAGCTGCAACTGAGAGGGTACACAACATATCTCATGGTGGACATATGTCATCATCAGAGCACAGGTCATGTGTTACTGCAGCCACAGGGTCAGGGGAAGGGTGACACATCTGCCCTTCGGTCATGTTAGTACGTGTATTGACACACCTGGCCAGGACATTTCCCATAACATGTGTCAGGGAATATCTATGCCCGCACTGCTGTACTGTCTGCCTGCTGTACTGGCAGGTGTGGATACTAGGCTACCCATGGTGCACCACCACCCATACTCTGTGCTGTCCCCGTCCCCCCCAACAGTCACATGTCACCACATTTGACTGGCCATGTACATGTGTGAGTGTGACGTAGGGGAGGGTGATAGCACTGAGCCAGATTGCAAGTGAATGGGTATGTGCATTACCTCTACACATGCCACAGATACATGATCCCCACGATCCCTAGTCCTGTTAAACCTACCCGCTCAGAGGTTGTATGGGATGTGTGTGAAGGATGTACTATCCCTGATACGTTGGGGGGGGGGGCCCCGTCAGGATAGTCATTGGCCATGGGGCTGGCAGCAAATCATAGCCTATGTAGGGTACATGACATCTGTGTATCACACAGCTACATATTTGTCCCTCTGTGTATTGCATCTTGTGGTGTTTTTGTGGTGTGACATGGGGGGGGGGGAATTGTGACATGATTGCACACACAAAGTCCATGTGGACAGATGTCGTCCAGGTGTAAGGTTCTGTTCATGCAGGTGCATGCACCCTTTTATATAGTTACAACACGGAACACATGTCCAATCAGCTAACACGCATCACCTTGGGAGAGGGGGATGACTGGGACACTGATGGACCACAGCACATCAGGGGCTGACTGCCCGATGCAGGGGCAGCTTGCTAAACACAGAGAGACAGAGTGACAGAGGGTGGGTGGCAGGGAGCCAGGGGAGCAGAAGATGGGGATGTGAAACAATGTGAAGGCCAGGGACATGCACATTTCGCTGTAACATTTGGCTGGTTAGGGCAAGCAATGGCTAGCAGAATTCATATGGCACGGTCTTTGCAAACACACCAGCAGTTTTGCAGGGTGATCCTGTGACTGGCAAGACCATTCCGGAAAACGTGAGGTGTGTGTGCAGTGAGAGACACAGGAATGGTGGCCGGCCCTCTGGGGGGAACAGCTGACCCATGGGGGGGTGGACAGAGTGGGCACAAATATGCGTGGACTCCCCACGACATGGTACATGGTGTCCCTCATCCCAGTGACAGTTTCTAGTAGCAGCACGGTTGGCTGACCACTGTCTTTCACCTAATTACAGGCAGACATTGAGAGGGCGGGTGCATGCAGGCTGACGTGGGTTGGGACATACCCAGAATATATCCACACACATCTGTGAGATGTACCATGTACTCTTGTGTACGTTAAACAACATATCTATATGGAGGGATATGATCCAGGGGGAATCTGAGTGTCGTACGTGTGAGACACGGTTCACGGACACGCCACATAATATTAACTAGTGTCATCCACTACTTGCATACACACACAGGTGTGAGAGGGGTACCAACAATGCATGACAGAGATGTTTAGACACAGATAACATCATGTGTCATCCACATCTGACATCTGCCAGCAATACCCTTGTCAAAGTGGGGTGAGCCCTGCAAACAGTCCAGCTGTACTGACGCCATAGTTACCCTGTAATGAACTCTGAGATCCCATAGATGCGGATGACAGACATGGCCAAAGGTTTGTGCAATCATGGGGAACCCTCGTGGTTGATAACCTTGGCTTCCCAATGGTCAATGATTGTGTTGCATGACAAAGGGTTTGCAGAACGTGTCAGACTGACAGGGATTGTTACGGCAAGGCCTGGATGTTCCTCCACTATCCTCATACATCTGCTGTGTGTGTACCAGCCGTCAGTGATCCTGACAAGGGACACATGACGCGGCTGGGTAACTGGGTTACAGTACAGGTACATTATAGTGTGTTTCCCATGTTTACAATACTCTGTAAAACATGAACACATGACGGATTGTTAAATACAGTGTGGATGTATATTTCCGTATACTGCATTTGTGGTGACCATTCCCCTTCGCCCCTACCCTGGCAAATATACATTCCATTACAACTGTTCCATGCCACCATGTGGTGGCAGACAGTAATCACCATCTACATATGATTACACGGACCGCTTTATCATTCCACCCTCAGGGAAACAACCCCAGACACATTGCGCAAAACATCTCTGACCCTCACGTCTACCGACATAGTGTTCGCACTGTGTCTATGTGTTGGACACCATAGGATATGATGGGTGTGCACACAGCCTCAGACACAAGGCTAACGACATCCTTGGAATGGGGAGATAGGTATGTGTGTGCATCTGCAAATGTCAGCTGTATACACATTGATCATCTCAGGGAGGTTATGCGATGTGATGGATATGCATGACATACTTACCTGCATGTGGATCTGCAGTATCCAGCAGCGCAGGCAGACCATAGGTGTAGACCGGACCGGACCGGACCGGACCAGGGGCGTCAGCATGGCTGGCAGGGGGCCCCCTCCTCCTGTACCCCTAGCATGTTGTGTTTCGGCACAGAGGTGCTGCCGTACACCTCTTTTGATGTCGGAATATCTTTTCTTCAGGCTATCTATGTCCCGTGGGGGGGCCCCTGCCTCTGCGACCCCTCGCTGGACCACCTCCCACACCGCCTTACGCCCTGCTGTGCCTGTCCTTGTGCTCTGTCGGCCAAACAGAACCTCGTAATTTTCAAGGACCATGGAGAGGAGGTTGTGGTTCTCAGCGTCTGTGAATTTTATTGCCCTCCTCCTGAGAGCCTCAGACACAGGGACACGCTTCCTCTTCCCTGTGTGCCTGCTGGGAGCAGGCTGTGCAGGTACTGATGGCCCTGGCACTGCCCCCACCTCCACAGGTCCCTCAGTCCCCGCAGGCCCTGCCTCTAGTGGTACTGGCGGCACCACCTCACCCGCAAATACACCAGGCTCAGCCTCCCCCACCCTCAGCCTCCCTCTCCCCCTCTCTCTGTCCCTCTCTGTCTGTGTCCCTCCCTGCCTATCCCTATCCCTCTCTCTATCCCTCTCTGTCTCTGTCCCTGGCTCCCTATCTCTCTCTGTACCCCTGTGTGTCTCCCTGTCACTCCCCCTCCCCCGCTGGCTTCGGGTCTGTCTCTCCATCGGCCTCCTCCCTCCTCTCTGCTCCCCACTCACCTCACCACTCGCCTCCCCACTGCACCTCACCCCCTCCGCCCCTCCCACAACAGGCACGGGACAGACACCGCAACCACGACCCCACCACAAGGCACACAGCACAGGAACAGAACAGTCACTAACACAATACACAGACAAGGTAACACACACAATGACAGACTACAGATATGGGTACTTATCAAACAACACGGGAAAATGTGGCTACCCAAATGACACTGACCCACCTCTCACTACACCACCTCTCACGTACATCAACTCTGTATACACTCGCTCTGACTCCTCAACCAACCCTCAACATTTTGCTTCCGTTTGGGTGCATTTGTAGTTTTGTGGACGGTGCATACGTTGCGCATGCGCCACTGTGTGACGTCAATGCTTGTGCGACGCGCCTGTGTTTCATTGTGCATGCTCATGCGTCTCGCTCTATGGTTGTGTGCGTTATGCGCAGGCGCAACTCTTAACGCGTGGGCGTTTGTTTGCAGCAGGACGTCGGCGACGGCGCTGCTTGTGCGACGCGCCTGTGTGGAATTGCGCATGCTCATGCGCTGGCCTTTTAAGGTGCTTGCGCGACACGCAAGCGCCACTCTTAGTGCATGACCGTTTGTGTTTGCATCATGACTTTGGTGAAACGCATACGCCCATGCGTAACGGGGTTCACATGGGCTCCGCGCACAACCAAACGCACATGCGCCCCAATTGGCACATGCGCGTCGCAGTCATACACACGCACACGTGACAACGCTTGCACATGCGCGGCACGCACAGACAGGCGGCGATGCGTGACCTCCTGCGCATGCGCACTGCGCACACGCGGCGTGGTACCGAAAAACGGAAAATAACAGTACACTGTATAAAAAGAGGGTGCTCAGTCAGCAACATTGAGGGTGTTTTGGTAGGCGCGGCGTGTGTTTGTTTGGAGAATCTGGGAGCAACTGTAGTGAGCCATATTGTGGGAGTTGTCTGTTGTCTTTGATGTTTGTGGTGGTTTGCCATTTGTGCAGTGTTTGGGCAAGTGTGTGTGTCTGTGTGTCTGTGTGTCTGTGTTTGTCTGTGTGTTTGTGCTTGTGTAGTCACAGAGGGCTTTACATGGAGGACATAATAGTTGTTGCATGTGCCCAAAGACGTGGGCAGATGCTACGGTTGCTGGACAGGGGAGATGATGTCCATGGGGCTGTGGCACAGGGCATGGGTGTAGACCCGCAGCAACTCAGACCTGCTGCTGCGGCGGCTGGCCAGAGAGGTGCTGTGCGGCGACGGCACAGACGGCGTACTGAGGTGCAGGCTCGGCAGCTGCGGCTCTATAGGCCCAGGGCCCAGCTCCAGGGCATGCGTGAGGACCAGGTCATCTCCCTGTACCGACTGAGCACAAGGGCTATTCAGGGGCTGTATGAGGATCTGAGACCTGACCTTGAGCCCCTGACTAGCCGGTCCCATGCCATACCAGGTGTAGTCAAGCTCCTTGCTGCCTTACATTTCTTTGCCTCTGGCTGTTTCCAGTCATCTGTGGCCGCAGTGGGTGGCATGAGCCGCCCCACCTTCTCACGCTGTCTCCACCAAGTACTGCGTGCTATGGTCAGCCGTGTGGGGACGTACATAGCCCTTCCCCACAGTAGGCAACATTGGGAGACCCTGGACCAGGCCTTTGAGGCGTTAGCCGGGATACCACACGTGATGGGAGCTATTGATTGCACACATGTTGCCCTGGTCCCGCCCAGAGACAGGGAGGTGGTGTTCCGCAACCGCAAACACTACCATTCCCTGAATGTTCAGGTTGTATGTGATGCTAATCTGCATATTCTGAATGTGGTCCCAAGGTTTCCAGGGTCCACCCATGACTCCTATATCCTGCATCGCTCAGCACTATTTAGGGAATTTGAGGATGGACATTACGGTGACTGTATATTGCTGGGTGAGTATCTCCATATATATCTTCGAAGATTAGTCATATATGTATGTGTTTACGTAACATTACCCATGTGTTGCAGATATTGCCCACTGTGCTATAGCAACATGAACTCCCATTCAGCAAACCGACAACTGTTGTGACTTTACATAATTACAGGACTGTAGACGTTGTTTAACAGGGGACATGATTAGCCATGTCACATCCGTTTCACAGCCATATGTGATGTGGAGATGCTGGTGTTGTTACGGAACATATGCAACTGTTCAGATGTGTGTGTCGGGTGTGTATTGGCACTTGTGTCTGTATACCTTCTGCACACAGGGATGGGGGGGGGCATTTCCACCCACCTGTGTATGCATGGGTTTAGATTGTATCTGTGTTAGGTCATGTCAGACGTGTGTTATTTACAATCCATGCTCCTAATGCGTGTCATGTGCGTGTGAGGGCCACACACTCAATCATTCATGGGTCTGTCAGCTGTTGTTTGCTGGACAGGGGGGGTTGACAACATATGATGCATGTTGCTTGCCTTTGCTATTGGGTGTACATTTTTGCATAGCTGTGCAAATGCTTTTGTCCTCTGCCATTACAGGGGTGGGGCCGGGCTGGGGTTAGCATTACCTTTGCGCACTGCACATGTGCAGTGCTGAGGCGTCATTGTCCGTGATTCTCCTGATGTGACTCATCATTTGGGAGATTTGACTGCAAAGACGTGGGCCTATGTTTTTGGCCAGACGTAGGGGTATTGGTGGGACATACACAGGAACGTTGTCATACTCAGTAGCTGTGATGTTTTACAAATCATGTGGCCTACAATGTCATATTCTGTGGAGCACAACTTAACAAGGATGGAACGGTGAGGGTACAGTAGACATGGTGTCTACTGAGATGGTTTGTTGACAGCGGTCAACAGCATTTTAAGTTATACTGCTATATGTAGATATGGAGACCTTTGAGGACATGGGGTGTCATGGTGATATTGTGTTCATCCTGGCTGACATCACAGTCAAACATGTTGTGTGTGTGCGCCTACATTGGCCCAGCAAACATTATTGTGTTCTTTACTTTGCAAACATATATTGTTTGTATGTGTCATGTGTGTTTTTATCGCGTACTCTACCATTGGTGGTGATGGTGTCGGTGATGAGAACATGAGCCACATAACATGGGACGTGTGCTCAACATAGGACTCTTTTGGGGGGACAAGGTGGGATTGTGTTGTTCTCTGACATGTCTCTACAGACCTGACAGGGCATTTGTTGTGTTTCTATCAGAATAGTTGTTAGGTCTGGTGGATAATTGTGATGTAAAATATGTCTGTCCTGATGTGTTGTGGGTTATGTCTCTCGTCTATACATCTGTGAATTTATGGTGTCATGCGCTCAGTCATTCACATGCAACATTCTTCTCTGCAGGTGATGCAGGGTATGGGTGTCGGCCCTGGCTCCTGACACCTGTGCGTCAACCACGGACACGTGCAGAGCGGAGGTACAATGAGGCCCACGCATCCAGCCGCTCAGTCATAGAACGCACCTTTGGCGTTTTGAAAAGTCGCTTCAGGTGTCTGGATAGATCAGGTGGGGCCTTACAATATTCGCCAATGACTGTTGCAGAGATTATCGTAGCTTGTTGCATACTGCACAACATTGCTCTCAGGCATGGTATCCCTGCAGAGATTAATGAGGATGTGGAGGAGGATCCACCGTGCCCCCCTGTACGTGCCTGTGGTGACACACAGGCAGGCACATCGGTCAGGCGTCGATTGATTGCAGACAGATTCACTGGTATGTATTGCACATCTACCCACATATATGTGCTGTTGTATGCGTGTGAGGTTTACAAAGGGTGATGTTTGGACCATTTACCATTCAGATGCAACACTGCATTGTCCTTTTCTTAAACATCCATCATAACATGTCGTCAGAGGTGTGTGATGGACAATGTGGACAGAGCACAGTAGCAGCTGTTGGTGTTGTGGGTCAGAGGGTGTTGCTACACCTTTCAGAGCTTTTGGGGGTCACAGTACCATTTAGTGGTTTTTTGTGCTAGCAACTGCTGGCCAGACACAGTTATTTGGTGTTATTGTGTGTGAGGAGCCCTGGGTCAGGCAGATGGTTAGGGGTTTGGTGTGATAGAGGTGTCCATGTTTGTGGTGAGCTTTCATGCGGGACCTTTGTTTGTGTACTGCAATCTGTGGGTGTTTGTGTGTGTGTGTGTGTGTTCTGCTCCTGTCAGCTTGCTATGTTTGTATGTTGGATATTTTCAATGCAATATGTCAGACATATCACAGTACACATGCACCTGATAACGTTCCTATGGTGTTTCTGACAAGGTGTCACGTGTATTGCTGCAGCAGCAGCGCAGTGTGTGGTAAGGTATGCCTCATCAGGTGTCACAGGCATGGATATGGTGAATTATGTGGACATGTGCAGTGGGCAGCCAGGGGGCCATATGATTGCTACAGTCCATTTGTGGTGGAGTAATGCATAGCAGTATATTACATGTACACACATACAGATGTGCAGTGGGTTAGATGCTGAATGGGTGTATTTCATTAGGCAAATGTGACGCTAGATGTGTTTGCCCTTCCGATTTTATGGGGTCTTCCATTTTAGTGGTGGCATATGTATTTGATAGTATCTCTACATCTGCCTCATGCGTGTGGGACGTGCTGTGTGTATGGCAGGATAGCACGGTACAGACACAGATACCTTGAGGACACTATCAAGGGATGTTATATGCACATACACACACAGACCTATGTGGGGGTTATTTGGGGCATTGAGACATCAAACCTATCCTTGGTTGAACTTTCTCACAGTTACACAATGGGTTAACATGCAACAATCACGGTAAGGTGACATGCAGACATGGTGGTTATTGTGGAGAGCCATGGTGCTGCCCTTGCCATGTATTTCATCACATGATAAACACACAACTGTCATTATTCTTTGCTGGGGGAGATGTACAATGCATAATATGCATCTACACAGTGTATACAGGTGGTATTGAGGCATATTTCCAGGTGACACAGGTACTTACACTGTGCTTCAAAACAAAATTGGAGGGTACTGCACACAGAGAGGGGGTGTTGGTCTGAACATGGGAGGCACAGACATATAGTGTGAACCTTGGGATGCGTCACCAACATGGTGTGTCCATCCACCTGTTTTGGCACGTGTGTGGCACAGCAGGAGGGTGGGGAGGCATATGATGGATGTGGGGGGCCTTGGTATTTGCATCACACATGTACATGATGCCTCTCCCATGTACAAGATCTGTGCAGTGTGAGGGTGCACAGTCGTTTGTTGTTTCATGTTTTTGTGTATTACAGCTGGGGACAGTACGTTGCAGTGTGGCGTTCAGCGCTGGAACCTGACAAGGTTGTTTCTTCTTTCCACTACACAGGACGTACGTGATGACAGTGCTGTCGGTGTGTGTCATTAGCACATGGCAGAACATCAGCAGAAATGCTGGGGTCCAGGGTATGTAGAACTACCGATACATTGTATGTGTGTGATGTCAGGTGCACAACATCTAGCCTGTTATGTATCATATTTGGCAGCTGGTGTTGTTCACATATATTCTGTGTGCCGGTCTTACCCATATTTGCCTGTTGTCACACATCTCCACGTGCGGTTGTGACCAGTATTTTTCCTGTAATGGGTTTTCTGGTAGATTTTCCACAGATCCACATGTGGGCCTTGATGGGCTAGCTTTGCGGAAGCAACACCTGCTGCCTCCACCATTTTAGTTAAATAGGCCATCATCAGGGTGTCCTTGCATGTCACTCGACCGTTATGTGCACAAATTAGCACTTGGGCACCGACAGGCCACGTATTTCAGCTGTCACATTGTACTACGCATATTGTGCTGGTGGCTGTTTATTGGTTTGCTTATGTGGTGCTGCATTGTACATGCATGATACATTGTCATATGCTTTGATGGGTGCGGGCACCTGGGGGGCATTGTGGGGTTTGTTACCTCTACAGTAGTGCTGTTCACCTATTCATCATCACCCACATTTCTGGTGAGCAGAGTTGTGTCGTGTGTTATGTGGGACTGGTGTTGAGCAACATTTGTTTTTCTGTCTGACATAGGCATGATGTGAAGATCCCTGATGTGTGACTTTACATGTTGGTTCTACTGGTTGACCTGATATCGTCTCCGTTCGCTGTGACCTGGTGTACATATGCAGCAGTTGATGGGATTGATGAGGGACACATCATGGACACATAGGTTAGATTCCACCTTTGTTTAATTGTTATTACATCTGGCTGTACCTTTTGTGGGGTATCATTTGATCTCATGGACATGTAATGTTGCATCTCTGTACACAAAAAGGGATGCATATAGTGTGTAGCTGTGAGATGCCTGTGTGACATGGTATTTAACATACCCATCTCCATGTGACACCCGTGTCTGCAGCAACATGTACTGTTCCTTTCACATCTGTGTTTTATTTGATGTGCATATCCTGTCATGTTTGCATTTCCATCACTTCAATCTTTCATTAGTGCAGTGTGCATTGTGGCAATTTGTGGTGTTGTTGATGGGTTTACTAACATTGGCCACACCTATCCTTTCTTTGCACAGGGCAGTGGACATTATGGACACATTTCCTCCAGTGCATCTCGTCTCCTCATCCAACAGCTGTTGTGGGACAGTGCACCATGTTATTGTTTAATGGGAAATATCCTATTTGATGTTTGACGTCTGTGAGTGGAACACAGGCCTGTGCTGGACGTTATTGCTCTTGGACTGCTTGTTTGACCATGACAGACATGTACAGCACACAGTTTGTGCCATGCTGTAGCTGACAGTCCTGCTGATTGCAGGGACACAGATGAACCTCCTCGGACTGTGCCATATTGGCATGTGACACTTTACTATGCACGCCCATGTTTGCCTGGGAATTTTGTAAGTGATATTTTGGATGTCAGGAAGCCTTTGCTTTTGGTACAGTTTGCGCATCAGGGACTGACATCATCTGTGTCGTTTGGACATTCCTCACAAGTTGTTTACTGCAGAGCTTTGGCCCATGTGTGTGACATGGCACTCAGGATACCCTGATCTGTTTATTTCAACTGTAGCATACAGCCGTGATTGTTGCAGGGGGGAACAGTTTCAGCATTGCAATTGTCTATGTCCACCTGCCACACACCTGGACATGCTACATGTTTTCCAATAACACACGGTCATGCCCACCAACATCCTTGATTGATGTGTGTAGGCGGCAATGTGGTTTACATTCATGTGTGGCATCACAGTACCATGTTAGTGTCCGGCTGGTGGCTGTGCATCAGAGTGACTCTGTTTGTGAGCCACAACATGTGGAGCTATGACCTCGGTGTGTTGCAGTGTGAGATTATGTGCCATTCTTTGCATATTCACATGCTAATTATTGTGTTTGTTTGATGTTCAGACATGACACTCTGCATGTATGGCCACGCCTTGCATTGCACGTCTGCACAGTCCTGTGTTACCCCCTGCATTTACCACACTCTCATTAGGACATTGTATTTGGGGTGTGTTATTGTGGGTGACCATTTTCGTGCTACACATCTGCATTCCATGTAACCTGCTATATGTGGCCAGCGACTGTGTAACCAACAGACAATGAAAGGGGGCCTCCTGTATGGTGTTATGTGTACACATTTCTGCCTGTTTTGTGGTTTGTATTCACTCTGTGTTCATGTGTCCCTGCTACCTGTTAGCATATAGTCAGTCAGTTTGAGATAATATTTGGGGTGTACATTGACACATTGCTGATGTGGTGATCTGCCATTATGTGGGAGTTATGACATTCGCTTGCAGATGTGTTTGTCACATTACAACATATTGGCAGCATATGTATTTTTAATTTGGTGACCTCCTCTGTTGCATGAGGGCTATGTTTGGGGGGACATGTTATGTGTTTTGGTTTCTCATTCTGCCACACCTGTTGTCTACATGCACGCATATGTGTGTGACACATTGTGGGCATGCAGCATCTGCTGTGTTGTGTGGCCCTGCTACACAGTGCATATCATGCACCTGATGAACATTTATTCTCGTGCCATTATGTTTTGCTCTTGAGTTGACCTTTGCATGGCATGTGCATTTTGACATTGCTGACTGTGTTCCCATCATTTGCCAGGGTGGGACACACCTTGCAATTCTGTTTACACTGTGTATGGTATGTATGAGACGTGTTAGAAAAAATAAATATGTTCATTGTTCAGACATGTGTCTCTTTCTGTACTTTATCTCTGTGACATACATGCATTACAATGTTTAACATTCCATCACACATGACTCCTTGGGACCATGGGAATCCTGGCTTTTCTTGCACATGTACCTCCACTGATTTGCCCCAGGGCGCATGGTGTGCTGTTGTGATATGGTGCGTGTTTGCCTTGTGTGCAAGACATTTATGTGAACACTAGACTGCTCCTCCACTCATGGACCACATTTACACGTTTGTCTACGGATTTGATGGTAATTTCCATGGACCCCTGTGCTCACATTGGTGTTTGATGACAGCTGTGTATGTGTCTGCAATTTGGCACATCACTGAGTGCGGCACATCCCCATACAGGCCCTCCCTTTGGAATGTAATGTTTGGCTTGCCCTCAGTGTGTTGTTTGTGTGTATGGTTGGGGGCATGTTTGTTCACACAGTGCTTAGCAGTTTGCCTCACAACATCGTATTTTTTTATGGAATATCTGGAAACGGAAACATTATTTTACAGCTGCTTCATCACCTCTACACACACCCTTGTCTGTCGTCAGTGTACAGCAAGGTGTTCACTCTGTGTTGACAAGGCAGCACATATTAGCTGTTGCATGGGTCTCTTTCTTAATGTTGTTTGCACAGCACTACACCTGGTGGTGTGGTAATATTGAGGTTGAGCAGGTGTGTGCTGCACCTTTTCTCATGTTGAATTGGCTCCTATCCTGTCCGCAATTGCTGGGCAGCTCAACCACACAGCAAGCACTGCCCTTGTTGGTTATTTACTTTCCTCTGGGTTTTTTTTGTTTTTATTCATTTATGTAGGTGTATGTTGATGCAACATTTCTGCGGGTCATATCTGCATTACATTACAAGGGGTGGGGTTTACAGGTAGGGCAGGGCCATCCCCAGGGAGGCTACATTAAGGGTGACCACAGGGCACATAGGACATGCTATGGACATTGACAGATTGTGAACAGTGTCTGATTCGTCTAGGGTTGATTATGTGTGGGGGTTTGGGGGATTCCTGGTAATGCTTTTTTTCAAGCTATATTCTAGAAGTTATTTGGCCTGTCTTATTTCCGGGGCTGCTTGGTAGGGTTTTGCGTAAAGAGGAGGCATACAGTTAGGACGCTAGATGTCACGTCCATTACAGGCATTAGTTAAATTTCAGAGGTACATTGAAGCCTTTGGAAGCGTCTGGTCTGGTAGTTCTTCCATGTGCGTTTCATTACTGTTGGGTTGTGATTTGGTGTTTCTGTGTTTGATTGGTGGGTGGGTGGGTTGGCTTTGCATTTAGTCAGTGTTTCAAGTAGGGGTATGTGTGGGTCCTTTACAATTGGGGTGATGTGTTCTGTTCCTTTTGCATGCTGTATCCACTGCATAACATATCCTTGTGTGTGTGTGCATGTGTCGCTGGTACCATATACAATATGTGATGTGATCTGATCACAGCAGATCACCAGGTGCATTTATTCCCGCTTTCTCCTGTGGGTTTGCCTGTCCTTACAACCAGCACGCGTGCTGTGTGGGTGGCTTGACTGCTTGTGAATGCAGCCTTTGCTATGACGTGGAAGTTGTTGTTCTGTGCTACCTTTGGTTGCTTTTTGTTTTTTGGGAGTGGTCCTCGGTGTGATTAATCTCTGTTCTGTTGGCTGTGTCTGCTTGTCGTGCAGATGTCGTTTCCATTTTTTTGGCGGCCAGATGTTGGCAGGTTTGTGATGTAAGCACATTGTACCCTCATCTGAGTTTTGACCCATGGTTCTGTCCATCTTCTGACTCCCAGCTCTTGTGTCATCCTGCCCTGATGTGCATGCTGCTACAAGCCATCCTGCACTCCTACACCTTCCTGCATTTCATCTCTCCATGGTTGGCTCGTGTGTGTGTGCTCTGCCTATAACCGCTGGTCCACTATCATCATGAGATTTCACCTGTTGTGCTATTTCAGGCGCATCTGCTGGACACATCTTCACGTTGTCTGTCGCACACGATCATGATTGGATGTTACATTTGCATCACTCTGTACATAGCTCCAGCTAGACCCAATTTGTGTGTGTATTTATGTAGATGCCACATGTCCTGGATGTCATTATTGTACTGCAGCACATGTGCTGTCTGTGGTTCTTGTCGTTCTGCTTGACGTTTCCTTTCAGCTCTGTGCAGTGTTTGGGTTATATGTGAACTCGCCATCACTGAAATGGTGGTTTATGATGTGCATTCAGTGACACCCTAAAGGGTATCATACTCCTGTGCACTGGGGTGGGCTTGTGTTTAGCTGGCAACACAGATCGCTGTCCAATTGCATGCTGTACGCAGATGTAGGTAACCCAGGCTTAGTCACTGCTCAATTTGACACATGACCCCTTCACGTTCAGTCAGTGCCATGACCATTCTGCTACACTGCTGTTCCATCTTGCATGTCTGCTCACCTACTTTGGATTTCCATACATTACAATACACAATGGTACTAGCACTGACTGTGTTTGGTCAATGCCCTGCCTCCTACGGCACACAAAACGCACCCTATACACATCATTGTGTGTTTCGTTTGTGGAGAGTGTACGCTACAATTTGACCTCTGAGGTACCTTGATGGGCACCTTATGCATTACCTGCTATTACAGTACTTCCATAGTTCATTTGCTATCAGTAGTACATACAATTGAGGGTTACATGGCTCCTAGTTCATGACAGGTGATGGCTCAACCAGCCTTATTCATTGAACACAGCAGGGGATTGGACCCATGATGCCAGCACCATTGGGCAGTGTGCTAACCCTTCTGCTGTGGCTCTGTTCATTTGGCTCTGATATAAGCACAGCGCCTTTTGCCTCTTACACATTATGTGGGCAATAACTTCATGCCCCTCATGTGGCAATATTACCTAGGAC
The DNA here is from genome assembly GCA_033557465.1 of Ichthyophis bannanicus. Lineage (NCBI taxonomy): Eukaryota > Metazoa > Chordata > Amphibia > Gymnophiona > Ichthyophiidae > Ichthyophis > Ichthyophis bannanicus. The sequence goes on from CM066035.1 coordinate 615,742,955, forward strand.
AGGTGATGCATCACCCAGCCTTTTTCTATTTCTGCACAGCCGTGTATACAACCCCTGATCAATGCACCATTGGTCAGTGTCATCATCATTGTGCTGTGGGTCTGTTCCTGTGCATACCCATCAATGCGCCACTTCTGCAGGCTACTATTACAGTGCCTCCAAAAGGATATTTTTCACCGCCTCATGCCCATCAACGCAACGCCTTATGCTGAACATTGGTTCTCTCACCCCTAAACATATGCCTCGTTGTGGACTAACACTGTGGGTGATTGGGGACATGCTCCCTACACTATTGGTTAATGTCTTCGCCATTGTGCTATGGCTCAGTTCCTGTGTATGGACATGTGCGCACAGCCTTATGCCATTCACAATTAACAGCGCGACGCCTACTGCTGCCAGACCCGCACAAGAGTAACAGCGCGACGCCTGATGCCGCCCACATTTCCACCGCATCAACTCACGACCCCCACATCTGCCAGCGAGACGCATAATGCGGATCAATATTAGTTACTGCCGCAAAAACTTACCCGCGCGACGCCCAAAATTAGTGTGCCTCCATCAACTTTCTTGTCCAGCAGTACTAGTTATGCCTCGGCCAGCCTTTCTGTATTGCACAAAATGGGGTATTGAACCCGTGGGCCCTGCACCATTGGTTGGTGTCTTCCCCATTGTGCTACGTCTCGAGTCCTGTGTTTAGATATTTTCCCAACGCTTCATGCCGTCAACAACTCACACAGCACCACCTACTGCCTCACAATACGCAAAAGATGTCCCGCGCACAGCCTAACGACGCACGAAACGCAAGCGACGTACAGCGCGCCGCCTACTGCACCACAGATTTTACAGCGAAATTCATAACGCAACATATTAATTACTGGCGCAACAACGTAACACCGACAGCCGCCCTAATGTGGTATGCCTCCTAAATATATTTTTTAAAACATTACTAGGCATGGTTCAGCCAGAATTGTTGGCTTGCACACACTGGGTGATTGCACCCATAGCCCCTGCACCATTGGTTAATGTCTTCGCCATTGTGCTACGGCTCAGTTCCTGTGTATGGACATTTGCGCACAGCCTTATGCCGTTCACAAACTAACAGCGCGACGCCTACTGCTGCCAGACCCGCACAAGCGTAACAGCGCGACGCCCGATGCCGCCCACATTTCCAGCGCATCAACTCACGACCCCCACATCTGCCAGCGAGACGCATAATGTGGATCAATATTAGTTACTGCCGCAAAAACTTACCCGCGCGACGGCCAAAATTAGTGTGCCTCCAGCAACTTTCTTGTCCAGCAGTACTAGTTATGCCTCGGCCAGCCTTTCTGTATTGCACACAATGGGGTATTGAACCCGTGGGCCCTGCACCATTGGTTGGTGTCTTCCCCATTGTGCTACATCTCGGGTCCTGTGTTTGGATATTTTCCCACCGCTTCATGCCGTCAACAACTAACACAGCACCACCTACTGCCTCACAATACGCAAAAGATGTCCCGCGCACAGCCTAACGACGCACGTAACGCAAGCGACGTACAGCGCGCCGCCTAATGCACCACAGATTTTACAGCGAAATTCATAACGCAACATATTAATTACTGCCGCAAAAACGTAACAGCGCAACACCGACAGCCGCCCTAATGTGGTATACCTCCTAAAATGATATTTTACCATTAATATTCATGCCTCACCCTGCCTTCTTTGGTTGCGCACACTGGGGGATTGAACCCATGGCCCCTGCACCATTGATTTTTGTCTTCAACATTGTGCTACGGCTGTATTCTTATATGTGCCTGGCAGCGCCCCGCTTAGCCTTCCCACACGCTAATGTGGGACCCGCACATTAGCGCGATGCGCACAGGTACGGTCCGTTTTTTCCTTTTTTCTGGCTGGCCCGCCCACTCCTTATATGGCACCCGCACACTAACGGGAACCCGCACAGCAACGGTGTTTAGTAAACATGCCCCTTAGTCACGGCACTACCCTTACGTGGGCCATCAAACAGCACAAAAAGATGGTCAGACTTACGAAAGGAATTCGTAACCACCAAGTACCAGAGCAGCATCCTCTGGGCAACCATAAGGTGAAGATCCTTATCCTTCCCCTTGACACTACTCCTTAGAGAAGGAGGGAAGGCATACAACCTGGTTCACGTGAAAGAGAGAAGCACTTTAGAAACATAGAAACATGATGGCAGAAAAAGACCACATGGCCTATGTAGTCTGCCCTGCCATATCAAATACTAAAGTCCCTTCTTTTCCTTTAGGGATCTTCTGTGTTTGTTCCATGCTTTTTTAATATTCAGATACTGTCCTTAATTCTACTACCGTGGACACCAAAAGCAGCACACTGCCACGCAGGCAACAGCAAACAGTACAAAAAAGTAGGCAGGTGTAAGCTCTCACCAATACTTTATTGTTCCATATATGTAAAAGGGAGACCTGACCCGACACAGGCCGTGTTTCGATAAAATCTTCTTCAGGGGTTGGCTCACCTCATACTGAAAATCCGTATTGGGGATATACCAATGCGTTTAATATATGCACTGAAATTGAAACAACCTTGTGAAATCCTTGAGCAGCTAATAATTCAGGAACCATGAAAGCAGCACCGTGCTCAATTAAAAAAAAAAGAAAAAAAAAGGTGTACATATTAAGATCCTTAAGTCTGTCCTCATATACTTTATAATGAAGACCACTAACCATTTTAGTAGCCACTCTCTGTACTGACTCTAGCCTGTTTATATCCTTTTGAAGGTGCGGTCTCCAGAATTGCACACTATACTCCAAATGAGGTCACACTAGAGGCTTATACAGAAGCACTATCACCTCCTTTTTTCTGCTGGCCATTCCTCTCCCTATGCACCCAAGCATCCTTCTAGCTTTTGCCGTCGCCTCTAGGCAAGAAGGAAGGCATAGGCTGAGAGAGTAGGGATCTTCTTACAGTCCATTTCTATACAAGTTGTTCCATATACTATTGTACCACTGTTGTATATAGTTAACCAGGATATCCTTCATCAGATAACCCTGCATTGTATTTAGTTTCCCCTATTTCGCCAAGTTATACTTCCTGTTAAATGTAACGACCAGACATGTGTAAACTGTCGGATGTTTTCTGTTCAATGTAAACCGCGCTGATGTCTAATAGTGCGGTATATAAGAATTGTTAATAAATAAATAATAATAAATACCCTTAACCCTTTAGGCAGGGAGTCAGGAGAGTCCCACTCCAAATAGATCATATCCTTCATCACATCCAAAATCGGGAAGACAGTAGTGGATTTTCGCACCCCTTGTAGAAGCAGGTGCACATTTGGCTCCTGCTGCATGCCAGAAGCATCCATCGAGTTCAAGGCGGATGAACCCTGGCAATCAATGCCGCCAGCTCCTCCTTTCAGAATAGGTAGATCACAACGGCCTCCTCACAATCTTCTGAGTACTTCTACATCCACATCAGAGCCCAGTACCAAGCCGTCTGAATCCAAGTCATAGTCAAAATCTTGGACAGCTCCCATCTGTTCCCCATCTCCAGGGGGCACCCCATGCAGGGGATGCTTAATCAAAGGCAATCGAACAGGGCTTCCACTCTGCTCCTGCTCTGTACGAAACAGCGCCTGGGGGCACCCAGAGGCTGCAGGGTCTGAATTTCCATGCCAGAACCAAGACTAGGCCTGTTGCAAAAAAAAAAAAGAATTCTGGGGAGGACAATCCAGTGTCTGAAAGCTCTCCTCTCAGAAATGATCCCCCAACACCATGGGGCACAGCCATCAGAGGACAATGAGTAGATCAAAGCATGATTGTTGCATCCATCATCCGGCTGGATATTCTTATCCATAGTGCCATCTGGCACCTCCTGCCTTGAGGCAGGAAAGACCAGACTAATCGCATCCCTCAGCTGAAAGAAGGGGAGTGGTCCCTCCAGGGATGACTCAGAAACTGCCATGCAAGAAGAGCAGAGTCCTGAATCCAGAGATGAGGCACCTCACTTGCCACAGGTCAAACAACATTTCCTGGAAGAAGACATACAGAATTAAGGCAAGTATCATAACAGCGCATGCTAAGGTTATGGCAGTTCAAAGGCACATATTAACTGTGCTTTTACTGTGGTATGTATTGACTGCATTTTAATTGCAGCGTGCATTAACTGTGCTTTTACTACAATGCGCATTATCAGCGCTAGGGTATGAAGGCACGTTGGAGCCACTTGGGCAAGAGGAGATAATGCTACTAATGTGCAGAAAATGGTGGGAATCCCCCACACTGCACCAGTAGTCATCAGCAGTCTACCCTGAATTACGTCCCACACAAACAGAATCAGGACTCCCCAGTAAAGACAATGACGAGGTCAAGCCTTGGTACTCACCCTTTGAGAGCCCCAGGCAGAGGATCCATGCTGGGCTCAGCTCTACTCCCATGATATTTTTTCACTGTGTTTTGCAGCACTGTGTTTAAGGTGGCTGGCAGGCAGATCCCTCTGAGAACCTTCTGCAATCTTTGGGAATGTGCAGGGGGAACAGAGGAGGAAGGAGGGGCATTGAGTTTGTGTGAAGCTGCTGCACTCTTCCAATTCTCCTAGGACAAGCAGGATGAGTCAGCCACACTTGGTGACATCATCCGACAGCACCGAGACGGAAGTACTCTCCATAGCTCAGAAGGGCTTTTCGCCCTTCTGAGCATGGGCCAACTGGCCCCACCCCCTTGCCCGCCCCTAGCTAGCCAGTTTTCAGTTCTTCCGCCTTGCCAGCAAGACGGACTTTGCTACTCTCCACCAAATCTATACTTAAAATATCTTAAAAATTTCTCCTTTTACAACGTATATTTTATCAGTTTAAACTTGACATTAATGCCTTCTTCAAGCTTCTCATTTCAGGTCTGTCCTCTTGTCTAAAGGACTGAATTCTACACCACCCATGTGTTCTCAACAGGCGGTGGAAAAGAACTTTTGCTACCAGCGGCATGGGGGCTAGCGGCTCACCTACCTTCCTGGACCACTGCCTCACTGCCGCCAACCCACTCAAGGTTAAAGGGAGCTGGCTGGAACTCCCGTGCCTGCCTGCCAGCCATGTGCTTGCAGCCATGTGCTCTCAGCCGGTGATGGCAAAATGATGCATGAGGATCCCTGGTCCGGAACAGCATGTGGACTACGGATCTCGACTGCTGCTGCAACCCCTGCCACTCAGGATGTGCCTATAAGGTCTCCATCCCCAGTCGCAAGCAATGGATCTCAGCAGAAAGGAAGCTCCCGGTCAGGCAGTAGGCAGCCAGGACGTGCCTAAGAAGGAGGTCGCTGACTGCCCGATGTGTGCTCGGATGTCCCCTAGAGCCCTACGATCCCTGAACCACGCTCTGCAGGGCTTGTTGGCATCCCACCCAGCTCCGGAGACTTCAGAGACCCGGGATGCGCCTCTTGAGGCCTCCATCCCCTGTCGCGCTGCGATGGAAACCCCCTCTGCCTCCTCCATCCAGGCTCCTGCAGCACCGGAACATGCTTTTCATGGGGGCGGCCATCTTGAAAATCCAGCCGGACACGCCCCTTCCACTGCTATTGGATGGCTCAATGGGTCTCCCTGACGTCACAGAGAGACTCCGCCCCCCCTCGGCGCCGACTCAAGGGCTTTCCCAAGAACCGGCGACCCCACATCAGGGCCAATCCGACTGAGTCGGAGCCGGGGACACAGCACGGATCGCCAGAAGCACCGGAGCCGGCATAACAAAGCGATCGGGATTGCAGCTGTTCCAGGGGCAGAAGCAGCCAAAAGAAGCACCGACACCGACGATCAAGGTCTCCCCGGAGCGCCTAGGCAGAAAGGGCTCCAAGACATAAGATGCACCGATGCACATCGCCCCCTAGCTGCGTGGAGGTCCTTCCCAGCAGCTCAGCAAGCTTACACAGAGACCAGGTTTTAAAACCAGCCCTCCCAAACCAAGAGGCCATTCTGCAGCTCCAGCCTCACAAGCCTGCTTCAACAGGGTCTCCACGCCCCTACAACCCCGAATACCAGCGCAGAGGGACTGGCCCTTGTGCGGATTATCGCGTCTCCCAGAGCACCCTGTGAGTATGACGCCCTCTTCTGGGTGGAAACCGACAGGACACACTCTCTCTCTCCTTCCCCAGATGGGAGGCTCCAGGTTTAACATTGGCCTCCAGCACCTCCTCAGCCAGCAAAGCGTGCACTCCCCTCTTAGATCTCCCCATTGGAGGGGAGCATCAGGAAGGAAATTCTGGACCACCACCACTGCTTCAGACAGACCAGGGGTACGGGAGTGATGGCGTCCCCAGTAAGTTGCCGGCCCAGCCGGGCAGCGACAAACTGTAACCCAGCGCTGGATGGATCTGCTCTGCTGATGGGTGCGCATACCCCCCCCCCCACGGGGTCCATTACAGCTACTCTATGTAGCAACAACCAAGACAGTAGCAACTGAGCTCCTGCACAAACCACCATCATGTATCAGCCACAGCCAGGGATATATTGGGAGTATACCTACCCTAAGTGGTGTGGCCAGAATTAAACCTGCTTCTCCTGCGGGCGCAGAGGTACCAGTTGGCGGAATAGTCTTGGGTTCCGACAGCAGCCTAAACCCTGGAGACCCGAGTGCGATGCCCGCAGGGGGCGACTGGGTCACTAGGTCGAATCCCAACCCAGTACCAGGGGTCGAATTCCAACCTGAGCCCCTGGCTTGTACACAATACCAGGGGACGAATTCCAACCTGACCTCCTTCAGACTCAACACCCTCTTACTATGTGAGCCTCCAACTTGGGATGGGGCAACACCTTCCTTAACCATGGAAGCCTCCGGGGGTGCGTAGTCTGCTACCTAAAACCGGAACTTTGTTCAGTGTGATCTCGGTCACTGCGAACGAGGTCTTCAGGAGGTGGTGTGGAGCCCATTTTCCTCTGGCTTGAACCTCCACCAGTGTGACCTTGGCCACTGGAAACAAGAATTTTAGACTGTTCTCAGGAAGTAAGAGCCTTCCCTCCACTTGGCACTTACACTTATCGACTTCCCGACTAGACTCCAGAGACTGGTCATGGCAGCAGTGGAAGTGGGAAGACAAAGGTTGTCAATGCCCTATGCCAGCCCCGGCTTAGTCCCCAACACAATCCTGATAGCTGACTATCCCGATTTTAAAGGGAACAATGCGTTCTGGTTCAGCCCATGGGCAACCCTCACAGGTCATGTTAGGTGACGCCCATCTTCAAGGCAAGACGGCTCTCACCATATTTCTGTCGCCTGACATAGGCAATCCAGAAGACGTAAATATATAAGGCCAACAAGCTGACTCAACAGCTACATACCAAAAAAAAAAAAGCACAAGGCTAGACCTCAACATCACGAAGGACTTGACCAGATGATCTCCTTCAGACAAAGGGACTCCGCCATGCAGAGATCCTTTACCCCTATTGGGATATCCACGAAGATCAGGAAACTCTGACATCTCTTCGGTTTTCCTACACCTTCCAGCTGAAAAGGAGAGCCTACCCTATAGTTGGCACCCCTCCTGACATCTCCCAGCAGAAAAGAAGAAACTTCCCCATAGTTGGCACCCTTACCGTCGATACCTTAGTACCAAAATGCCCTAATTGGGTACAGTGAAACTCACGGGCCACACCTCACCCAACACGGTACAGTAGCTGGAGAATATTTAAAGCTTCTTGCCTGGTCTTTGATACCCTACGACGAGGACATAAAAGGGCCCCTCCCCTGAGTGCCCTAAAGTTACTACCTTGCTTAATGGTCCTACTCACCCGTCACTCTCTCCGACGGTGTCTGCTCATCCGTCCCTCACGGATGGTGTCTGACTGATGGTGGGCTAACGCCACCCCTCCGACGGGAACTGCCTCATGGTGAACTCCCCCACCCTCCTGCTTCCTGCGCGAGTTTACACTTCTGTCATGGTGGACTACCCCACCTTCCTGCCACTCCTGTCATCCACCCTGACTCTCTGGTGGCGGCGCCTACCACAGAGGGGAATACAAACTACCCCTGTTGTTCCTTTTTTCCCGGCATTGCCTATATCAATATCACCCTGGACAAAGCTTGGGCCATTCTCAATGGGGGCGTAAGCCTAGTGGTCCTTCTCAATGGGGGCATGAGCCTAGTGTTTAGGACCATGAGGTGCATGCCTAGTGGTTAGGACCACTGCATAGTGCTGTAACTGGGCACATCTCTTACAACCTGCACCAGCTATTACACTAAGAGGCCATCCCTGCCGCCACTCTGACGAATGATCCTAATACTAACAATCCCAGTACTGACAGCCAAGGGCCCATCGACAGAAGGCCCAGCATTTGACATAGTGATGTTTCAGCTCCCAAAGCACATGGCAGCAATTAGATGTCGTCTCCTGTCAGGTTGCACCTGCTGGACCCCTTCCACGAATCCTCCAGTACCTCACCTCTACTGTACATTGCAGTAAGCACCCTCCCACTGCCACGTCAGGGAGAGCTACATGTCTCAGGAAGGACCTAACAAGGGTTATCCAGCCTCCGGTAGCTCAACATCGTCCTCAATCAGCTCATGTTAACTGCTGAAATGAAGTTGTGTTGTTAAATGAAGTTGCGTTGTTAAATGCCGTCGAGTCACTGTCACCTCTTGGCGACCCTCTGGATAGTTGTCCAAATTAGTGTTCCATCTTCTGTCAGGCGGCTCATTGTGGCAGACAGGCACCCGCAGCTGCTGCTATTGATCCACTTAACCGATTTGGCCAAACAGGATGCCTTTCTCCAAAGGTCTCTCTCGCAGGACGATCACCCACCAAGAGGATCGTTGAACTACATACCTCGTGGTGCACTCATCCTACGCGCAGTCCTCCAGGACTGAGCCACTCCCCAGATCAGTTGTGCACCGCGCTTCTTTGGAGGAACGGAGCCCCACCGAAACAGGATAACACACTTTCGCATGATAACACACCAGCGTCAAGGGACCCAACCCTATTTTCTTCAGCACAGGAAACCCATTCACCAAGGAGGCCCTGTTGCTGACGGTAGCACCTTCTGCCTAGGCCAGACAGGAGCCTCAGCCAGGCAGGAAAATTCATGCACCGGCCCCTGGCACAGGCTACCACCTTCGCCCCATGCATAACGTGCCGGGGGCCAGCATTGGTGAAACCGCCACCTGGTCTTCTACAACACCGCTGCCTCAGATTCCGCTTCAGCTGAGCAGTTCTGGCCACAGTGCAGATGCCAGCAACGATGGGCAAGCATGCAGGGAGTGGGCCACGCACCCTGAATGCAGGGTATGACTGGATCACCAAGCATGCAGCATTGTTGTGCAGACTATTCGGTATACATGCGGCATTGTTGTGCACACTATTCAGTGTAGCATTGTTGTACACAGTATTCTGTTTCCAACAGTGGCCAATTTAGGTCATGTCTCCCCAAAGACGCTGATTCCCCAATACTTGGCCAAGCAACGTTTTTCCCCTGTGCTCCTGTTATGCTAATGGTTCTCATTGTCCTCCAGAAGCAAAAAAAAAAAAAAAAAGCCTCTCTTATTGATGATGTATTAATGCTCCAGGTGCACCACATCACAGCGATATTTGCACCGCATCACAGTGATATTGATGCCATTGCTTCTTCATGCAGTGACCCGCACTACTATGGCTCGATGTACCATGTACCTAAATCTCTGTTACCACACAGGTGTGCCCTGAAACCACACCCTCTGCACATGCGTGCATCGCGACTGTCGTGAATCCCGCACTACTATTGCTTGATGGTGAATCACGCACTACTACTGCTCGAGGTGCCTACATCGCTGTCACCGCACAGGTATGCCTGGTAACCGCACCCTCTACACATGTGTGCATCGCGACTGGTGATTCCCGCACTATTACTGCTCAAAGGTGAATCCCGCACCACTACTGCTTGATGGCGAATCCTGCACTACTACTGCTTGATGTGCCTACATTTCTGTACCGCACAAGTGTACCTTGTATCTACACCCTCTGCACATACATGCATCGCGACTGCAAGCCAGCATACCGGGCCTTCTAACCGCGCCCTCTCACAGCGCTTCTACTGCACATGCGTACATCGCCACTGCAGTCCTACAGGTTCCTGTTGCAACATGCTGCTCCACAAGGGTGCATACTAGCCCCGAAAAAGTGTCTCGGCCTTTCCCCATCCACCACAGCGCATGGCAGCTTGGGAGGCACCAAGTGTGGCTGACTCATCCTGCTTGTCCTAGGAGAAAACGGAGTTACTTACCTGTAACTGGAGTTCTCCTGGGACAGCAGGATAAGTCAGCCACACATACCCACCCACCTCCCCTGGGATGGGGTCGGCCTCCGTCCTGGTGCCCGCCTCCTAGCAGCAAAGGCTCAGCTAGTGATGTACTGGTTAGCTAGGGGCGGGCAGGGGGTGGGGCCAGTTGGCCCATGCTCAAACGGGCTAAAAGCCCTTCTGAGCTATGGATGGTACTTCCGTCTCAGCGCCGTCGGATGACGTCACCAAGTGTGGCTGACTTATCCTGCTGTCCCCGGAGAACTCCAGTTACAGGTAAGTAACTCCGTTATCCTTCCAGTTTTGTGGCTGCTCAACAGGCTCTTATCATGATAAGAGCATGGAGCTGAACCAATTTTCCCTCCTCCTATGGCTACCAAAAAGACCACAGTCTAGTGGAGCCTCCCACATCATGCTCAAGTGAGTGAGTCACCTTCAAGGTAGTCGTTCACGAGCATTTAATCAATCTTATCCTCTCAATCCTCAGATTGTTTTCAAAAAGAAGAAAATCTATCCACCATCTCCTGGAGACAAAAGAAATACTGCAGGGACCTCTGGACTTTTCATTGGTTCTTTGTTTCCACCAATCTACTGAGGTGAACACAATCCACTTGTTTGGACTGGTCTGGCAGGATGATATGGAAGTGTGTGTTTTGCATCATGCATATTTTTATGTGGGCATACAGAAGGAGAGTGTAGGCGGAACATGGGTGGTGCAAGCAAGTACATGCACACATTCGCTGCATATCCACCTCTGGTCTGCCCCAACTGCACCCCCAGGAATATCTGCAGGCTGTGAGCATATAAGTACATGTCAAATTATTGGTATGCACACTAATACACATGCATACCAATTTTATAAGAGCCTTTTCTACATATAAAAACATACTTTACATGTACAAAATGCTTAATAAAATTACTAGCTAAAAGCTTACAAGTCTACATATGAAGGGAAGTATCCAGATAATGACATCCATTATCCACATAATTCTCTAGGCAGCACGCTCTGTGGATTTTCAGTGGCACTATGTACAATGAAAATATTTATAGACCACCTCGGCGCTATCCAGATAGTACCAGGACAGAGGGTGTAGGGCCAAGTTATCCAGAGAGAAGAGATATTCAGTCCACTCTCCGGATAATTACTCAGATAAATTTAGGACAAAATAGTTAGCAAGATAGCAGATTGAATATAAATTTTACTGCTAGTATTAATCATTTGTATAGCACTACAAGGCATACACAGCACTGTACATATAGATATAAGACACAGCCCCTGCTCATCACAAGAGAGTCAGGAGCATCAGGATCCAAAAGCAGCCTCGAAGAGGTGGGTTTTTAGCCTAGATCTCACCAAAAGACTTCACCAAGGTATGCAAGGACACCGCAAAAAGAGCTCTATCGCTGGCAACACCTGCAATATAGAACACCCTCCCTGATGACCTACGATCGATGATAGACATCAAGGACTTTCAGAAACAGCTCAAGACGACCCTCTTCATTGAGCACTATGGTGACGTCACATAATCTGCCCGCCAGCCCGGACTACAGACCAACCCCCTCCCTTCTCATTTATGTACATAGTATTGTAAAGCAGCGCACGCTGTAAATAGCCCACCACGAATCAGCGCCAACTCACACACACACGCATTCACTGTACAACACTGCATGCACACACAAATGTCATTATAGTTCAGTTGTTTGCGGTGTAAACTGCCTTGATTACAGGAGAAGGCGGTATATAAATCCTTTTAAATAAATAATTAAATAAATAGATTTGAATAGAGCTAGAGAAGGAGCCTGATTTACTGACCCAGGTCGCAGTGGTATTCGGTCTGCTAACTGCATAACTATCTGGATAGCTCTGCTGCTGACCTCTTTCTACATATATTCTGCATTCCCTCACTATCCCGAAGCCAGTACTGAATATATGTACTTTATTTAAACACCACAGCCAGCATTTTAAAAAGGATGACAACCGTGGTGTTTAAATACTGACCTCCTAATGTCCTTCAGTGAATCTGACATTAATCGTGCTTTTAACAGAGCTTTGTATAGAAGTCTGTAGGTGTTTAACTGCCAGAAAATGTCTCCTCCCATTCCTGGCAAAGAAGTTGCCACAGGTATCTTGCTTTGTCATGTGTTCTTTCTGCAACAATAGTTCATAAGCTCCTTATGAATGTTTAAAGATGTTTTATTAAATGAAAAATCTTCTAGTAGCTCAAAATAGTATTGGACTTAAACAACTGCACAATGTAAGGATACCATTTCCTAAATGCAAGCGTTGAGCTATTTTAATTCTGATTTGGCTAGAAAATAGGCAAAACTAATCATATGTATAGAAATTAACCTTATATGCTGTGAGTTATGCCAATTAATATTTGTCATGCTTAACACAGAGAGCATACAAGATCTGTGCTATCCCAAGTGTATTATTCTATATCCTGCACAGTAAAAAAACCATTTATCAGCATACACAATTCCTGCAGGTATTCAAAAGCAATCAGCTATCTCGTTAAAGCTGGCGGTAGCAAACATGAATTACTTCAGCATTTGAATCATTGACATCTTATCACACCAAAAGTGATTCTGTTTTCTACTTCTTCCTTTATTTGGAATGCGCACTGATAATGCATTTGTTACTTCTTACATGAGGTGAAAAAGGGCCTCTCTGCATTTAAAGGTTATGAGTTTAAATTTGATTTCTCAACTCAGGCTTTGACTCTGAAAGTTCCATATCCATCCTGCACAGCATACAGATGTGATGTAATAGCGATCGTTAAGAGTAGTATTGTAGTAAACAGTTCAGCACAAGGCAATGTCGTGTTCTCTTAATGATCTCTATTAAATGTATTTTTGGGCTACTTTATTTCATTCTTGTGCTTTCTGGAACGTGTAATGAGAGAAAAGAAAGAAGAGAAAGTATAAGATAAAGTTCACCTCTTACATTTTCTAAACTGTCTGTAGCATTTTGTAATAACCTGAACGCTGACCACAAACACTGGACTTGAGAAGCACGAGCCTCTAGTTCACAAAGTGCTACAGTCAATATCAGCTGTAGTTAAATGGGACAATCATCCTTTATTTGTGATATTTTGGAAACAGCAAAATTAATTGGGTAGTTCCAAAAACATATTTGGAGCAGCATGAGGAAAGATCATCCTATTTTGTCCATTACAAGGAATGGCCTAGTGGGCAATGGGGATGTGCACTGGCCAAAAATTGTTGGCTTGTTTTTGGCTTGTATGACTCTTTCCACTTTTCTAAAGCACGCGTTAGATTTTAATGCATGCAGGCCTATTTCACATATGTTAATTAGTAGGTGCTTAAAATGATTTTGAGCACACTAGAATTTTTAAAGCACATTACCAATCCTAATGTGCACTAACAAATACTTATTCCTAATGAGTAGCACCAATCACTTCACAGACTTTTCAAGTCACATTATCTGTTGCATCGGGTACTCACTAAGGTGCTAATATTCAGAAGCCCTTGCCATGAATTTATCTGGGGATAAGGGTACTGAGAGAAATATTCAACGGCACTATCCAGATATTCAGCTACTATCTGGATAAATTCCAATAGAATATCTGCACAACTTGTAAAATGCAATGTGTGCCTTCGAGTCAACACTGAATCCTGGCAACCCAGCAACCCCTGGGTTTTCTTGGCAGTGTGACCTGAAGTAGATTACCAGGCCTTTCTTCCGAGGCAATGGAGGGTTAAGTGATTTACCCTAGGCTACAAGGAGTGCTAGTGGAAATCAAACGCTGGTCTTTTGGTTAACAAGCCAGTGCTCTAAACATTAGGCTACTCCTCCACTGACAGCAAAAAAGCTGAATATTTCTACTATCTGGAGAGAGGCCAGCACTGGCCACTCTATCTGAACAGTCAATGAGAAAACGTATTTCCTTAACCTAGTGAAACTCTTAATTTCAGATATTTCAAGGGGACCAAATAGTTACAATGGGCTGCCAAAAATACCATCCCAAGCAACATATGAGGCACCCACCCATAGACCACAGACAGCAAGACAGAAGAATAGATTTAGCCGAAGGAAATCTTGCTTCACCACAATCTGTTACACTTTTTGAAGCCAGTTAATATTCTGTATCTGGATTTTCAGAAAGCCTTTGACAAGATCTCTCTTGCGAGACTCTTGAGGAAATGAAAAAGCCATGAATCGGAAGCAGTGTCCTATTGTGCACTAATTAAAAGATAGAAAACAGAGAGTAAAGCTGAATGGTCAGTTTTCTCAATGGAGACAGGTGAATAGTGGAGTAACCCAGGGATCTGTGCTTGGGCCGCTGCTTTTAACATATTCATAAATTACCTGGAAATGGGAATAACAAGTGAGGTGATCAAATTTGCAGAGGACACAAAATTATTAAAGATTGTTAAATCACAAGAGGACGGTGAAAAACTGCAAGTGGAACTTGAGAAATTTGGAATCTGGCATCTAAATTGCAGATGAAATTTAATGTGGACAAGTGCAAAGGTATGCACTTAAAGAAGAATAACCCAAACTATAGCTACACAATGCAAGATTCCACATTAGGAGTCACAACCCAGGAAAAGGATCTACATGTCAATACATTGAAATCCTCTGCTCGGTGTGCAGCAGCAACCAAGAAAGCTAATAGAATGCTGGAAGCTATAAGAAAAGGAACGCATAATTAAAGAAAGGATATCATTATGCCTCTGTATTGCTTCCTGGTGTGACTGTAACAAGCATTCTGTGCAGTTCTGGATGATACAGCAGAATTAGGAAAGGTACAGATAAAGGGTATTGAAGGATATCCTATGGGGATAGGCTTAAAGGTTTGGGCTCTTCAGCTTGGAGAATAGATGGCTGAGGAGAGATATGAAGAGGTCTGTAAAATAAAATACTCCTTCAAAAAGTAGACACTAGAAGGCACACAATGAAGCTACAAAGTAGTACATTTAAGATTAATTGGAGAAATAAAAAGCTGTTAGTGTAGCTGGGTTTAAAAAAGTTTTGGACATGGTCCTGGAGGAAAACACTACAAACCGTCATTAAGGTGGACTGAGGGATATCCCTGGATAAGCAGCATGGAATCTGTCTACCTTGTCTAGATCCTTGTGACCTGGATTGTCCACTGCTAGAAACAGGGTAGTGGGCTAGAAAGACTTTTGTCTGATCCCTTATGGCAAAAATCTGATGTTCTTATATTCTAATGAGTTCCTTCTTCTCCAGTCTACTACTTTAGAATCTTCTCTTACACTAGTACATAGAAAACTAGGCGGTTGCCACTGAGGTGTTTTCAGTGGGGGACGCCCCATTAAGAGTGTATTTTATAACAGATCAACAAATTTCTACAGCACACATGAGCATAAGTTACGCCTATCATATAAAAATATCACAACGCATATATATATATATATACTCCACACAGCTTATTTTAGGGACCATCAGAATCAGGCTAAATTGAGGAAATTATGCCTCACATAAAGAGCTCATACAATTCAATCATCAAATCTCAATATTTAAAGTTTACAAACTTCTCTGCGCTGGAGCTCAATCTCAAATCATATAAACAAAATGCTGCTTAAATACAATATAGAGCCACATGACTTAAGTTAAGGAGCTGCTTTCTCCTGTTTCATTCTGCCACCAGTGGCTTTGCTAGAGGACTTCACTGAACACATCATATTCACTTCGAATCTGCAATGGTTAGAACAGGAATGGGCAAACTACGGCCCGCAGGCCGTATACGTCCGGCGGACCTTTTAATCCGGCCCGCGGGAGCGCTAGCTAATTTATTCATTTATTCACCTCACTTTCTAGAGGACGCAGCGTAATCTCGCGATGGCCGGCTAGTGTAGTGCAGAATTCCCCAAAATGAGTGGGGCAAAGAAAAGAAAAGTGGACAGTGAATGCAGAGTGTTTAATAAGGAATGGATAGCAAAATATTTTTTTACGGAACTCCGATCAATGGCCTGTATGTCTCATATGCCAGGAAACTGTTGCGGTTTTCAAAGAATATAATATCAGCCGTCATTTTGCCACGAAGCATGCTAACTATGCTAGCAAGCAGTCGCCCCAAGAACGGGGGTCTACAGCTCGGAGGTTGATGGCTAAATTACAGGCTCAGCAAAATTTATTTCACAGACAAACTGCGATTCAAGAGTCAAGTACCAAAGCAAGTTTTATGCTCTCATTCAAATTAGCAAAAGCTAGTAAACCCCTCTCTGAAGGAGAGTTTTTGAAAGAATGCATGATAGAGACCGCAGGTCTTTTGTGTCCAGAGAGCAAAGACCAGTTTGAAAAACTCAGTTTATCACGCAGGACAGTGACTCGTCGTGTGGAACTGATTGATGAAGACATAACAAACAAGTTAAATAATATTGCAGAGTCCTTTAAATTATATTCGCTAGCACTGGACGAAAGTACAGACATAAAAGACACAGCTCAGCTCTTAATTTTTATCCGAGGGATTAGCGACAGTTTTGAAATAACAGAGGAGTTTTTTGGCCATGGAGCCACTTAAAGGAAAAACACGGGGAGAAGATTTGTATGACCGGGTGTCTGCTGTCATCGAGAGTATGAAGCTACCTTGGAGTAAACTTGCTAAGTCACTACGGATGGATCTCCAAATTTAACTGGAAAAAATGTGGGATTGTTGAAAAGAATTCAGGATAAAGTGAAAGAGGAAAACCCTGAGCAAGAAGTTATTTTTCTCCACTGCATCATACACCAAGAATCTTAGTGTAAATCTGTATTACAGCTTAGTCATGTTGTGAATCCAGTTATAAAGCTTGTTAACTGCATACGAGCAAAGGGACTTCAGCACCGTCAGTTCATTGCATTTCTGGAGGAAACCGACGCAGACCACCAAGACTTGCTTTACCACTCTAGTGTCCGATGGTTTAGTTTGGGCAAAGTGTTTAAACGAGAGAGGGATCTTAAAGAATCGATTGTTACAAGTTTGGATTTAAATGGGAAGTCTGATTAATTTCCAGAGCAGAGCACAAGAATTGGCTGTGTGACTTTGCGTTTGCTGTTGACATTTTTTCTCACATGAATGAGCTTAACGTCAAGCTACAGGTACAGACCTGTATATTCAAGACATGTATAGTAATGTAAATGCCTTCAAAGCCAAGTTTATTTATTTATTTATTTATTTATTACAGGCTTCTTATATACCGCTCTATTCAGCATCAGCGCGGTTCACAGTATAACAACAGACCAGAACAACAAACTGTTTGGTTTTACATAGAACAGGTCAGAGAACTTGGATAAAACAAGGGGATCTATTACTGTAACTATTTACATGAGTATTTACATGTATATAACACGACAGGATTATTCTTAGTTTGGGTAGTAATCGAGATTGGTTGGCTTTTTTTTCTAGGCAAATTTCAAAGAAAAACTTCCATTTTCCCACACTAGCCACACAGGAAAAGGCCATCCAAAATGTGAATAAATATAGCAAATCACTGAATGACCTGCATGAAGAATTCTGCCGTCGGTTTTCAGATTTGGAAAAAATTGAAAAGTCACTTCAGCTGGTGGCCTGTCCCTTGTCACAAGACCCAGAAACAGCACCACAAGAAGTGCAATTGGAACTAATCGAT
The DNA here is from genome assembly GCA_033557465.1 of Ichthyophis bannanicus. NCBI lineage: Eukaryota > Metazoa > Chordata > Amphibia > Gymnophiona > Ichthyophiidae > Ichthyophis > Ichthyophis bannanicus. Next base: position 615,760,779 of record CM066035.1, read on the forward strand.
CTTCAATCTGATGCAATCTTAAAGGAGAACTTCCACTCTCTTCCACTAAAAGAGTTCTATGCCTCACTTAAAGATGACTGTTTTCCAAACCTCCGGGGGATGGCACAGAAGATTCTGGCCTTGTTTGGCTCGACCTACGTGTGTGAGCAGACGTTCAGCGTCATGAACATCAATAAATCCCGTCACAGATCCCAGTTACCTGACCAACACCTCATATCTATTCTGAGAATTGCAACAACAAAGCTATCTCCTGACTTTGATGCCTTAACAAAAAAGGGAGACCAACAACACTGTTTCCCACTAAAATTGAAGGTACTATTTTATGAAAGAAATACATTGCATAAAAGTTTTGTAAAATAACTCTTTTTATGCTTTTCTACCTTAAATTAATCTAAACATTTAATGTTACAAATTTAAATTTAATTTTTTATATTAATTCACGACATTACACACCGTCCTCTACTCTTGGTCCAGACCCCGGGAGTCCATATACTGACACCCATTGCTGGCGCCCCTCGATTCAAAATGTGTGCCCACCCCATGGGTTAGAAACCTGACCCTGGCACCTTTGTGATTTTGGAAGAATTCTGCCGTAGGGGCTTGCAGAAAAACCATTACAAATATTCGACGTAGTGGCCACTTCCTAGAACTAAACAAAAGCAGGGTATGATTGTAAAGACCATGTGATTCAAAGTGGCAGTGACACTAACAGAATATACCATATTCTGGACCTAAATAATAGTATAGGATCACAAAGAGAGCACTCACACTCATAAATAGAACAAGGGAACAGGCAGGAGTAAAAGTGAAAGGCAAAAGTCTTTATTCGAAAACGCTCCGACATGGCCACATTTCAATTTGATGCCTAGTGGTTAGAACAAACACCTGTTGTTCTAACCACTAGGCATCAAACCAAAATGTGGCCATGTCTAGGTTGTTCCCCCCCCTCCGAGTCCCACTGGCACTTCTTGGGGTTTGATTCCACTGGCACGCCTTGTTTACCTGGGCCAAAGTCACTTTAACACCTCCCTTGCCTCAGGAAGAACACAGCCTGGCCAATCTACATATGGTCCATACCTTGCCAAGAAAATTCCAGGGGCTGCGGGTTCAACCAGGATTAAGCATTGGACTTAAACAGCACTTTAAAAAAAGACCATAATGGGGGGAATCGAAGGAGGGCATTGGGTTAAAAGCAATTTTTAAGGCATGTATGTTAAGTCTATTTTATTAAGATAAGTAGTGGCACCGGCTTGTCTTTATAAACTACTAGTGTTAGTGGCAGAGATGGTGGCCTTAAGTTAAAGGAACGAGCCATTTATTGCCATACCTAGAGCTAGGGTAAATGGCCATAAACTATATTTTTCAAAATGTACATAAATGTATTTTATATTCTATGCATGGTTACTTGTTCATTCCAAACCAATGATCCACCCAACTTATGCTTTCATGCGCATGCTCATTGGCAGAGTACGTTGATGGTTTCTACAATGTCATTTCTTTAAAAGGGCGTCCGTATGGATCTTGGAAACTATAGACGGGGAGCCTGATAATGGCGATGGGCAAAAATAGTTAAAAGCCATTCTGAAAAAAATCAAACTATCAAATTTATGGAATGATATGGCTCTTAATGGATCAGAGCCAACAAAGTCTAACCTACTGTGGTGAGTAATTGGAAAACACTGCTGAAAGATCGAAAATAGTGAGGGTTCTGGAGTCCAATGGCTTATTGGATCCAAGGCAGCATGGATTCACCAGAGGCAGAGCGTTTCAGACCAATCTGAATGATTTACTTTGGACTGGGTGACGTGACCAGGGAGTCTGGACTGAGGGGAGAACCTAGATGTGGTGTATTTAGATTTCAGTACAACCGGGGACACCGTTCTGCCACCAGGCCAACTTATAAACAAACTGAGCACCCCTAGGGATGGGAACCTATAAAGTTTACTGCTTGGGTTAGAAACTGGGTTAAGGTGTGAGGCAGCAAAGGGTACAGGTAAATGGAGGCTCACTCTGAGCGATGAAAGTAATGTGCCCCAAGGGATCTGTCCTTGGTCCGCTTCTTTAACATTTTGGTAGTGATATTGCGGAAGGGCTGTTGGGTACCAGGTGTGACATATGGGCGGATGATACCAAAATCTGCAATAGAGTAGACACCCAGGAAGATGTAGATTAACATGAGGAGGGATCTAGCGAAGAATTGAATAATGGTTTCTAAAATTTGGCATGCTGCCGTTTTTTAAAATAAACTCTGTGGCATAAGATGCACAGGAGGAGAGCCTCTTTCGATTGAAAGCAAGCTTTGCTATGAGGGGACATAAGATTGAGGGTGAATGAAAGGGGATAGACTCATCGGAGTAATATGCAAGAAATATTTCTTTATGAAAAGGGTGGTAGATGCATGTTATAGTCTCCCAAGGGAGGTGGCTAGAGATGAGGACAGTATCTGAATTCAAAAAAAAAAGCATTGGGACAAACACAGAGGGTCTCTTAAGGAAAAAAGGGGACTGTTGTAGTGGGTTGATATGGACGGGCAGACCTAGATAGGCCCATGTGCTCTTTTTCTGCCATCATGTTTCTAGGTTTCTATGAATTTAGCAGCGGGAAATTTTGTTATTAACCAACTGTTAGACATTTTAACATGGGTGAATACCACACAAAGATACGTTTGACTTGGTTACCATAGTGCAGGGCCTCAATCACCTAAAAATGCGCAATTTGGTGCCAGGAGGGATTTTCTTAACTCATAAGTGGGTGTTCCCTCCCTCACTTGGTTTGCAGCTTGTACATGCTGGGAGGGCGTGTGTGCATCAGTGATGCTGCGAGCTAAGTTATCAGTAGCATTAATTATTGGGCAGGGTCTCCCAAGATGGACAGGTCTCAGCTGAGGGTACAATTCCAAGACAAACCACCCATCTGGAAAGCAGCAGAATGGGACCGGTTGGTGGGCAGCAGAGGATAACATTTCTGTGACAGCTGGCAAAAAACACTAGAATTACTGTGAAGAAGGAAAGGCCCGGCAAATCTACTTCTGTGTATTGCCACAAAAATCCGAGATGGGATAGTCACAAACAAAACAATTTATATTAGTGCGAGACGATGCAGACCTCTAGGTCAGGAAGGCCAATCAACTGGCAACTGGGGCAGGAGGATGATGAAGTGTCAGAGTAAAGCCAGCATTTATGAGGTTGGTTGGATCAAAAAGCCCTCGGAACATCTGAATGCTGAGGTAGCTGGCGCCTGAAAATGAGAGTCAGAAGCCGCACAGATGTTTTACATACTGGGACATGAGAAAACGTATGAAGCATGAACCAAGGGGTGTTGAAGAGAGTTGAAGCGGATGCAAGAACTGAAATGGAATGTGTACAACTCACTTCGGTTGGGTATTGGTATTAGCCAACGAATGGACCGGCATAGGGGCACTTTGTATTTGATGATTCATCATGGTTATACTACTGCTGGAAATGAAAGACAAAAGCATTTCTAATCTTGCAGTTATAATCCAAGAAGAAAACTTGCAAGAACTTTCTATGAAATACAATGCAATCGGTGAATTATTAAATTCTGTTCATCTATGAGGAATGCCCATTCAACACAACCATAATTCAGGTATTATACTCCAACAAACAGCGGCAGACGAGGATGAAGTTCATGAGTTCTATAAATCAAATACAAACGGGAAATTGACCAGGAACATTGGGAAAAACAGGATATCCCTGATAGTCAGGGGTGGCTGTCATCGCAAAAGTTGGCAACAAAAGAAGAAGGCAAAACGTCGCGTTGGGAAATTATGGACCTGGCAACAGAAATGAAGCTGGAGAAAGAACTGGATAGAATTCTACAAGAGCAACAATATATTTCATCTTCAAACATTCCTTCTTCCAGCACCACACGCGGCAATTGTACACATAGATTTCACCCAATGGATTGTACAAAAACTCAAATTGACTACATCCTGTGGAAGTCCACCATGAAGGACATCATCTATAACAACATCAACAAAGACCAAAACTGGAGGTAAGCTGACTGTGGTACAGATCACCAACTAAGGGGGTATGCATTACTCAAACTAAAGCTTGGAAAAAAGAGCACAGCCGCTTCAGTAATATAGTCAAATATGACCTTGAGGAAATACCACTGGAATTTAAAGTGCCCCCTGCAAAAAGATTTGCTGCTTTAGATACAATTATGACAGAGCTCTGGAAGAGTTAATGGGATGACATTCCAACAGGCTATGTTGGAAAAAAAAGTGAAGAAAATCTCTATAAAAGGTGAAAAAGCAAAAAAATAGCCAAAATGACGTGGACTGAAGAAGAAACTCTGAAAATGTACCCAGAAATGAAGAGACGCTAAAGCCACAGAGGAGGAAAGAGAGGCAATCACAGAACTCAACAGAGATTTCCAATGTGTAGCAAAACAAGACAAGGAGAAAGTACTACAATGAAGCTTGCAAGAAACAGAATCAGAAACTATTAGAGGAAGAACAAGATCAGCTTTCCTAAAGCTATGAGAGTTAAAGAAAAAAATCCAGTCTCAAATTGGAAGGCTGACAAGATGCTCAAGGATCCAGTTTGAATGATGCTGAGAAGATCAAGGAAAAGGTGGAAAGAATATGGCAGAGTGGACTATACAAAAAAGTCAAGTGGGACTAACGGCCATTTCAACCTGTATCTTATGATCAGAAACCATTACTGGATAAAAGAAGAAGTCAAAGCAGTATTGAAAGTCTTATCAAAGAACAAAGCACTGGACATTGATGGCAGTACTCTGGCGTAGACGGCAATCTGATACAGCCATTACCATACTTACAAGGCTCTGCCAGGAAATTTGGAAGACAACATCCTGGCCAACTGACTGGAACAGATCTGTGTGTTATACCAATACTAAAAAAAGATGATCCAACTGACTGTGGAAATTATCGCAACATTGCTCTCAATCCACATGCCAGGCAAGATAGATCTACTCAAGATTAATCATCAGAGACTACAAACAAACCTGGGTTATGAGAACTGCCATGAAGTGACAGCAGGGTTCAGGAGACGAGCAAAGGAACGAGAGATATCATTGTGGATGTGAGATGTATCCTTGAAAAGACAAAGAAATAACAAAAGGACTGCCTATCTGTTTTATCAACTACAGCAAGGCTTTTGACTGAAAGTTGAAGATCCTCAAGTCCTTACAACACCAGTTACAAGACAATGACTTAATGATCTGGAGTGCAAGCCATCATTATAGCCCACATGGACTATGGAAACATACATCTATCAAGGTCTCCCAAAAACATGGAACTATAATCCGCTACAGCTAGTACAATATGCTACTGCTAGACTCTACAACAGCTAGTACAAATCGAAATCCACATAACACCTAATAATAAAATGTCTACACTGGGTACCTATCTCTAAATGGACAAAACACATAGCTATCAACTACCACATTTTCAAAATCATTCATAACCTCTCAGCTCCCTGCCTCACTGATCAGATTCACAAAAAGCAATCACAAGGAGACCAAAGGAAGAGCTGCAAACCAGCATCTCCTGATCATTCCTCCACTCAAGACCAAAACCACACAAGCAGACAAGTAACAGAGCATTCTCATTTTATGCCCCAACAATTTGGAACTCTTTTACCAAAACACAACCCCTTTTAAGAGAATACTATGGACATAATGACAATACCGAAACTATAAATGCAACCTGCTATTCTGATTGGTTGACCAATTCAACACCTCACACTTCCCTTCTGTAATATAAATGATTTCTCTCCTTGTTCATGTTCCTCTGCTGAACCAATATCTGTATCCCTTTTCCCATAGTTTAACCCCATATCTATATATCAAAGTTAATCTACCCTTGTTTATTGTAAAACATAATCTACTGAGAGTATGTATTGTTGTTCTTTGTAAAACGCCTTGGACAAAGGTGGTATAGAAAAAAATGTAAATATAAATAAATAAAATAAATAAAATAAACCATGAAAATCTCTGGGCCACATTAAGAAGCAGGGTTTACCAGAACACCTGATAG